>OZ010608.1:57406555-57424055 GCA_963932145.1 Acanthosepion lycidas | reverse complement strand
GTTATGATCATTCAAAGTTGGTCAGAATTTTGAAATTTCATGTGTTATTGGGCCAGAAGCCAATTTTAACAGTGTATAAGTGAAGATAAAAATAAGTGAAAAATCATTATAAAATAAGGGTAATACTAATGGATTTAATAATTATTAAATCCAACCAGCCTAAACATTGGGGAAAATTATGTTCTTAAAAACAAAACATTTAAGAAAACAAAAAAAATGATATAGAAGGCCAATTTTGACTGCTTATATAAATTTCATTTCAACAGTTAATGTCTTGCAATTTCTTGCTACGATTTCATAGCACAAACAGATGAAGCTAAATTCAGTTGTACATTAATAAAAACAAAAAAAAAACATCTTATATTTACTTAATGTAAAACAGTCAGAATTACAATTTGACAATAGGGCAAAAATGGGCCCAAACTATGCCATCTTGAACTTGTCATAAAAAAAGTATCCATTGGCAGTACATACCTGAAACTTTACTAATTTTATGGTTGGGAAATTCAACAAAACAGCTCTTTTCTCTGTAATATGAATACCTTTCATCATAGATGTATATAATTTTAGAAGATTTTTTGATATTCTGCAATTTTTAACTTGTCAAAAAGGGATAGTAATGACTATAAAACTTAAAAATTTCTTTCATGAAAAGAATCATTGGTCAGTACTTCAAACAAATGTTTATTGTAAAGCTTTAAACTTGTTTATTTAAAACAAAAAAAATTTGAAATGAATAAAAATATATTGGAAATGATGAAAAAACAAACTTTTCTGAACAGTTGGAATTGTCCTCCTGTATTTCCTCTTCTAATGATGATTTACATTCTGAATTTGTTTATAAACCTCTGCTATAGCCAATATTCCCGGAACACTCCATAACCAATCATCTCTTGAAAGTGGTATTATATCAAAGTCCCATCTAAATATAAATATTGACACCACTTGTGTAATGTAATCCAATAAAGGCCATAAAAAATTAATCATTTCTGCTTTTGGTTGGGATTAAAATTCTGATTACAGCACTGGACAGAGAGGTAATATCGATGATTTGGTCATTGTAAAAGTTGGAGTATACTGCAATCCATTGGCTTTAGTGCTCATAACTGAAGGTCATTTGAAGTGGTTCTTCTTCATGACAAATGCTACAATTGTTTGAATACTCAGGTTCACTATCTTTCCTTCCTTTCTTCCTTTAGAGGTGGAGATGAAGTTCCATTACAGATATTTCACTGTAATGTTTATTCACTTAATCACACAGTTTTTAAATTTATCAGCATACATTTCAAGGATTTTCTTCAGCATGCTTCATTGGCTTAGAAGAAAACTACTTCTCATGATGTCGAGTTCATTATACACAGAACAGAAGATTAAATGTAAATTTTATTAAAAACTCAAAAAAGCACTAATACATGAAAAAGAGAAAAAAATGAACACATACCACAATTTAAAAAGAGGTTATGTTTATGTTATTTTCTATAATAACTTAAGGGGAACAAAATTATGAAAGGACAACACATGTTTTCAAAAGTTGAACTATAAAATTTCTCTGGGGAGTTGTTTTAAGAAAATGTAACAATTTTACCTCTTAGTCTTAACCTCTGAAATAGAGGGCCTAATCCCTAGAGTTACTAAACAAATAATCATTAAAACAAAATACAAAAGAAAACTGATTACATTTTGAAAATTACCTAATTGCATTTCTATTTTGTTATTGACCCATATCAAGTTAAGCTTAAGAGCTTCCAGTTCAGTTTTTTATTTTTTTATAAAGTGTATCTAGTTTAATTTTTGAAAAAAAAAAAAAAAAAAAAAAATGCAAACAAGTTTTCAATTTCATCCCCAAATCCTGAGAATTAGAGAAAATCTTGCCAGCCACAAATGAAATGAAAGACCATTAAAAGGAAAACTGGACACTTTTTAGATTTTATTTTAATTTTTTTACAAATAGTGACAGGGCAAAATTTAAAGGACTAAAACTTAAAATATATCCAGTTTAATTTTTTATTTTATAATATGAAATTTTTTAAATCTTTTTTTTTTTTTTTTTTTTAAAGAAAATACATAAAATACAACAACCAAGGCAAAAGTGATTTGTGTGTGACAGTTTGGACAAAATATAATGTGTACAGTTTTAAAAGGCATCATTAAAGAAAATATAAGAAAAAGATTTAAACTGTGTAATATCCATCAATGAAACAAGTTTGATTTAAAATGGGGTTCAACTGGTGATGTTCATTCACTCAATTAGAAATACAAATTTCAATGCTTCTGACTAAACGTGTGCCTCACCAGTCAACATGTTTGAACACAGTGATTTTTAAAAACCAGACATTGCTCTATGTGTAATTTTCATTTTGTTTTTAATAGTTGAATTTCATTCAATAAAGTTTTCAACTTCAGACTATATCTCATTCCACCAAATTGATGCACATCCTTTTTTTTCTCTCTAAGATGGGATTATTTTGATATGTGTACGGAGGACACACAATTTGGAGTGCAACAAGTTTGAAAAACATTGCTATGAAATTGTCAGTTTTGAAAATGTGGGAAAAGAACTGCCTGTTATTGAAATAGTGACATAATTTAAAGAGATGTGGAATAGAAATTCCTCATTAGAAAGAATTGTATCTTTTATAAAGAGAAAAGATTAAATTTTGTTTACATACTAATCTTAAATAGCCTTGGAGATAAGCAACATATAAGCAGTTAAAATTAAAGGAAATTTCACTATTTTGACCCATTTTTTCAGTGTAAATTGTGGCCATTTAGGATACCTAATAAGAACTAGTGATGGGATGATACCAATATTTTTACTGATTCTGCTATAATTCTCGATAGTGTTGTAAATTTCCTATTCCAATACCTGCAATGATTAAAATTCATTATTTTCAGGCTCTACAATTGATTTAGGAAACTTAATGAACAAAGTACATTCATTAATAAAACATTTAGTAGAAAAATGAATACAAAAGCTTATGAAATAAAGTTCGATATTCTTTTTATTTAAAAAAAAAATTGGGTAAGACTTTAAACAATAAAGAGAACAATTAATTTACATAAATAAGTACCAAGCTACAGCTGACCCATTGCTTTACTTTGGAAGTTTTTAAGATTTCTGATGGTAAGCAAACTACCCTTTTCTATTTGGCATTGGATACACTTGCCGTAATTGGGGTCTAAAAATAATAAACATTGGCTAAAATTTAATTTTTTGCACTGTTAGATAAAAAATCTTTCTAGTTATTGAATGTATATAATATTATTCAACTAATAATGGTTTGCTATTAATTGTGAAATAAAAAAGGGTCTATTGTTCACCTTTTAATTTTTAACAAGCAAAGGCACCATCTAAATATTATGAAATCTCCTTAAAATTTTATGTGGCATTTTTCAATGAATGGAACAAATTTAGTGCTGACATTTCAATTTCAGCATGTACTTAAAGAATAAGAGACACCCTTATATATATATATATATATATATATATATATATATATATATATATATATAATATTGCAAAAATAAGAAAGGCATCATCCTATGTATTGTGGTTAACTCCTGCATATATTTTGATAATAAAGTACAAAGAGTACGTAATCCTGCAAGACAGTTAATAAAAAATAAATGTAAATTTTAAATTTGCTCACAGACGTTTAATAAGAATTAAATATGAATTATCTCAGCAACTTAAATAATAAAGGGTCTTGAATCTTATCAAAAAAATTTAATCATTAATAAGTTTTACAGTCTAAAACAAATTTCTACAACTAAAAAATTTAATTTCTAAAAAGAATCAAAAAGTGTTTTATTTTTGTTAAAAAAAAGAGTAAAAGTGCAACAATAAAATAAAAATATATCACTTGATGTTTTTTTTTTTAAAGTGATATAAGCAATTTTAGCAAAGTTTACAATAAATTTTAAATATATTATGAAGTTGAAAGTTAAATAATGCTGATATCCAACTTGATCATTTTATAAGGTATGAGATTCAATTGTTACAAAGAATTATAATCAATATAAGATTAAAAATGATTAAAATCTTCATAAGGATGAGAACAACGGTAAATGTGTATTTTTGCATGGGATCGATTATTTTATTTTAATTTTTTTTTCAGTTATTTATTAGATTATTAGAAAATGAAATTTTACTAGTTTTATTTTATCTAAAAATAGTAAAACAAATGTTAAAAGTGGAAAAAAAAAAACTATAGCTTAATCACGTCAGATAATGATGGAATAAAAATAATTATTTTAACTTGTTTTATGCACTTCTACTTAAAAATCTCTTTTGGCTCTGAGGAGGAATAAATGAGAAAAAAAAAAGTTCAAAATATTTTAAATGCCATAATAATTTAACACAGGAAAAGTTCAATTATGTCAAAGAAAAATATTAGTAAAATAAAATTAAATACAATTTTTGATGGAAATTAAATTTTAGATTTTTTAATACAAAATTTTGTATGAAAAAGCTTTATTTCAGGAAACTTCAAATAAAAATTTGTTTATTTTTTTAAATAAATAAAGATGAAAATCTGTTTCAAAAGTCATAAAATTTTTAAGAAACAAATTTAAGTTTCATAAAAGAATGTTTACTCCCAGTTACTGAAAAGAAAGTTTATTTTATTTTTATTTCGTATGCTACGTAAATAAAAATAAATCTTTTGTATAACTGAAACTCTAAAATGATTTTATGGATTAAAATTATTATAAAAACAAATTTTTGTAATTTAATTGCCTCATCACAAGGACAATTTGTGGTACAAGGTTAATTTTTTATGCAAAGAAATCAAATGTGGCATTGGCAGAAATTCTATACATTTTTTTTCTTTTTTTATAAATTAAAAAAATAATAATAAAAATTGTCTTAAAAGAGAGCCCAGCAGAACAGCATGAAATCATTTTCTGTTTATATTACATAATTTTGATTATAATAAATATTAAATTAATAATTTATAATATTAAATGGGTGAATTAACAATATTTAAAAAGAAATTAAAAATAAAAATTTTAATTTTAAACCAGTGACCTTTATGGAAAGTTCGAGAACTGAGTATAAACTTGCATGTTTAATATTTTTTTATTTTTTATTTTTTTAAGCAAGTAAAATAAATTAACATTATACTTTGGTGTTATTATGATCTATAGATTTTAGTTTTACTGATAGTTTAAAATCTATAAATATTTATGTCTTTTTACCATTAGTATCAGCAATGGAAAATTAAGTTTTGAACAGAAAAAAAAAAAAAAATTTCCAAAGAACCAATTTTTGAATCAGAAGGAAAGTAGGTTAAACATTCCCTCATTCCAATTCCAATACCCCAAAAAGTTATGATATGTCCGATTCTTGATTTCAATTAATCATCCCATCAATAATAACAATATAATAATATCTCTCTTGATAATAAACCTAATGATGTTTCTGTTTGTTTCTCTGTAACAACCAGACATTCTGTTGGGTAATATTTTAGCAACTTGGTTTCACTATAACTGAATAATGATAAAAATCAGTTCAGGTGACACAAAGTATGCTCTATAAAATTACTTTCATCTCCTCTTTTCATTTTTCCTTATCTCTAAGAATTTTGCATCATTGTTCATTACAAGTCTGTATTCTTTTAACTTTTGCATTTGTACTTAAAAAATAAATCACTGTAAATCTTTGAAATTTTGGTTACTTTCTGGGGTTTTTTGCATCAACATGAGACTTTTGTATGGAAAATTTGAAAGTCTTTTTGCCCTAATAAACCACATTGCTCATTGCTTTGGAAATTCTAGCAATAAATTAAATAATTGTTGATTTTTAATGAAACTTTCAGGACTTATTCAGAAATTAATCAAATTAGTTTTTAAACATTTTTTTTTTTTTTAGAAACTATCTACTATTACATCTATTATTACACTGTCAATAAATCACTCAACACATCAAAAAACTCTCACTTCGTCTTAAAAAAGATGCTTTTCTGTGTCATTTTAAAAGTAAGTAATGTTCAAACTAAACCTTAAATCAGATAATTTTTCTCAAATCAGATAAATATATTTTATTTTTGAAAGATTTTTTAATAAAGGAAATTTTGTTGTGACAAATTTCTCAGTATTGACAAATTTATTGATCTTACTGATAAGTAGGAGAAAAAAGATTCCAATCCATTTAAAATTGTTTTGAAAAACAGCAGAGTATTTTACTTACTGGGAATATTAAATTTAATCTATTAGTTTGAAATTAAAGCTAAAATTAAAGCTTCAACAAAGATTTTTTAATTTTTTAAAAAGTGCATTTTAAACTTTCTGAGTACTTGTTGTTTTATCATATTTTTGAATTAATTAACCTGTAAATATGTATAAGATATACATTCCAAGTAGTATCATTTGAATAGGTGAGAGTTATATAAATTACACACATGTAAGCATATATATCTTCTGATTTGTTTTTGCTACATGTGCTCAAAAATTAAGATTTTTTTATCTTTGGTAATTAAATTTTGACAGCATTAAGTTACACAAAACTTAAAAATTTTTTCGTTTAAATTTGTTTATTAAAAAATGTCTTTGTAAACACAGACAAAAGAAAGATTTTTTAATTTCTGTTTATTTTTAATTTTAAGATGAAGTATGACCAATTCTTGATTTTAATGGACTCTTTGCGGAATGAATGCCTATGACTGTGAAATGAAAAACTTATTAAAGTCGGGCATAATCTCTGGGTGTTTGTTTTATTTTTTATTTTTTTCCCCTTCCACTTTATGTCAAAAGAAAGCCTTAGTACAATATAGTTATTAAGACATGTAATATTTACTTTCCTTTTTGGTAGTATATTCTAGTGTCCCCCACTCTCTCTCTCCATTGATTCAAAACCTTCCCTGAAATCAGCCATATTAAGCTATTTAAATATGTCATTAAAAGAAAAATAAAAGGTAATTTATGATATTTTATTACTAATACACACAATATCCATTAAAAAAAATAAAAAAGACCAAATCACATTCTATTTGCTTATTTAATCTGTTTTATTATATCCTGGGGTCAGTTAAATTGACAATTTATTATATTTTGTGGCTTTACTTTCATTTTAATTTTGCTCTTGTTCACAACTCTTAAGGTTAAAGAAAACTGCCTGAGGAAAGCAGTGAACAAGACCAGGTGATACAAGATCAGGAATGAGGCAATAAAAGATATGGTAGGAGCAATACCAATCATACAACACATCAAACGACAGAGGATCAAGTGGTTTGGACATCTCACTGGTATGCCTATCAACCAACCAGCCTTAGGAGCATACACTCTCAGGTACTATGGCAGGTGAGCAAGAGGCAGACCAAGAACATGCTGGAGCAATTCAGTGGCAGACACTCTCAAAGCCTACAAGATATCTCTCCTCCAGGCCACATGCCTTGCTGCTGACAGATGACTGTGTCTCCCCCGCATGATGGAAGGAAAAACTAAACTAAAGGTCAAATATTCTTTGACCTTTAAAATAAACAGCAAAGAATACAGAAATCTCTTCCAAGAATTTCTGGAAGTTCATATTTCATGGGCAGTGCCTTCACCAATTCAACTACAGAAGTCTTACTTTATGTTGTTTTATTTAATGATTAGAAGATATGCTGCATATAAAGTTATTATAAAAGCACTATATAATTATTTTAATGCACACACCTCTCTTTAAATGTATTTCATATTTGCTAGAAGATTTCATATTCATCTTATATACTGCTGTGAAGAGGTTAATAATTGTTAGTCTGCTATGATTAATTGAAATATCTTGTATGACAAAAGTCAAAGCTTCTTGAATCTCACTGGAATTTGCTTTTTTTTTTTCTTCAAAAACATTGACATTTGTTCATGATGGCTTTTCTCTCTTCAGTTGGCCTTTGATTTGAACAATTGCCACATCTGTTTGAAATTTTTCCAAGTCTCAGATGAAAGAAAATCATTTGTCTTACTTTAATTATTTTCTCTTATGACAGAATATAAGTTCATGTATCTTCATCTTTTCTTTTAACAGGGGGTGGGCATTAAAATTCGTTGTCATTAGTGTAAGCATCTTGACCCTAATCTATTTACTACCAACAGTATGCGTATGCCATCTATATCTCCCAGAGGGTGATACTGTTTGGAAATGCCTGAAAATGACCACATGGCTTGCTGCAACCTTGTGAGTGGAAATTGGATAGACTGAGAGTTTGAGCATATTGGCTTCTTGTTCAACTATTGATCATGCCAGATTATGCACTCTCTCTCTCTGTAACTAAAGTCTACTCAGTACCATTGTAGTAGAAACCTCACTTATTGAAGAAATAAAAATGTATCTGTCTGAATGGGTATCTGCATAAGGGATTAGCTAGCCATCCTAGCAGATGGATGTACTTGGAAATGACCAGTCAGCTATTTGTGTGTGTAATATAACTATGGTACTCATGTATAGCCATCTTGAGAGTGGCTCAAGTATGAAGAAAAACCTCAATGTGCCTCATACTAACTTTGAGCAAGTTTTTCTGGATAGAAATAACTGGAGATATTTGTGCCAGAGTGGTATCAGAAATTTTGAAATCAGTCATATTGATCAGCTAAGAGACAAATGTTCCTGTTGCTAAGTCCTGAGATCCCCGCTGTTGCAAAATATATGGACTTGTATGCAGGTCACTAGTGGCACTAAAGTGTCCCATATAATACAAATATAAAAACTGAATAAGGTTGTTGGATCTTTGTACATTTAAATTGATGGGAGAAAGTCTACATGAAGTGGTATTTAAAATCTTTCTAAGATCTTTTCTGATTGGCTGCTAATTTGCATCATTTTTTTTTTTTAATATACAAACAGAACTCGTAGAAAAAGCTTATGTTTAGGGTCTAGAATTTCCCAGAAAAGTTTTTCCCATATAAATTGATGGTAGTTGCTCCTTTGTTTTAGAGCCTATTTCTGGTTTAGAAAAGTTTTCTGCCCTATTTTGGGTAGCAGAAGAAAATTTGATAAGTGTTACAGGAGGAAGCAACATAGCTGTTCCCATCCCTGTTAACTATATCAAGATGAAGAATTTGAAAATTTGTGGTAATTCTTCATCTGTTATCAGTCTGTAGACAAGAGAGAGAGAGAGAGAGAAAGACAAAGAATGCTGATTTTAAAGTCTTGTGAAAGGATCTTTTTTTTCTCACAGAACAGAAAGAGAAAAAAAAGGTTTGTTTACTTTTGTTGTCTAAGGAATCTACAAGAAAGCTGACAGACATCTTTAAATCACACTTTTTTTAAAAAATTTATTTCCAACAGAATTTTAGAATAGAGAAAAAGAAAAGAGAAAATCTTTGAGAAGGAGAAAATCCTCTTTAAGAATTGAGAAACCCTAAATCCTCATGGTGTTGGTGGGAGCTGAATCATCCTTGTGTCTAAATCAGTTAACAGTCAAGGGACAGCTAAGTATGAACATGACTAAAATATCTGCTTCTAAAATGACTGGGAAAACGTGTGAGCATTTTTATATTCTCTATATAGAACAGGAAAGCACAGATGCAAGAATAAGGCAAAATTGATGGAACAACTATGAAAGAGAGAAAATAGGGATCACTAGTAGTTCTTAGTGGTTTAATGTAGGTATTTTTTTACTGAAATTTAATTGAAATAAAATAACTATGATATTTGGATGTATTCACATTCTGTAATTAAAAGTTAATGAAACTGATTCTATTTACCAGGTTAGAGAATATATATATATATATATATATATATATATATATATATATATATATATATTGTTCTTTTGTTTTCCACAAGGACATTTGAGAAAAAAATTGGCACATATTTTCCCGGTTGCTTGTGTGCTTGTCAGTGTATAGAGTAGAATGGACAAACCCAAGTCTTGAAATAACTGTTTAACAACTTTTATTTGTTGTTGAAAAGAGAGTGCAAAATAGTGATATTTTGTGGGGAAAATGTTGGATTATCCAATTAACAAAGTTCTTGCCTTGAGTAGATGTTTAGTAAGAGAGATTTCTCTGCTTGTTCCAGTGGGGAATGAGAAATCTGAGTGTCAAACTGCTCGAACTGGTGCAGCAAACTACTAGGTTTTCTGCAGCAAGGGTTGTGAGTAGTCCTTCGGGTAGGTGTCTCAAAGGAAGATTTCTCTGCTTGTTACCATGAGGAATGAGAAATCTCTGATAAGCTACCAGGACAGGCCACATGTCTTCTGCAGCAAGGGTTGTGAGTACTCCTTTGAGCTGGGCCTTGAAGGTAGTGGCCAATGAAAAAGAAAAGTGGAAAAGAGACAGAATAGGGCTCGGTCAGTATTTTTATGATTTCTGGGACATCTGGTAGTACGTTGCTAATAATTTCCATTACTGCAAACAAGCAAGATAGTTTCTATAATATCATATATTTAGAGACTGTAGCATATCTTACATATTTTGGGCAATATAAAGTACTCTGTTATTTAATATATTTATTAAGAATTTAGTACATTTTGTTTTATAACTCAGATCTTTGGAGACCAATATGCTATTCATAATAACAGCACATCAGAATATTTTTAATTTTTTAAAATTTATAATTTGATTTTTATGTAATTCATTATTTGAAAATTACATTTTATTGACCAATAAATTGGTTAGCTAAATTCTCTTTTCAAAAGATTTTACCAAAGTGGCAAATTAATTTACATGGCAGAGGTGTGAGTGTGTGTGTGTGTGTATATATATATATATATATATATATATATATATATATATATATATATTGAATATTGCTGTTGTTAATAAAATAGTGCCTGATGTACTATAACAGCTATTACATAAATATTAATAAATATACATTTTTTTAACATGGTTTAAAAAAAAATTCTGTTTACTTATCTTCTGTTGAAAATATTTAATTTATTATTATTATTTTTTTTTTTTACAGTTATAGGTATATTTATTTTAATAGAAAATTAAAAAAAAACATTAATCCCTGTTTATTTTAAATACAATTTAAAATTTTTTTTTTAAAAAACCAGTAATCCCTATATAATATATGAGCTGTGCTAACATTGCATTAACCAGATGTTTTTATTAAATTTAAATTATATAACAGTCAGTCTCTACTCAGCACCTGAAAATTGTGTTATGCATGAAACTCCAAGTTATGCTACCACTTGGGGGTGGCGGAATATATATATATATATATATATACATACACACACACACACACACACACACACACACACACACACACACCCTCCTTTTTTTTTCCCCCTATCACTGTTCATGGATAAATTGTATTTGAGAGTTTATAAGATGCTTCTTCCTGACCATCTTTAGAAAGTAAAGGGAAAAGTTACTGCATATTGCTCATGCATTTTACAGCTCAAGCTAGAAATGTGATGCATCCCTTCATTAAATTCAACGTTGTAATTATATTATCTTAATAATAGTTGCATTAATTCATGACCATTGATAATCCCGCTTGATCTGTATTTCATAACTTGTTAAAAGTTATCTAAAAAAATTTAAAAATGAATTCTGAAACTGTTTAGTTCTCAAATATTTATTTTTAATGCAGACTGTGGCTACACCAAAGTACCGAGTTAGGGAATTACTATTCTACAAAAAAGTGAAGACTTTCCTTATATACACATGGCTCAAAAGCAGATGTCATGAACCAGAGAGTTGAGTTGAGATTTTAAAAAGCAATAAGATGATGGAGTAAAACTAATAACAAAATAATCATAATGAAGATATTTGATTTTTATGACAATTTAAACAATAATTAATCATTATAATTTAATTCTGATTTGAGTCAATTATTTAATTGTAAAAGGAAAACACATGCATACACAAATATTAATTTTCTATTATTGTATTTAATGATATAACAAAGATATCTCAACTGTGCATATTTTAAGTGCTCTCTCTCTCTCTCTCTCTCTCTCTCTCTCTAAATCAGGGGTCACTAAACTGCAGGCTGGATCTTGTCTGCGATGTCAGTTCATCCAGCCTGCCGCTGTACTGTGCCATAATGAGCTAAAATATAATTATTTATATGGAATTATCAATAGATTGTAGTTAAACTTACTATGTAGAAAAAAATAAAATAAACGTAAGCAAGAATGCCAAAATTTGGCCCAATTTGATTTTTGCTTCTGACAGTAATATAAGTTTTAGGAAAATCAGTGAACTTGTTAGGAAGAAATTTTTCTCATTTTCAGTGTTTCAAGGAGTTTTGCACTGGAATTGTAGAAGATGTCACCCTCAAGTTTCTGTAGATTATTCATGACTTAAATAAGCATTTTTTGGAGAGATTTTCAGATTTCAAGAGAATTGAGAATGACATTTTTCTGTTCCAGTATCTGTTTGATTGTAATCTTGATGACATGCAAGTTGAACTACAGTTGGAATTCATTGATATGCAAACAAGTGACTTGTTGAAAGAGAAACACAAAGAAGGAAAACTTGTTTAATTTTATTGCTGTTTAACTAATGATGAGTTTTCAAAGTTGAAGAAATTTGTGTCTAGTATGTCGGTGTTTGGAAAAATTTATGTCTGTGAGCAAACATTTTCAAAAATGAAGTATGTGAAGTCAGCACATCGAATGAAGTTGACTGGTGAATATTTGAAAGCAATTCTCTTGGTTGGATGCAGCAATTCCAAAGCAAATATTGAAAAGTAAATCACAAATCTCACTAACCTTTTTTACTGCTTTAGTTTGTGAGATTTGGATATGTGCAAACTGGATGTGATATAATTAAAGAAAAAAAAAGAATAAGCCATTAGATACAGTATCCTATTATTTATGATTGTGCTTCAGTATGTACTACCAATAACTCATAAGTAATGGACTATTCCAATCAGTGGAAAGAGGGAAAACGACACTACTTGGTTTCATTGAGAAAATCAAATCTTTTCATTTGTATCCCCTTACTTCTTTAAATAACGACCAACATTCATATTTATGATTGTTATTGCAATATTTTATTAAAGTTATTAAACTCAAATATGTGATAGGGGAATTTATATAGATATTTTAATGTTGTAGAACTTGCTTACATAATCATTAACATAAGAATAAGGTTTCATCAGAATATTAAAATAGGAAATTTGTGAAATTTTCACAGGTTAAAACTAGTATATTATAAATTATGTAAGTTTTTATGAAACATTTTTAATTGTCAATATTTCCTAATTATAAGACATGGAAAAGTGAAATTAGGGTATTAAGAATATTGTATCACTTGAAAATCAGCTTTCAAAATTGTGCCCCCACTTTTTTTTTTCATTTCAAGCAAGTCAACAAAACCACTAAGATGCAAAGGGATTACCGAATATTAGAGAATATGAGAAAATTAAGGAGAGAAAATACTAAAAGAACAGGAATTAAGAAAACAAAAGATAATGATTGACATTGCATTTGAATTTTTGAAAATCAACGGTGAAGATCAAGCAAGAAGTGTGACAGAAGAAATTGTTAGTATAGAACATATGGTTACATCTATCCATTTCAATTGTAAAGTGATGAGACCTTGCCATCAATCTAGTACTATGCTTAAATTTCATAAAGTCTTGGTACCATAGAGGAGAGTTCATCCAAACAATTTCCATAGAAGTATTTATAGAAAAATCACAGGGAAGCTATGTTACAGTAGTGGGAAAGGGAATGAAGTTGATATGCCAGGACAGGAGCAATAACACTGCAGATTCTTCTTTGGATTTTATTAAGAATCTCTTGATATATAACAGGAGTACCAGATGTAGCAAAAATATTCAAAGCAAGGGCAAATGGTAAGACTTCTAAATATGTAAGATAAATTCTGGCAAGAAAAATTGTCTAGCATGACACCAACTTTCCTAGCAGCAGATCTAGCAATATAATCATTCCACTTCATGTCAGCAGAAAATCTTAGTCCAGGAAGGTGTAATGAACCACTCTACTGGAGTTTAGCATAAGACATGCTGATGGAAGGCAAAATGGCTAGCATGCTTAAGCCCTCAAACACGATGACTAGTGGCTTTGTGCTAGCACAGCTATCGACAGTTCTCAAGAGTTCTGCCTACCCAATTTCACTCACAAGGCTTGGGTCAACCTGTGAAATGGTTTTCAGGCATTTTCCAAAGGTGCCACATGCTGGGATCAACCCCAATTCAGTTCACTACATCTGGAAGTTTCCTTCCTGAAAAATCAGCCACGTTGAGATTCAAACCCGGTTCTTGTGGTCAGAAAGCAAACGTTCTAACCACTTGGCCATGCACCCATTTATATATATATATATATATATATAGAGAGAGAGAGAGTACAGATAATTGATCTGTTGGTATATAATCTGTGTGGATCCTAGTAATATCAGTTATTAAAACTGATCCACAGACAGCTCAATGTATTTATTATAACAGAGCATATCTATTTTTTAAAGCAATAAACCAAAAATTACCTCAACATAGAGGATAGTCTATTTCAAGCTGTTCTGTACATAGCTATCATCGACCTCCAAGTGTCTGTCTATATATATATATATATATATATATTTATACACACACACACACACACAGACTTAGTTAATATTCACGAACTATTAAATGAAAATACAGAAGTTTTTTATAAACTAAAATTTAATAAGATGTTGCTTTGAAGTTTTTAAAATATTTAATTTACTTTATTTTTATTTTTTTTTTAAGCAACATGAGTAAAATATGTTATATTCCTACACAATAGCAAAGGGTGTATTTTGATCATCTGGGGCAATTTAAACTATTGCACCTCCTACATAGCCATGAGCTGTTTTAAATTCTAATCTTGTATATAATTGTTTTTATCCAATAATTTTTTGTACCCCTAAAACTTGCCCCTCCAGCCCCACTGTTCTTATACAAGATGATGCTATAAAGTTCAGGGAGTCTCTCAAATAGTCCAGGTTTTTTTGCAGGTTTCAAAATTACTCCACTCAGACAAACTTTTTCTTTTTCTTTCCAATTTTTCTGACCTTGAAGAAGCCATTTTCCTATCTAAGTTTCTTGGACTTTTACGTTGCACTAGTTTGTCTGTGTAATGTGGTATATATAAGGACAAACGATTATTATATTGTCACTATTAGGTTGAGTCATAAATGATTTTTTGTTTCTGTTTGTCAATTTCATCCTACAAAAAATAAAGTACAATTACATTTTATTAAGTTATATATTCACAACTATTTGCAATGACTTGTTGCCACTTATCGGGTGTGGCTCTTCAATATGTTTTCAGTAAAGTTTTTGACAAGAAAAAAGTTTTTGACACATTTGAATCTTTCATGAGAGAAAGTTTTCCTTCATCAAAGTTTTGCAGCGATTGAAAAAACATAATTGGTTTGTACAAAGTCAGATGAATATGGTGGTTGGGGTAGAACAGACTGACTGTGATCCAAAATATTTTCCTGTGTTATTCTCTCTGTATGTAGCTTTGTGTTGTCATGGAGATGAATAACATTTTGCCATACATTACTGTACAAAAACTAAGGTATGTTAATATACTCCAAATTCATTCTTAACTGACATGTATGATTAGTAGTTAGTATGATAGATTTATCTTTACAAGTGATTTCCAAAAATGAAAATTACTTATGACTCAATCTAATATTTGGTCATTCGGCCAGTTCTTGAAAGTAGGTAGGGTAAAGAACTTTTCAGCCCTTTTACAAGTTCTCTTTCTAAGGGAACTCTTATTTTTTTAAATTTATTAATCTGAACCATTCATTTAAGTATTTATGCACCTTTTAACTATTTATATTTTCTTGAAGAAAGTATGGAATTTGGTAAAACTTGACATCAGGGGTAAATAAATAAAATGCTTGAGTCCCACATCAGGTGGGACTCAAGCATTTTATTTATTTACTTATTTTACGTACTAAAGAATTTCAGTATTGGCATTTATAAATTGAGAAAAAGTATATTTATGCTTATGGTGGCAGTTGATTAGTTATTAGGCTGACCTAGAAACCCTTTCAAAAAAAAAAAAATTATTTGGTGATTATCAATAAGTTTTCTGCACCACCACATGCACTAAGTTAACCAGTCTGCTCAAAAAAAAAAATTCGAAGGTAGAATAATTTTTGTAGATTAGCATTCAGACCTTTTTCAAAGTATGACTGACATTTGTCAGAATTGAAAAATTATTTTTAGAAAGAGGATCCTGTTTAACTACACTACAGTGCCATATAAAATCCCTGATTTATTAATGTTTTATCTCTACTTTGTTTTTATTGACGACAATTTCAAAATCATTGATAACTGCATATTACTGATAATATCCTGTTTCCTATTTACACAGTTATTAATGATGTAAGCACAGTTTCAAATTTGACATTTAAAAACAATGTACGGATAATTGTTTAAGAAGTAAGGGATGATTTGACACTTGATTTGTATTGTAAACAGGACCTTACTTTTTTTAATTCTTCCAAATGTGGCTTCAGGTAGAGAAGAGTAGTAATTTCACTAAACTTCTGATGACCTCATCAGTTGCCAGAGGCTTATTTTCTAAACCTAGGAGCTTATGAGTAATTTTTGGAAGTCCCTTTCAAATAAATTGGTTTAACTTGGGTTACTTATAGGAAGAAAATCAGTTTAAAATATATTTGGTTTTCAGCTTCCAACTGTAGTGTTAATTTGATACTCCAGCCCCAAGCTGACTATCTTGAACCAGATTCTGAAAGGATTTTTTTTTTATCACCTACCTCCTTACCACATTTTTTTTTTTTTTTTTTTTTCAATGGAAAGATTTCAGTTTGATGTTTGGTTGGCCAGGCTCCCCTGCTACCCACTTGTAGTCACATATGTCTTGAACTTTTCACCCTTGTAGGAGTGTCTGTTACTACCATCACTTGAAATAGAATCCTTTTCCTTCATGACTCCAAATCCTTGGACCTAAGATAAAAGAGTGAGTTTCTGCTGAAATTTCTTCTTGGTGGTCTCCCCCTCCCCCAACTTCCATTTATTTGTCTCTTAAGTTTTTAGGGGTCAAAAATAGCAGGGGTTTATTTATCTGCCTTTTTAAAAAAAAAAAAAATGTAAAGTATTTAGTAAACATTAAAATAAGGAAAACTACTAAAATTTGTCTAGGTGTGGCACAAGGCTAAATAAAATGCTGCTACACTACAGTCTTTTAAGGACTTAAGAAAATCCAGTATCTGAAATCTTGTCCTTTTTATGTGGAAGTATGTAACTATCTCAGCCACCAGTCAGATTGCTAATTGATAGTCACATATTCTATACTTCTGTTTAGTGGAAGAACTGTTAAAATTTGAAATTTACTGTCATTGACAGAAACAACTTCTCAGCATAAACCAATATGTTTTGCTCTCTTGCTAATAGCTACCAAAAAGCTAAAAATCCATCATTTTAAAATAAATGTATGGAAACCTAAAAGAGGAAAGAATAGTGGGGACCCATTAAGTTTTTCCTCCTTAAGAAAAAAATATCTGAAATTTTAATGAAATATACTTATGATATCAATTCACACTAATTATTAAAATTTTGGTCTAGTGGTGATGATATATAAATTAGGTA
>OZ010608.1:57171555-57401555 GCA_963932145.1 Acanthosepion lycidas | reverse complement strand
TTTTAGAAGCCAGTGTAAACTCCAGACTTTGATGTCTTTAGCTATTTAAGACAGAGTAAAGAAGAAAAAAAATCATATTAATATTGCAAGTCATTCTAGCCAACCAAAAGCAACCATAACAACAGTTTGGTCATTTATGAAAAGAGCCACTTTTGCATAGGACTAACTATAGCAACTATTTTATTTTTAAAAAGATTGCTAAAATATTACACTTCTGTATAATATGATCTTTTTTTGTTTTGTTTATTGCACATGGACATATAGGCACATCAGTGAGTCTGCAAAATCACAAAAGCAATTGCTTATTTTACAGAAATATTTTTCTGCACAATCTCATTCCTTGTCAATTTCCTTCCACATTCACAGTCTTAGCAGAGTGTCAGAACATCTTCCAGTCTCAGATTTATCTGCTAGAGGTTATCTCCAGTCTGCAGATGGCAGGTGAAACAGGTAGATGACTCTAGTGTGGTGATTATCAGGTTGTTGGAGGATTTGTCTGAGCCAGCAAACATGGTGCTGAGGATGCTCAGCTGGCCAGTCTGCCAGTGCAGCTTCTTGTTGGACACAAGATCAGACCATTGTACCACCTTGACAGTATTGAGGGTGTGACACCTGAAGCCATTTACATGGGAGGTGAGGATCTTGCTGAGACCATGTCTCTGGTGCTGTATAGCAGCACCAGAGAGGATGAGAGCAGTGGTGAATATTAAACATATAGAGGGAATATGATTATGTAAAAAATTCAGGTCAACATTTAATTTATAACTACGCTTTTAGCTAAGGTCTTGTTGCCCCACTTTTGCAAATATTGTACTTGTAATGGTGAGCAAACAAGCCTCAAAGGTCATAGATAGTGGGCTTGATTGTCAAGTTCCTCACTTTTGTAGTTGTGCAAATTTAACTTACTAATTATATACTTTTATTTTTCATTCTACAGCTGTTAATATGCAATCTAGATTGGAAACTCTTCCATACCATCTTTTTTATTTTCTCAGGAAGCCAGCAGGATTTATTTTTAAATGTAACAGTCAGAGATTTCCAACAAGAAGCAACAGAAATCAAAAGAAATAAGTAAAAACTGAAGTATTCACACTACTTTATCTATGAAATTTGGAAAACTTAGGACTGTTATGTCTTTTACTATTACTCAGTATAAAAGGAACAAAAATAAAATGAAAGAAATAAAAAGAATCAAAAATGAATAATGAAGATAGAGTAAAAAAAAGAAAAGAAATATTTTTAAAATATTCTTTGTTATTAGAGAAGCTGTTTTTATTTATTTCTTATTAAGTTCTAACAATTTTGAGATATTAACATGTCATTGAAATGTCAAAGGCTGACATGAAAATATGAAACATTTTAAACAAAAAGAACATTGTTGTAATTGTTTTAATCAAAATATATTTGACTATTAATTCTCATACAATACAGTTGTCCAGATTCTTTCTTTTTTTTCTGGTCATAACCAAAGAATGATGATGAAAATAATTTGGAAAAACTACAAAGTTTGTTGGAAAAAAATTGAAATGTTGTTGTCACATTTTCTTTAACAGTTTATAAAAATTTGATTTCATTAACTTTCATGATTTTCTTTTTCATTTCCAGAATAACATTTTTCTACTTTAATTGGTAGCAATTGTTTTCTTCTCCTTTTCCATGATTCACTCGCATTGTATTCAATTTAAACTTGTACATCAGTCATATTTCCTCTATAGACAACAGGTTTTCTTTGGTGAAAAACAGTTTATATTAAACAATAATGGTACAACAGTAGAATAGCTCAATTTACAAGAATAAATGATACAATCTTCAATCTATCTCAGTAGCATCCTGTTATAAATTTGACACTACATATCATACAACCTGATATAATATTTTAATCAGAGTCACGAAAGTAAATGATAGAATATAAAATATACTTTTTAAAAAAAAATTCATCTTAAAAAGCCAAAAATGAACATGAAATTTCATGTAGCATAATATCATACAATTGTTATTTCATATTAGTCTTTCTCTGATATAATCATCATTAATATAATAATTATCACTATTTATTTATATTTTTCCTGTCCTATCTATAGTGGGAATGGAGGTAAATCAACTAAAGTTAATAACTTTTGAAATGATTACTTCACTGAGTTGTTTTAATCATCTATATAAATAAAATTTATCTGCATTTAAACAAAATTAGTTCCCATGCAAAATGAACCATTTAATTAATCAGTTTCTTTCCTCCTATATTTCTTAGATTGCAGTCTTCTTTGTTCAAGCCTTTCATGTGAGGTACTCGGATACATTTGTTAAGTGTTTGTCTTGCTTCAATCTTGAAATATTAAACAGACAAATTTTTTTAACATGAAAAGCTATTGAGCAAAAAGATATACTGCCAGGAGTAATCAATGCATCATAGATACCAATGAATGTCTAAAAAAAATATCAAGGGAATTGTTTAATTAAATGGTTCATTGGCCACTATTTTAGTTGTGAATTCTTTCTCACTCTGTAACAATTGGCCGGGTGCACTAGTATTTTATAGTACACTTTTTAAAACTTCATCTTAAATTTCCAAAAATGATGAATTGTCTTGAGTCTGACATTTTGTGTATCATAATATACAATTTTTGTTGTGTCTGATATAATATTACTAAACATTAGTCCCTATCATTGAAATGACACCATAAGTAATGTATGTTTTTGTTTGTATATAATACTTATTGAAGCGTATGTTAAACAGTAAATATGCATACATTCTTTAAAATGATTAGATACGCATTTACATACATACATACATACATCATTAAGTTTTGAGCAATAAGAATAAAAAAAAAGTTTAATACAAAAAAATATATATTTTTTAATATATTTTCCTTCCTTACTAATGCATTTATCTTAACATTTTTCTATTTACACAGATGAAACATTGTATCATAAAAATTTCACATCCAAATTCCTTTAATAACTGGCGAACATTCCATATATATTTTCATTGAAGTAATAAAATTAAAGCCTTCCCTCCCTCCCTCCCTCCCTCCCTCCCTCCCTAATAATAATGGAGTAATGGTTTGCAGCTTGGATTGAGGAATCGGAGAGCCACGTTCGAATTCCAGTCGAATCCATTACATACACTTATGTGCTAATACCCTTGGGAAAGGTATGAATCCTCTTCTTCTCCCTCCAGCTATGAGTAAATAGCATGACAGATTGGGTTCTATAGTCTTGGTTGGCAACTGGTCTAGAAGGACAACTTTGAATTCAAAACCTGCGGAGGGTCATTTTGGGACCTTGTGGCACGTAGTGCACCAATTCTCTGTATTCGGCCCTTCAAAAAGTGTGGATGGTTCTGTACAAAACCTTCACCACTATAATCAAATCATATCTGCTGGTGTCTGGACTGTCACTTCCTAGGAACTGATCTGCTTGATCCTCATATGTTGACTCGACGGGAGAGTCGAGTATACACACACACACACACACATTTTTTAAAATGTGTGCTTACTTTTTCCCAAATATACACATTCATTTATGAAAACATAGACAGACATTGCATGTATATTTATATTGAAGTAATCAATTGGATCTGATTACAACATATTCTCTGTTCTCTTGAAAATGATGTCACTTTTAAGAGGTATTTATTACCTTTGAAGTCATTGTTTAATGGTTTAGTTTCTGATTTTATTCCCATGTTTATGTAAATCTAGTAAAAGAAATGAAAATCTCATTGTGAAATGTAACTGTACTAATCAGGAAAACCTAGGACTTTTGAAATAAACTCCACTGTTATGGTCCATAGAAATAGTATTGGTTTGCCATTTGTTAATAATATAATGAAACAAAAAAAAAGAAAATATTGAAATGTTATTTAGAGGATGATTTTAAGAGAGTAGAAACATAAAATTCACCATGAAAAATCTCAAAAGTATTGTTTATTAGCAAGTGATGATTGATCAAAGATATATTATTATTTACTTGACTCTCGTTGGGTTAGTAAAATTGTTCATCTGATAAAGTTTTGAAACCATAAGTCTAAGAAAAATGGTTTTGGTACCCACCTGTAATGTAACACAATGCTTTTGCACAACCTACCATCATGTTACTATTTTTTTTTTTTTTTTTTTTTTTTACAAAAATGGAATGAATTGTCAAGTTTTGAATAAGCAAGTTAGGGTCTATAATCATATGTGTCACTTTGTATTTAATTACACCTGTATTGTCTACTCTTACCAGCTTTTTTTCAGCTACCCCTTGAGTCTACTGTACCACTGACACACATTACAAGTCTCTTTGAACTGATTCTTAATCTCCAATTGGTGTCTTCTTGACAGCAGAACGTGCTCCTGACTTTAATTTACAAACTCAGTCTTTGAAGTCATCCTTTCACAGGCTTCTTAATTTTCAGTTGGACTGGATAAAAAAAAAAGCCTCTGTTTTTCGCACCTGTTATCCTTTATTTCATGTCATTCATTGTGTTTTAGTTTCTTGCTCTGGGGTTTAGGGGACATGTGGATGGTTTAGTTTTCCTCACTATGCTTTTTCGTGTATTTTCTTTGGCATCTTAGACAACTGGAATGTGGATTTTTATGATGAGGAATTTTGTAAAGAAAATTTTTTATTTATTAGTAATTCATAAGTTTTTATTGCATGAAAAGGAGATATAATCTCCCAAACTTATTTCTTTCAAATATATTCAGATGAAAAAAAAAAAAAAATAAATAAACACTGGGTTTTCCTGTAAAAAGCAAAGACAGGGGAATATGTACAAAGGTCATTGTCACAGATGGGATAACAACCAAATTATTTTTTATGATTCTCTCAGGAAATTTGAGAAAATATATTCGAGATCATTTCCTGTTATTCTTTGGATGAGGGACTTTTGTCAGACAAACCTTGTCAGATTCTTAAGTGTGTGCACCTGTTGTGTATGTTGTTACTATATTGTGTATGATAAGTGTTGGGTGTGACCATCTATATCTAAAGCCTTCAAATAATTTCCCTAGAAAAGACTTACCAATAACTGGAGCTTTATTTTCTGACATAGTCTAATGACAGACACTGAGCTGAAAAGTGAATGAATTTTCTTTAGTTTTTAAACTATTGTTGTATTTTCTATCTTGCTCTTCAACATTAAGGTATCATTTAATTTTGTGACTAAATGCAATTTACATATATTAGCATATATTTCTGATATAACTTTCAACTTAATAGATGAGATGGGGGTGTTTATTTTATTTTATTTATTGAAGAAATTTTCCAAGGCTTATTAAGATCCACCTTGTTTGATAATTTCACACTTTCTACCACTTTAAATAATTTTCTGACTCTCCCTTTCATTACTGGCACCCCCCCTGCTGTTTATTACATATTGACAAAAATTGCAACACCCTGGTTATTAAGAACTTGCTTTTTCTTATATATTATAATACTTTTTTTTTTCCTTTTTTTTTTCTAAATTTCTATGATCAGATGTCAAATACAAACTGATTTCCTTGTCTTTTGATTTTATTCAAGATTTCGGCCTTTCTATCTTCCAACATTTCTCAGATGTCCGTCATATTAGATGACCTTTGAGTTGTTTTTAAACATTCTCAACTTTAGGTTCCATTTGTCTAATTGTGTCTACAGAAGTCGTCTTAATCATTAAATTTGTGTCATTCATTATTTTCTGAAGCACTTTATTCTTTTATCCATTATTTTCATCTGTATTGTATTTTTTCTGTTTTTAACAATCTTGTGTCTCTCATAACAATTCAATATATAATAGTAATAACACCACATCTCAGAAATTCAGGTAGAAAGTACACCAAATAAATTTATTAACTAAAAAGTAGATAAAAGGTAGAGATAATAAAAAGTAGATAAAGGATTCAATAAAGGGTAGAGAAATTGAAATGTTAAGATAAAGACCAGGAAACAGTTTTGGAGGGAGAAGAAAAACATCAATGTAATGGCAGTAAACCTTTTTTTATTTTACGTTCCGAAAAATGTTCTCATTTATTGTTATCACATTTCAGCCATACAGCTTTTTAGCCTTCTTCAGATGTTTGTCAATCCAAGTAATCTACATAGAATTTCAAACCAAACCCTTTATTTAATATATGGGATTGGATTTTCCTCATTCCACTGTTCATGTATAGGGATAGTTTTAATTGTTCTTATTTAATACTGTTCAGTTATTATTTGCTGTGTTTCCCCTAAATCTAAGTCTGTACTATCCCACCCAAGATCACAATGACTATGTCACCAAATTCATAAGCCAACACTTTAATCTACTTATTTATTTTACTTATATCTTTAATGGAAAATTTTATTTCCAAAAGCTTTGTCATCTATGAAATAATCTCTAGAAAAAGTAGCTTTGTATGATATTAGGGTGGTGTAGAAAAGTTCTGACCTCAGGTCAGTGTGTGTAGAAAGATTTTCTTGGTTGGGTCAAGAACTTTTCAGTACCTTCTAAGCAAAATTTACTTTTCAGCACACCCCCACTAAGTTAAAATAACTTCTTTTCCAATGAATCTTTTTCTTCTTAATCCAAATTGGTATAGAGTAAGTAACCTAGGTTAAGAACATCTGACTTGTACTTATGAACAGACAGCTGTTAAACATCTCATTAAATATGAATGTTAACCTTTGTGATCTTATTTTTTCTATCTGAATTGTTTTCCTCCTTGATGCCTTGACTGCATGAATTTAAGCACGCTACTAGATTGGCAACTAGGTCTCACTGTTGAACTAGTTAGATGCAACTTATATTAGTTATATTCTATTAGTTTCTTTTCTCATACTTCTTGACTGTGGAACTCACAATATTTTGCTATCTTTTTTTTTTAAAGATTGTAGGTGGCACTACAATCTTCAAAAATATCAATTTAATGCAAATCACCATCTTCTGTCTTCCTGAATCCTGTTCTTGTATTGCTCTTTCCCCCTCACTTCTCACTAAAATCTACACATTTTCTCAAGACAATGTCCATAGTATATTTTATTTGTAAAATCAATTAAAAGCTCTTCTAATTGAATAATGTCTTAGTTTTAGTCTTATTGCATTTTTACTTTACAATTCAGAGATTAGGGGTCCTGATTTTTTTTTTAAATGATGATTCAAATTCCAAGGAATTGTGCTCATAAACATTAAGCACTATGAAATGATGAGGGACAGATGTAAAAAAAAAAAAAAAGTGTTTCTAAAATAATTTGATTCATTTGTGAATAAGTTCTGAAAGTTTCATTAAAGTCCGGCAATTATCTGATTTTTGAAAGGATTTTCAAATCACCATGAAAAGATGCTAAAATTTCCTCTACTAATTTATAGTCACCTGTTGATGAAGAAAAAAAATTACCAAAATCTTGAAGGTTCTAAAAAGAATAAAAAATATAATTTAACAATAAAAAATCCTTTGGTCTTTCCTCTTAATAATAACAAATAGTTTGATGATAAAACTTTGTTTTTATTACGTTTGTGGCATTTTTTCATCAAGGTATGCACATTTTTTTTTTTTTTTTTTATTAGAGAATATTTGGAGGTACCTAACTATATATATTTTAGGAAATATTTTACAATATCTGTATTGAAATATATCATTTATTATAGGTTGTTTCTTTGGTTTAAGAATAACTTCATATTTTCAGTTTTTCTTTACAATTAGTATTATATTATATTTTATTATTATTTTTTATTTGTATTTGTCTAATATTGATATGCTGTGTTCTTGTGTGATTTATTAATTATTAATGACAAATTGCATTACATTATGTTAAATTGCAAGTTTATTTAGAGAAAGTGTGGTGGTTATGTGATGATTAAAAAAAATTTTTTGATCATTATTTTTTATTTTTTTTAATCATTTCACTCAAAGCAATAAAACCATTAAGATTATTGAGTGTTAGCAAATATAAGAAAACAAAAAAAAAAACACAATTAAAACTTTTACCCAGCTAATTCTTTCTAGAATTGCTCCCCCTGCCACTGCATTTTTTTGAGGGTGCAAAAAACATGAGCACCTACTGTTTTAAAATTGTTATAACTTTCTTTGTACTGTGTGTATAGATTTTATTTTTTGTATACTAATAAAAGAATGGCTGAGTAATATTTTGATGTAATGCATTATGCGATCCATTATGTTTTGCATGCATGTTTTGACATTGAAAACAAAAATGACTGAGACACAAAATAAAAAACAAAACATTAACAATTTAACATACTTTTATTTTTATTACTCCTTGTGGAGTTCCGTGGTGCAATAAGAACCAAAATGGTTAAGAAAGCTTTCATTTTGTTAAAAGTGATGCCCTTCCATGTGTTTACATATGAGTAGAAACTAACATTTGTTTCCTTCTTTCCTTCACCTAACTAGCATATTTATTTGTCTCATTGACAAATAAAGTTATTGTTTTGTTGTTTATAAATAGATAAAATCACCTTCAGAAAGGCTATCAGGTACATCCATGGGGCCAGTAGCTTCCATAAAATTAGTCAACCATGGATGATAGTAGCCACTCGGCACCTAGTGATCATTATAGTTTTCCTCCTCGTCATTAGTGTGGTTATCATCTACATCTCCGACCATTTTACCATCAATATCCATTTGAGTAAAGCCTTTAAAATCATCATCAGAGTCTGAATCAAAGAAAAACTCCTGAACAAAGGCGCTTCGGTGGATGTTGATGCGGCCGTTTTTGTTTACAAAAAATTGTGACAAAATTAATGTGGGTTTAATTGATGCCACACCTTGTGTAGAATAATTCAAAATGGTGTTGGAAAATGGAAGTTTAGCCTCGTTCCAAAGCTATTTAAGTTAACAAGTGTTTATTTATAGCAACCTTCTTGAGGCAACAGAATGCACCAACAGCTGCAAAAGGAGAGAATTCTATGGTGACAATACTTGCCTCAGCTAGATAAAGGTTTTAAGAAGAGAGAACAATAAAAGAACAGGAATTTAGAAGATAGTGATTGATACTGCATTTAAATTTTTGAAGATCAAAGTTGACTGGGAAGCAAGAAGCTGGAAGAGAGTTCCATAAGCAAGACGTATGATAGTAGAAACTATTAATATATATAGAACTTACATTTAGAAGTTATTAGGTTGGTGCAAAAATAATATTGTTTTTTGACGGTAAAAATATGTCAAAAAACGATATTATTTTTGCACCAACCTAATACATCTAGTCATTTTAATTGTAAAATGAAGAGTTCTTGCTGCCAATCTAGTACTGTAGTGGAAAAGTGATTGAAGTCAGGATGCCAGGTTAGGGCCAATAACATTGCTGATTCTTCTTTGGATTTTATCAGGGAACTCTAAATAACAGGAGCACCAGACCAGATGTGGCAACAATATTCAAAGCAAAGATGAATGGTAGACTTATAAATGTTTAAGATAGATTCTGTAAAGAAAAATTCTCTATTTTGTGTTGGACATGCAACCTTCCAAAGGGTATGAGAATTCAAAAACAACATTGTTTTTACTTAGAGGTGGGAAAATGACTGAAGCTGAGGTGTCTAGTCAGGACCAATAACATTGTTGATTCTTCTTTGGATGAATGGTAGACTATGTTTTTACTTGAGGGTGATTTTTGGTCCAGTATAAGGAATAACTATCAGGTTTTAACATTTTCTTTTTAAATAATAAATTACATGTATTTATTACATTTTTTAAGTGGTATGTAAATTTGAATTGTCTTTGATAGTTTTTTCATCTTTTTGTAATTAAGATGCATCTGGTTAGAATAGAATGAATAAGTGATTTTTTATTTTTTTTCTGGTTGTTAGTTTTTATTTTTCTAGGTCTTTATTGGTAGTTTTATTTGCTCATCAACAATTGGGGGAAACTCTTATTAATAAGTGTTTCTTTTCTGTTACTCAGTTCTTCATGAAATGATATGTATGAAGAAGAAATTAGTTTAGCTTGGTTGAACATGCTCTTATGTAACAGAAATTTTATATCTGTGAGGACATTGACTTTGATAATATTAAAACAAATAGAATATAAATTCTAGTCACTATAATTATCAAAGTCAATGTCCACATAGATATAAAAATGGGAAAACAAACTTGTGGGTTTGTTTTATATAATAAATTAGTAAAAGTGTGGCCAAGAGAGTTTTTTTTTTCTTTTTTTGCTAATGTTATTCAAAATTCTAAGATTTCTACAAAAAATCCAAAATGGAATTAACTGATATTTTTAATGTAGCTGATGACATTTTTCTTAGTATGGTTGGTTAGAATCAGTTCTGTTAAGAAAAACCTCAAGATTGATTCAGTAATCCAATACTTGAATGACAATATGTCTACAGGTATTGCATGCAAAACTGGTGTGCAGAGTGTGTGTTTTGAATTGTCTTCTCTGCTTCCATCTTGTGCTTGTCTCTACTTCTTTTGATACCTTCTTGAACAACCTGTTACCTAGTTGCTGCAGTCACCTGTATCAATCTCTGAATTTTGTTGCACTTGTAAGCATTCTTAAATTATAGTGAAGGTTGGACTAATGTTGTGTGGCCAGCTCACCATACACAACATCCTTTAGTATGTGATTGTCCTTCATTTGATGAACCTAAGAGAACCATCAAGTTATCACTGGTAGAGGAGGAGATGTAAGTTTAAGAAGCCTTTTTGCTCCTTTATGGATCCCTGGTGATATTAACATTCTCAATAATGAGGTTCAATAGTCAAAAGTAGAAAACATGAACTTTGGGCAATTTTTATACAAATTTGTTCAGGATGTTCAAAACAACTTATGTACCTTATAAGCAGACTAGAAAATTTAATAAAAATGTTTCTTCACATACAAAGACACTGGTTTTGTTAAAGATAACTAACAAATTATGTCTACTGTACTTCTAAAGTTTTTCAGCTTTAGCAGATTAATTTTTGTCTATTGGTGTTGAACATGTCAAGGAACTAACTATCGACAGTTCCTTTTAAGGCTTCAAGTTTTCAATTAGCTTCAGTCCATGTGAAAAAGAAAGGAAATTTGATGAAATTCAAAGTCTGTGTTGTAATATGCATCTTTGGTTTTGTAATTTGGGCATTTGGGTTGTCAGATGAATAGAATTTGGTGGGGGGTGTTAAAAGTGTGCTATCATTTTCAGCAGCAAAAGGCAGAAACTAATTGGTAAAGAAAAAAAAAATTAACATTTGTAATAGAAGTAACATGTGGTCTTCATGAAACTTGTTTGAATGAGACTTTGCTGTCCAGTCACACACACACATCTCTCTCTCAATATATATACACTACAGTTCAAAAGTAATTGTTTTGTACTTTAAATAGAAAATTATTATACATGATTAAAAAAAAAAAAAAGTGAGACATTTTTTTATTTGAAATTTTATTATGACAAAAATAAAATTTATGATTAAATGTTACTCTCATCAAAATATCCTCCTTTCACTTTGATTATTGCAACACAAATTTTTGGCATTCATTGCAGACATTTCTTAAAATATAAGTTTGATAATTGATTCCATTCTTTTTTTAATGTCTCTAAGAGCTTTTATTTTCATTTTTTGTTTGGAAAGATTTCATTGTTCTGTCAAGTTCATCCCATGCTAAATCTGGGTGTGGCTTCAAAATTTTGAACTGTAGTGTGCCTGTGTGCCTGTATATATATATATATATATATATATAGGATTAATATAATAAAATTTGTCACTTAAATGATTGATGTTATATTTAATAACTCGATGCCTGAGTTTTGTAGACAAACCTTTTTGTAATCACCCAGCTGAATGTTTCAGCGACATATATATTACATGTAATAAATTCGTTGGTATATAATCCAAGTGGATAATAGTAATATCAAATATTAAAACTGATCTACAAAAAGAGCTCAATGTATTTATTATAACAGACCATATAAATTACACAACAAAATCTAAAATTACCTCATATGTTTGGAGGGGGTATTGATCTATTTTAACCAATGGAAAGTATGTTAGTCTTATTCAACCCCGGTGTATAGACTGTGTTCGTGTCAGAATTAGAAATTTAAAATTTAACTTTGACAGCAGTCAAAAAATTGATACAGAATTTATCCATTTCAATATTTCAGTCAGATGAAATGCCTGAGTCGATGGTAAGGGGAGGATTTGATGGTATTAGCCTTAAAGGAAAAGGTCAAATATTAAGTTTTAATTTGTACAAGGTGTGATGAGTAAATTGTTGCCATTTTATAATTTTAATTTCACACATGCATGTTGTTTTTGATTTTGTTGACTGCACAGTATAGTAGGGTCAGTTGGGCACCGTCTTTGAGAAAAAGAGCACCATGACACAATTCACTCCACTGGAAATTTGGAAACTGCATGCTGTACTGCTTGGTGTTCACACCGAAAGCTCCAATACGAACAATTCAGAGTGTTTGGATGTCAATCTGACGACAGTATAGAAGCCAATGGTGATTTTACTGAATAAATTTATTCTTTAGTATTTCAAGATATTTTTGTGTAATTTTGATAAATATATGTTAAAATGAAATGTCTGTGTTATTTTCATTTTTGTGTAATTTAGATGACATTGCACCCTGTATATATGCAGGTGTTAAAAATTTGCTATATTTAAGGGGAACTAATGCTGAATATCAATGACTATTTTGTGGGTATAAACAGCATAAAATAATGCAAATAAACATTTTATATCTACCTAATATATGTGTTGACTGTGGAGCAATAAAGGTGATATATAGTTGTTTTGATCTGAAATTTTCATTATGCAGTGTTAAATCTCCTAGTGAATTAAGTGCAAGGAAGATGATTATATTAGGAAATATTGATGGAAAATCAAACTCACTACACAATTAATGATCTGGAAGCTGTGCTTGCTAATCCAAACAGCACAATCTCATATACATGCACACATACATGTCTGATTTACCTCCCTTGAACTTGACTATTGATATATTATTGTTGGATAGAAAGAACTTAATTCTATTCTTGTTTTTTAATCTTTTATCCTTTGCTTTTTAATTTGAAATTAATGTCTCAGTAGAATGGGTTAATAAATATTATACTGTTTTTGGTAGCAACTAGTATTAAACAATCAGTAAAATGCTGATTTGGGGATTATTAATTCATTAAAAATAAATTTAAACAGTCTTTCCTCTCCCTCACACAGTTCCCTCTTTCTCACCCATCCTTACCACATGCATTAAAAAAAAAAAAAAAAAAAAAAAAACATGCCATGTAAATTGCTTACTTGATGTTTTCTTGTATTAGTTTTAGAGGAAGGTTAATTTACATCGTAATTGTACATGATGTTGTTTTTTTTTCTATTTGTTTATGCAGTATGAAATTGCTCAACTCTTTTCTGGTGCACTATTTTTCATTTTGTTTTTCCTCTTCCATCCAATAAGAGTGTAGTTTTCTGGTCATTTTCTTTTATATCCCATTCGTGCAACTGTTTTAAACTTGAGTGTTGCAGACTGTGGTTGATAGATACAATTACAAGGTTTTAAAATTTAAACACTAAGACAGATGAAAATTAATATTTAAAAAACAAATAAAAATAAAAATAAAACAAGCCCCTGCTATACAATCCAATACTGAAAATATCAAGCTCTCTTTAATTTAAACAAAGTAACTTATTGGCACAAGTCAAGGTTGGTATTTATCTGCACGCCCACATTGCAACAAAATGTGACACAAGTTTGAAGTTTAATGTGGAATTTCCAGAAAGCCATACAAAAATTCCTCAAGCGCTTTCGGTACCAGGTAATGACCCCCAGTCCTCTCCCAAAGGAAGTACTGCCTGGAGGGAATGACCTCCTGGGACTTGAGCTGATATTATTTTCAACTTCAAGCTCAAGTTAAGGTTTAATATAAAGTAAATTTTGTTTTCTTTACTACACTGTGTAGATATAGGAGAGTGGTTCGCTCAAGTATCCACATGACCGATGTTAACCTCCTGGAAAGTGACATGTTGCGCCTTCTCTGGCTAATTTTCTCAGCTTTCATGAAGTGGAAAGACTATAGTGAATCCATTGCTAGGTCTGCTGCTAGAATAGCTTAGAATATTGCTGCCACATACAGTTCATTGATCTTGCTATTTACCTTGAGCTCCTTGATTAAAACCCAAAGAAGAATCAACAATATTATTGGTCCTGGTATTGAGATTTAAAAACAACAAACTCTTTTCTTGAAAAAAGAAAGATAAGAAAAAGTAAGAAAGAAAGACAAGATATGCTCTCGTTCTCATTTCACACACACACACACACACATACACACACATACATATATATATATATATATTTTTTTTCTCATTTCGTTGTTGGAAGATTTACCTGATGATCCTGAATCCTTAAAAAAGGATTTAGGTGAAATAAATTATCGTAATGGTACATTAAAGTGATTTGTTTTTCATTACATATATATATATATATATATATATATATATATATATATATATGCGACAACGTGACCATGTTTAAACGGAACGCTGATCATATAAAACTTTCAGTTATCTGTTTGGATAAGTCTTGTTCATTTGTCCATCGTCTTTCTCATGTTGAATGGATAATGTTAATTATATTTTATGAATATGTCCTGAAGATGGTTTATTAGACACATCCGACGTTGACATTATATTAACATTAAAACAGCATAATTGCATATAAGGATTTTTGTTTGTTTTTTCCATATATTTTTCTTCATATATATATATATATATATATATATATATATATATATATATATATATATATATATGTGAATGATGTTATACTGGATCATAGGGCAAAGTGGATTCATGCCTTTTTTAATAACAGTGAGATGGAATAAATATAGACAGCCTTGGCTGCACATTGGAATAGTGAAAGATGCTTTTCAAAAGTATTAAGAAACAAGAAAATTTAATTAGAAACAAAGAAAAGACTTCTGAACTGCTATATCAGTATTTCTATATGGCAGTGAATGCTGGACAGTCCTCACATATGAAGAAGAGACTTGAAGTAATAGACATGTTGTTTTCCAGAAGAATGCTGAGAATAACATGGACTGAACATGTGAGCGACAACAAAGTTTTAGACAAAATGGAAACAATAAGGAAACTTATAAATCCCATCAGAATAAGAGAGTTGAAATTTCTAGAGGAAAGAGGGTTTGGAGAATTTGACACTTATAGGACATTGAGGGCAAGAGAGAGAGGAAAACTGCATAATCTACTAAGAACTTGTATAAATGGTAGGCATAAATAATTACTGAGAGTTACAAAGTACTGATAATAGTGGAGATCTGTGATCAGCTGCATCTTGAAAGGACATCGCACATAGAATAATAATAATAATATTAACATATTTGTTATGTCTAAATTATAAAAATGAATGCATAGATTGGTAGTCTTTAGCAAAGGAAATAAATTAGCCTATTGCTTGGTTCACACTCCTCTTTTGTCTTTTGAACAGGAGTAGATTTTAGTATTTCTTGTTTCCTGTTTAGGATTGGGTTTCTGGTTCCTTCTAAAGTCTTCTTACTCTTTTTCACTCCCAGCAGTGCATTGCGTCTTAGTGGCATTATCTCCTTGCTTGGGGTGAATTGAATTTAAAAAAAAAATAAAAACTGTTTTAGTGTTCTGTAACATTAGTTATTGCAAGGAACTCATTACCAAAATAGCAAAACAAAATTTTCAAAAAAAATTGTGATGCACCTAAATAAAAGATTAGCTGGTATACCTGTCTGTCATTGTTTGGGCATTAAAAAAAGTAAAAATAACTTTAACAATGTAGGTAAAAAAACAAAGTGCTCTTTAACATTTCTTTTAACATAATACCACAACAATTTAAATGTAACATGATATAGTAGTTTGTTAGCTCAAAAATCATCTTTATATTTCATTGCAATATCAACATCTCAATTTTTTGCAAGAAATATCATTCTGATAACCTCTGAGATTAATTTCATATAGCCTATGTTTTTATTTGAGTTTTTTTTATTTATCCATGCAAAAAACTGGGTTCCTGGAACTTTTTGCTTGTCTGAGACATATCCCCCCCCCCAGCAAACTTTGGCATATTGACAAAGTTATCATGACTTGTTACAATGCTAGAAATTTGCATTAGAGGAATGTTTCTTGCATTCTATTTTAGATTCCAATGAAGTTTGGAGCAATAGTCAAATCAGACTGCTCTATTTTACATTTGTGCATATAGAGAGTACAGTATCCCCCTTCTTGCTTTTTGGTGAGGGTTTGAAGACCTTCCAGTGGACACCTGAAACAATCAATAGCACTGAACCCTATATATTTCATATTTTTCCCTATGCATCCATAAAATCAGCTTTACAGATTAGGTACAATAAAGATATTAACAACAATAACTAAAAACATGATACAACAATTATAATACAGAATTTCTTGGATTATTTGTACATGAACTGAAGAGAAAAATTGAAATCTGAAATTTTTCAATCATCCAAAGTAAATCCACACTAATATTTAATCTTGAACAAGTGTTTTGAGAATTTAGAAAATCATACTCAGTATTTGATAAAAATGCTGATGACAACAGTGTTCTTGTTAATTTATGTTTCAATTATCATAACTTGACCAGAAATTACAGATTATGTGAATCTCAGATGCATGTGATGCCTGTGAACCATGCTTCAAAAATATGTTTGGATAATTCAAAATTCTGGATTATTGAATATCTAAATTATTGAGAAAGAATGAAAAAAAAAAACGAAAGAAATTTAACATTTGTACTTCAAATAACTTTTTCAAATGTTGAGTTTATTTTTTATGAAAATAATGAGTGAATTTTTGTCTGTTTTCAGCTGGCCTTATATCTTTCTGATTCTGACTTCCAAAGCTTTTGATCAAAGTAGATGTGTATTTGTAAGTGTAAGTTCTGTTTGAAAGAGCAACCAACATTTGTCAAACATTGCTTTTGTGTTTGAAATTGGGCAAATTAAATGACTTTTGCTATGTGCTGGACAAACAAAAAGACATTCCATTTCCTACTGAAGTTTTTTTCATGTGTCATGCACATCTGAGAGTTGTGTAAGCCATAATCTCTGGCTTGACTAAAGCCGAGATTATTTAAATGTAAGTTCTTTGTATGAAAGCAACAATGAAATTAACAGGAATTAATTGAACTGATTTTATCAGCATTTTTATCAAACATTGAGTACAATTCTCTTAATTCTCAAAACAATTGTCTGAGATGAAATATTACAATGACTTCAGTTTGGCTAATTGAAAGATGTTTGCATAATAGTAATTTCTGATGTCTGAATATTCAAAAAGCTGGAAAATTGAGGTATGGATAATAGAGGAAGTAGTGTAACATAGTAAATTAAACGTTACTAGTGTAATATACTAAATTACTTTAAACAAAAGATGAATAGACGATTTCTTCTTTTTGTAGATTTTAGCAACAGCAGCATAACATTTTTTGTTCTTGTCCAGGACTTTTACCTGATGATTTCTCTTTGATATCAGGATCACTATTCTTGTGTTTTGGGACCATTGAGTAAAACTTAAAAAATTTATTTTATTTCTAGAGTTGACAAGGATCTTGAGTAAAGAAGACCATTATAATATATTCGGAATTTTTTTTATCTCATTTTCTTGCTATGTGTCCAAACCACTTCCATTTTTGTTGTTTAATCACTTTTAAGACAAAATATTTCTTGGTCTGTTCTTTGATTTATGATGAACATTATCTTTGTAGTTGTTGTTTCCATTGATATGTGTGTATTTCTAAGAATATATATAAAACTATTTATAGGGGTGGTGTGTGCAATATCATAGATAGAGCATGTGGACATAGGAATCAACACTATATAGAGACTGACACTTTCATACATCATTGTGATTTTCACACCAAGGTCTTGAAGATCACATTTTGCATGAAACTGATAGTCTTCATGTATTTTTGATTCCTATGTCCACACTCTTACTCAAACACACACACACACACACAGACACACTCTCTCTCTCTCCCTCTATATATATATATATATATATATATACACACAAAACTCTGGATGTACTCTTTGCTGAAATCCAAGTCATATTGTTGGTAGTGTTTTTTTTTTTGTTTTTTTTATTATAAAACTTGTAATATCCAGTAGAAAATTCAGGATGGAGCCTACTAGAAATTTTATAATAAAAAGGCATACCAATGATATCACTTGGATTTTAGTAAATGCTACATCCAGAGTTTAATAAGTCTCAGTTGAAACAACTAGAGGAATTGTACTCCCCACACACACACACACACACACACACACACACTAATATATATATATATATATATATATATATATATATATATAAGGTTGGTGCAAAAATAATGACGTAATAATGTCATTTTTTGACGTATTTTTTAACGTCAAAAAACGACATTTTTACGTCACTATTTTTGCACCAACCTTATATATATATATATATATATATTTACTTCACATAACATAGAGTAGTGCAGTACCATCTTATAATTCTGCTTGTCCCGTAGTTAGCATGTACGTATGTTACACACTGCCAATACCTCATAAATAATGAACTATTCCATTTTAATTGGGTGAAAAGATGGAAAAGACATCAGAGATGCTACTTGATTTCAGTGAGAAAGTGAAAGAAGGGAAGAAAAAATAGAGAAATACCCTGCCAATTCCTCACAAAGAATGGGCTGTTCCATTTTGATGGTGAGGAGAGGAAAGCTGGAAAAGATATATCAGAGACACTGATTTCAGTAAGAAAAGAAAAGAAAAGAAAATTCAAACAGGAAAGCTGTGACCACTGGGGTGGGGGCACTACTAGTCTAAAATAATTGCTCAAGATAAATACTTCCAAATTTGCTCCAATGGGAAACTTCTGCTCCTGTTTTGTTCCATCCAAAACTTTCATCTTGATAATGACCGAGTTATTATTATTATTCCTCCTCCTCCTCTCATGGCTGTGCTTATGACAGTTTATTTGGACAAAGATAAGTAAGAGTCATAAATAATAAAACTAAAAGATGTTTTCAAAATCTCTTTTTCTCTCTTTCCTCACTGTTTTGTTTTCTTTATCATTTCAAATGGGAAAATCTAGTCAAGGAAAATACATGGTTAATTAGCAGTCTGTGACTGGCTGGAAAAGAGCTTTTCTTTTATACTGTTTATGAAACCCATAATGATAATAATAATGCTATGAGAGTAACAACTGTAAAAATATCAGTGGTGATAACACTGTGTGCTTTTATTTCTGATAGAAACTAATAATAATAATAATTATAATCTGTTTTAAAGAATAAAAAACACAATATTCTTTGGGTCTTTGAAATTCAAGCAGCTCACCTAATCTAAAAGACCAGATCTCATTGTTGTCAACAAAGAAAATAATTTCATGTCATGGGTTTTACTGTTTCAGTACAATGAAGGGTGAAATTCAAATGAACAGAAAGACTGGATAAGAACTTACAAAGCTGTGGAATATGAAGATGACAGTAGTACCAATTATAGCTGGAAATAATCTCCCGAAACCAGGGGTGGATGAAAACCATCCAGGGTACAACACTACTGAAAATAACCTGAATACTCAGTGGATTTGATATCATTTGATCTTCAGTGAATATCATTTTTAAAAACTAATATAAAAAATCAATGAGTACAAATGACTGTATAAACAAATTGTGTGTATGTGTCTTTTGATAATAATAATAATAAAATGAGAATAGCAGCTGTAAAAATATCAGTCACCGATTATGATGACCTCTTTTCTGTTGGCTACAAAAAGATTTTTTTGTCTAGATTCTAGCAATTCCTTATAAACTTTATATATCCAATGCTACTGTGAGCTATTGGCTTTTTTGAATAACACATTTGAAGAGAAAAGCCCATAACTGGAATTGGAAGTTCTTCAATATTGAATAATATCTTCAAAATTGCCAGATCTTTACACCATTTAGCAATCAAAAGAGTGCTGATCAGTGGTTTCAATTTCCAAATATTGATAAATTCCTTGAATACTTCTGAGAATCCAAATCATAATTGTTATTTTCATATTTGCTTTTATTTGTTTTCTGTGTTTTGTTGACTTTGCGTTCATGTTAACTTTCCTGAAAGTTTTTATTAACCGTTGCAATCCTGCTAAATCTTTAAATTGTTTGATTTTGTTTAGTGACATATTAACATCTCTCTGGGTTATTTAATGCCAAAATCTAAATATTGTTTGGGTGTTCACTATTTGTCCATAGCTGGGACCCTAAAAGTTGCTACCACCCTGGGTCAGGGTAAACCTGGGAACAACATCAATTAAGAGGTGGTTGCATGTTCCTCAAAACCTCAATCTCCCAATCAGAGGCCTTGCTGCTGAATGTAGTTTATCATCATATCCATGACTATAAACATTTAGAAATCAAGTGGTATTGTTGGAGTCATAGGGTTAGACCTCTAATTTCTCACTGAGTTCTTCAGACTAAGATTACTGTATTTATTATAGTATTTTGACTTCTTAAAGGTCATCCAGCCAAAAAGGAGACATCTATCTATAAATATTTGTTATTTGATCTAGATGTCATTATTCCCTGCTCATTGTTTTCCATTTTCAAGTGATCTAGGAGAAAATTCTTGGGTTCAGCTACCAGATGCTTAATCAATATTTGCTTTACAAATTAGTTCTGTGAACCATTTTGTTAACAGCTTTCTTTTCTGGGCAGTAAGTTTCTTTTTGAGTGATATATATTTTGTGGCATATGGTTATATTTTTAATATTACTTCCACATCTGCTTTGTATTCTTCATAAAATCCGAAGAATCTGCAATGTTATTCATTCTGATCTGGCATTTCAGCTTTAGTCACTTTCCCACTGCCATAATATTGCTTCCCAGTGCCGTTTCTATAAATACTTTCATGGCAATTGTTCTGATGGACTTTCCTCTATGGTACGGTTGACTTTATGAATTTAAGCACATTACTATTAGGTTGGTGCAAAAATAATGACTTAATAATGTCGTTTTTCGACGTATTTTTTACCGTCAAAAAACGACATTGTTACGTCATTATTTTTGCACCAACCTAATACATTGGTGGCAAGGCCTAATTTTTATACAGCCAACTCTATTGTCTATTTATTTTTGATAGTAATTAACAAGACCTAGCATAATGTGCTTATAAAATTCTTCAGCAGTAGAGGCTACCCACAGAAATGCATTATGCAGAGTCTATGCTCACATCAATTGTTTGGTCTCCATAAATGTTCACCAAGTGTTGAGTAGTATTGATGGGGCCAGAGGCAAACATGTCCCTCCTTCATGCCCATTTTCATGTCAGTTGCCCTTTTGACAAACTGTTGCACAATCCTTTAAATGTAACAAGGAAAAAATGTTTTATTTATGGGAAAGTTGACTTTCTATTGTCATACCCCACCCATATCCACCTTTATAATAAAATACAATGGGTTACTTTTGGATCAACCCGTGTATGAGTCTCCCTCTCTCTCTCTCTCTCTCTCTTATATATATATATATATATATATAGAGAGAGAGAGAGAGAGAGAGAGAGAGAGAGAGTTCTTGGCTTTATGCAGGAAAGATAACAGCTAATTCTAGGCTTGAAGAGGTCAAGATTTAATTAGTGAATAAAATTTCAGAGTTTAGGAGATTTTAGAAGTATAGAATTAAAGTAGATTTTAGAAAGAACCAGGAGCCCACTCCTAAACAGAGAACAAGATATAAACATCTACTTCTGTTCAAAAGACTAGGGAGAAGTGCAATCCAAGCAATAGGTAAACCTATCTCCTGCTATTGGGAGAGAAAAAAATAATAATTGCTGAATAAAATTTTCAGTTTCAGGTGAAGATGTCAGAAGTACAGAGTTGCAGGAACTGGAAACCCAATCCTAAACAGGAAACAAAGGATAAACCTCTACTCCTGTTCAAAAACTGGGATGGAATATGAACTGGACAATAGGAGAAAACATAAATAATTAATTAGTGAAAAACAATTCAGAGTTCAGGTGGAGGCATTAGAAGTATAGAGTTGATATGCACTTTAGAAGGAACCGGAATCCCAATCCTAAACAGGGAGTAAGTTATAAACATCTACTCTTGTTAGTATAACATTTAAATAGGAATAGGAATGAAGATGGAAAATGATAAGGGATATTATAAGAAGATACAGGCTAAGGGTGAGAGAAGAGCAGAGCTATGAGATATTGGCTAATCTTTACAAGCTCCACATGTTCAGCTTGTTAATGTATAATAGTAACAACACATTATGTCTGTTATACCGAGAGAAAGATGGCTGTAGATTATTGTAGCTAAAATGTTGGGATATATAGACAAAATAGAAAAGGAAATTGGTTTCAAGAGAATCAATATCAAGAGTATTTTTTATACGAATGTATGTGTTTGGTCATATCATCTACTTAGTGATTAGATACCTATAATATTTTAGTTTTGGATTTTCATCCATTTGTCCCATTTACAAAGTGGGTGGTGAGATTTATTGAATAGCAGAAAGCACTAGCAAATTTTTCTTCTTTCATATTCACAAAAGATGGAAATCAACCTTTTGAATTATGGTCACCATGTTCATAAGAGAAGAATTGGTGGAATTCCTCATGGTGAGGGTCCTTCTGACAGGTGATGAAGCAATCATTAAGACACATGACTTCCGGCTAATGCTAGCCAGTGTATTATTAGCTGGAGGTAGTCATTGCTAACCTAATATCATATTAAGAATTCTTTTAATTTCTACCTTCTTATTCACCGATAAGAGCTGTAGATTTTGCATTGTATAAACATTTACTTTTTCTTTTTCAGCATATGTTAGATAATGTATTAATAGCCAGTCTTTGCTAAAGGAAACATGTGACCAAATATTTTAAAGAAATTTGTCCTTCTCATACTGCTTCTGCATGTACATAGAAGATGGTGGCTTAGTTGATAGAAGAATTGGTTAAACATTACAGCTTATCTGCTGTTCATGAGTTCACGTGAATCCAGAGGAATGATCAGATATGGTGTCAGATAAACAGAAATAACAGAAAAATTAACATCTCTGGTGAAAACAATGGTTCAAATAAATCATTCTGTAATAACACATCCCCCCCTCCTTCCCCCAAATCTTTACTACTTTCCTCCTATTCTATTCAGACCTCATACTCTTCAACCTTTATTGCTAAAAGCTCCTACCCTAAAGAATTTCTTCATTTTTCAACTTATTCTACCTGAATGGCTCTGATTGGAAGGTTTTGAGGAGTGTGGTCCCAGGTCTACCCTGACTTAGAGTGGTAGCACCTGTTAGGGTCCCAGCTATGGGCAAATAGTTAACCCCAAAATTGGGATCAGAACACTATGAAAGTATAGAAATACATTTTTATAGTGGAATTGCCAGCAATACATTTTTGAAGAAAAAAAAAAATTACTATCAATACATTTAAGAAAAAAAAAAAAAAATTCTGTTGATATGTCGTAAAACAAAATAAACCAAACCAGTTATTCTACCTGAAGACTTTAAAGAGAAATACTTTCAAAACATTTAAAAATTCAATCCATATACTTTTATTTTATTTATATAGAGTTAAATATGGTCTAAGAATTTAAAAATATATTTAACTGATTTAATATAGTAAGATTAATTGATATGTCCTATTAGTTTCATAGGATTTGCTAAATTTTAGATTTTTTAAGTACAGTATTGATCAGGCTAAGAAGATCCTATATATTCCATCAAGTATTGTAAAAAAGAAAAACATTAAGGAGAAAGAACAATAAAAAAAGAGGAGTTAAGAAAACAGAAGGTAACAATTGATCTTCCAAAATTTAAATGCAATGTCAATTGTTCACTGGAATGTAAGAAACTGGAAGAGAGCTCCATTTGTGAGAAGTGAAGGCAGAAGAAACTTCATTACAGCCAACAATCTAATCTGTAAAATGATGAGACCTAACTGCCAATCAAGTACTGTGGTTAAATTCATAAAGTTGAGGTAACAAAGAGGAAAGCTCATCAGAATAATTACCATGAAAGTATTTATAGAAAAGGCACAGGGAAGTTAGTTAATGGTAGTAACAAATGCGAACTCATAATTCTTTTCAGATTTTCAATCCTGGGATCATCATGATTCCAAAAAGGTATGTCTATGTAGAGCAAGTGTGGTTCAGGTTAGAGTGGTTTCAGACACACAGACAGATGGACAGACAGAATTTGCCATTTATTTATTCAGAAGATTATACTTATTTTGCTTTACTTACTGTTTATTGGAGAAACATTTAAGTGGACAGCCATTGTTTCTTTTTAAATTTATAAACTCCTTTGATGTCTCTGACTTTCATGTGACGAATCATTTTTTTTTATAGTGAAATGACTTTAGAACTTTATCAAATGAGGGGGGATGTTAAATGTTGAAACATTGGCGATACACAAGGTTACTTTTCACAACTAAAGAATGTTTTGCATCATATTAAGAGAAAACAAAATTGTTGCTTATTGTTATTTGAATCATTGCTTTCAACATGCTTGAAATGTATTTTTTGTAACAGATAAAGTTGTTTTAAGTTTTTGGTTGGTTGATTTTAAACAGACTGTTTTCTGAACTGGAAAAAGTTTTTTTTTTTTTTTTTTAAAAGAAAAAGAAAAAAAGAACGAAAATATTTCTTTTAAATATCAAGTAATATTAATATTTTTCCTTGACTTAACAATTATGACCTTGTGTCTTGCTATGCACCCAGTGAGGATTGTACTCACTACAGTAGTAAAAATCTATAAAACTTACTCATTATCTTAAATCTAATACAGATATTTATGAATTAAGCTAAAACTGGCACAAACTATCATTATTTCTATGAAAAGTGTTCAGAAGAACTATATTCCTTAGTTCCACTTCTAACCTTCATGGCTAAGACTGCCATGTAATGCACATTACTTTCATATTCCATTGGTAAGATGCAAGTTCCACTCAAGCAGCTTCATCCCATGAAGCTGCTGCTTTGTGGAACCAACTCACAAGTGGATGCTTCCCCATTCACTACAATCTTAACCTGTTCACATCAAGGGTTAACTTTTATCTCCCCCCCACATATTTCAATAAACTGCACCTCTTACTCTGTAACCCTCTACCTCGAGTGTCTCTCGAGCCTTGTACAGGAGGAACACCATTGTAAAACAAAAAAGTCATTTGTGATTCCAATGAGGATTGAACTCTTGACAATATTAAGAGTATATTTTAACAACTAATCTCCATATTATTCAAATTTATTAAACTTAGGTAAGAATGGTAGAAAGTTATAAAATTACCCAGTCAAGATCAAAATCAGTGCAATTGCCATGATCAACAAATCTGTTCTGCTTACCATTAACTCATGACAAGAATGTTGTATTGATATTCACAAGATTAGCTAAGCACAAAGCCATAAGTGTGGGCTGTCCTCTCAGGATCAAATTCATTACATAGTAGTAATAATGGCCAAACATGACTAGTTCATTAACCATTACATCATACTGAGAAACCTAAGCAATGAACTGTGTTGAATGAAAATAATTACTTAAATGATAATTTTATCAATCTTAGAAAAAATAATGTTAATTTTTGTGATTGATTTTAATTAAAATATTTTATGTTCATAGGAACAGCTTGTCAGTGGCTTTTATAAATTGATTAAATAAAAATGTTAACTTTGTGATCATAAACAATAAATATAAGGATACTTTATCTTAGAAGCATACCAATAATGTACCAAAAAGACTCAAATGCAGTATCTGCTAAAATGAATAAAAACAACAAAGATAAGGATATCTGAATAACAAACTGAAATGTAAGGAAGGACGCAACAAAGATGAGGATATTTGATTGTATGTTTTCTGGAACATTTATCATAGTTCCTTTTAGAATTTCATGCAACACTTGGAAGATTGAAAGGAATACTGACTTAAATATGGTGATGAAAATAAAGAAAAATGAATGTAGATATATCATTCTTTATGATGCAACCTGTAAAGGTGATGTCAGGATAGAACTACTGTTCTTGTAGAGCTGGATATTTTACTCTGAAAAGAGTGCTCATTGCTGATAGCTTTATCATATTGACAATAATACATATGGTCCTTGGATTTTCTTGTCATTTTCAATGCAATTTGTGCAAAACCTGCAAGCTGGGCACGTTAGAAATAGCTTTTTTTGTATAGATTGGTGGGATGACTCATTGGTGAACAAACATTACATGTGTCACAATTGGAGCTGCACACTGATTGGGAAAGCTTGGTTTAGCAGCTAGACATGAAATTTACTTGATCTCACTTTCTCTGAGAAGTAAAAATGGGTTTCATGAAGACTAAAAAAAAAAAACTATAATAAAAATGTTAAGCTTTACTATTTGACAACCTTTGTCTTAAAAACATAAATAAATCAATAGAAATAAATGTTTTTATTGAAAGTTGGTAAATTCCATGCACTTTAGAAATAAAATTTATAAATTTCATGGAGTGATTAAAAACATAAAAGAAATTATTATTTATTAGTAAAAATGATTTCTCCATTTTTGGATTGTATACTCGTGATAAAAAGTTAAAAGAAAATATAATTTAAGTTATATTATTTAGCTTTCCTATAATTTGCCAGTAAAAAGTGTGTTGTGGATTTGAATCAACCCACAATAAAGAAAAAGGCAAGAAAGGTTTTTAAATATAAAAATATAAAATATTTTTTTATTTTTGTGTTTTTACAACTCGATTTCTTTTAGTGTGCATGAATGTTAAAGTTCGTGTTTTGAAGTTCCTTGTTTGTAGTAAGTTGTTAAAATGAAAAGAAATGTTATTTCTTTGTGTGTATGCATGAGAAAAAAGAGGCAAGGGAGAAAGTGAGGAGGAAGAGTGTATGTGTCATGTAGCTTGGTGAGGAAGGGTGTACATGTCACATGGCTTGGCGAGGAAGAGTGTACGTGTCATGTGGCTTGGTGAGGAAGATGGGTGAATGATTGTGAATTTTATTTACTGACTTTGTCCATCTAGAGACTTTGCTTAAATACCCTTCAAAGGGATCACAAAGCATGTTTTTAATTGTTGATCGAGAATGTGAACCAGTGATTGGAAAATGATAAATATTTATTTTCAAAGGATTAATTTATTAATTGGAAGAATGTGCCGATCCTCTGACTCGGAAACCATTCTTTTGTCCACTATTTACATTATTTGGACTATTGTCCTCATCTTTGTTGCCAACAAAGATGAGGACAATAGTCCAAATAATGTAAATAGTGTACATAATCATCTCAGGAATATAGACAGATACATTCTTTTGTCATTTGATGATTAACTGTCTTGGTGTTTATTTCTGTCTTTGCTCCACAAGTGTTGTGATGATAAAAACAATATTTAAAATGAATTATGAAAAAAAAAATAATGAAAATCATTAAACTGGGAATGTTGGGCAACATACATCAAGACAATTTAGTCATGTAACAAGTATAAAGTAGATATATTTGTTGCTCTAAATTGTCTGAAGTTAACAGTTCAGTATTTTCATTTTTTGCACATTTTCATGAACATTTTTATCTCTTTTGAATATCTAAATCAATACTACTGACTATGCTAGATTCTTTAGCCTCCATTAAATGGAGTCTCAGCACTGATGAATGCATCTGTTGATGGCATTGAAAAAAAACATTAAAAAGTATATCAAGAAATTTCAAGCTTGAAAATTTTCTTTTGATTGGAAGTTAGTTTAAACTAGAAACTGTAAACAGCTTTATTTTGTAATGGAAATTGTAACAATAATTGTATGGGGGCTGAGGCAGTCTATTATACACATTGTTTATTCATGGGGAATTGTTTGTGTGTGAGGGAGATAGACGTATATACTTGTGTATAAGCTGACTTCATGTATAATTTTAATCCCTCCAGAAAATATTTATTTCTGTATAGTGCAACTGGTTACTGAAAATGCATGAGTGTTAACCACTTAAAAAAAACCCCCCAAAAACCCTGTTTATTGTGCAACTGGTCACTGAAAATACATGAATTTTAACCCTTTCAAAAAAAAAAAAAAATACATGCAACCTCCTATTTTTGTGTAAAAGACTGATCATAAGAACTTGTACTATACCTGAGTATATATGGTATACATTAATGAATAAATACTTACATATGATACATGTTTATTTCTAAAATCTAGCATGCACACATTTCCTTATTACTATAAACATTATTTTTAGTATTTGAGTTGCTATCCCTGATTTTTTTTTATCTTAAGAAGATAAAAAAAATCAAGGATAGCAACTCAAATACTATATTGTATTAAAAACAATTGGCCTAAATTGAGAAGTCCTATTCAAGAAAGATTGTGTCTTCTACAGGAATCAAACCTGTGTCCTATTTTTCCATCAGTGAAACCATTTCTATAACTGAAATGTGCCTTTACTAAAAAAATACATAAATAATATGTATATATGTACCTGAGGTGCATGTAAATGCTTCCAGCTTCTTCTTTTTTTAATTACTGTATTCAGTTTCTGGGTTTTAAGAGGACATAGGAAACATTTCTACACATTTGTTATGTATGTGTGCATTTATATATAAAATGCTATTTGATTTTGAAGACAGTAAGTTCTATGGATAAAAAAAGGAGAGCAAACTTGCATATGCAACATATGTTGCCATGAGTAGATTTGGGTCTGATCTAAAGCAAAATCTATACTGTAAAGAGCCTAACAAATCTAGGTGATGTGAATTTGGCCAAATTCACATTTGCATGAGATGTGAAACATCTGCTTGCTCACTCAGTGTATCACTTCTGACTGAGAAACCCTAGAGGAGAGTTTGTTCACTCATGTACAGTGAAGTCCGCTTTGATTGGTGGCCAAGTGACATCAGTGTTGCACAACTGGTTGTCAAGAAATTAAAAATGGCTGGATAGGTTCAAAACAGCCCAACCTAATTACTAAAATCAAAGTCATTGAATTACTGATTTGGGGAAGTGGGTAAGGCTGAGAACTTTTTAGCCCTCTCTCACCTTGGATGTATATAACTACCCACCAATAATTGAAGGCTATACTCTCAGGATTAGAAATTTACATGCATTTACATTCAGATTTTCTTTTCTTTTAAAGATGTAGAATTTTCCTTTTTTTTGTGTTTGTATATATATATATATATAGGATCATGTAATCAAAGCACTTTATATTGAAACTCACTTGATATAAATACCATTTTATAGTGAAAACATATTGCAACAACTTTCAGATCAAACAATTTAAATTAGTTTCCTGTGGTGTAAAACTGTATTAAAAAAAAAAAACTTTTGGAAATATGGTAGCTATGAAGCTATTATTTTCAAAGGAGATTTAATGAGCATTTCACTAAAATTCATAAAACACTTTTTGAAATACCAGATTTTCCTCAGTTCAAATATATATATTCCTCAGTTCAAAATATGAAATATTTAAACATATGTTGCACAAATTATTACATATTAAATTTTGCTGTAAAAGAAGTAGCTGGAACTATAGAAGTTACATGTGTTGACAACGATATCATTATACTGAATTTTCACATATATATGTTTCTACAATAAGTTAGATGAGATCAGTGGTAAATGATATATCCATTAGGCCACTATTCTGTTGTTTGGATACAAAATGAAATGAGAAATTGTAAAGATTTAATAATAAAAAATATAATCTCATAGAATATTTTCTGTGGCTGAAAAAATGTATTGGCACTGGTAAAAGATTTTAAACTTTTAGAGCAGCAAGTTAGAAAATGTTTAGATTTTATTATTGTAAATTAATTCACTGCACCAATAACAAAACTAAGTAGTTATAAGTAATTTATGAACTAAGGAAAACTTATCATTATGTAGTATTTTAAGGTTAATTTCATATGTTCCAAAAAGAAATCACTGGCAGAAAGACAACATCACCAGCTTACTTCTCTCCAGGTCAGATGGTCATTCATCATTCCATAGCAGAATTCATTTGATCTTATATACAATAGCTTTTGAGTAACAAATTATGAAAAATAAAAAAACAAAACAAAAACAAGCAAACTTGGACTTATATAAAAAATAGAAAGATGGGCTTATATAAGAAGAAAAGCATATGGTTATATATAATTTATTATAAAGATGTTACATACAGACAAACAAGTACTCAGGACAAAGTATACAAATATACATATATAATATATATATATATATATATATATTATGTAATATATATATATATATTATGTAATATATATATATATATATATATATTATGTAATATATATATATATATATATATATTATGTAATATATATATATATATATATATATTATGTAATATATATATATATATATATTATGTAATATATATATATATTATGTAATATATATATATATATATATATTATGTAATATAATATATATATATATATTATGTAATATAATATATATATATATATATTATGTAATATAATATATATATATATATATTATGTAATATAATATATATATATATATATTATGTAATATAATATATATATATATATTATGTAATATAATATATATATATATATATATATTATGTAATATATATATATATATTATGTAATATAATATATATATATATATTATGTAATATAATATATATATATATATTATGTAATATAATATATATATATATATTATGTAATATAATATATATATATATATTATGTAATATAATATATATATATATATATTATGTAATATAATATATATATATATATATTATGTAATATAATATATATATATATTATGTAATATAATATATATATATTATGTAATATAATATATATATATATATTATGTAATATAATATATATATATATTATGTAATATATATATATTATGTAATATATATATATTATGTAATATAATATATATTATGTAATATAATATATATATATATTATGTAATATAATATATATATATATATTTATTATGTAATTAATATATATATTTATTATATAATATATATATATATATATATATTTATTATGTAATTAATATATATATATATATATTTATTATGTAATATGTACATATTATGTAAAGATAATCTTCGCAAAGTAAGATATATTCACTACTTAAAACTTTTGAAACAAAGTTTTTAATGAACATTTCATTCATAAAAAGTTTTAAAAGTTTTACAAATAAATGCCAACTTGTTGAAGACCAAGTAAAATGCAAATTTCACACACTTTTCTGCATAAGACAATATTCCTAAACAGAACTCAGGTCCCCACCTTAAAAACTGACCTTCTGTTGCATCTCATCTTAGGGTATTTACTCTGTCTCCCCACTTTGTAAATTGCTCTCAAGTAGTTTGCAACACGTTTATTACCATCTCTCAGATGTGTCCGTCTTTGGGTAGAGTGTGCTCAGGGGCAGCTCTATCAAAAGACAGTCTCAACTGAGGAAAATTATACTGAGAGATTCCCAAACTTGGGGAACAGTTGCCCGAGGCTGTGCCCTCTCATTGCACCAGAGAGGGATCAGTGCTTGCACCAAGCCTGTGCAACCGACCATTGTGAGGGCCTGGGGAATTTTTGTTCCTACTTACTTAATTTTAAATAATGTTTGCAAGATCTACAATAATTACCATTGCATTATTGCAAATCTCCTTGTGGGAATGAAAGATGATGATTAGTTTGTTTACTAGCTTCTTTTTAGTAATTTAGTTTCCATTTATCATAGTCTCCAATCCTAGCACTTAAGAAAAACCAAAAAATTAGATTTAGAAGTATATTAGATTGAATGATGAATAATTTTCATTTCTGCTTATTCTTCAAAATATATAAACTCCAATTACATTTTATTCAATTATATATTCACCATTATTTGCAATGACTTGTTGCCACTTAGCTGGCAAATCTTCAATACCTTTTGAGTAAGGGTCTGCAGGTATCATATGGAAAACTTTTTCAATTAACTCTTGAATCTGGTTTTCATTAGTGAAAGTTTTCTCCATCAAAGCATTTTGCATTGATCGAAAAAGGTAATAATTAGCTGGTTCAAGGTAAGGGGAATATGGTTAATTGGGTAGAATATAGCTCCCAAATTTTTAATGCATTGTGTACACTGCCACTGTCATGCAAAAAACTAAGCTATGTTAGTCTACTGCAAATTTATTCTTTCTTAACTGTCACTTATGATTAGTACTTAGGATGGTACATCTGTCATTACAATTGATTCCCAAAAATAGAAATTACTTGTGACCCAACCTAATAATATATATACTACAGATGGGTGGTTTAACTGAAAAACCGACTTTTTTCAGTTTCATCTTCACACCATGAAACCACATCAAATTTTTTTATGAAACCAAAATTGTTTAGTTTTTAGCGCTATCACTACTTAGTGACCATATCCAAAGAAACACTATTGAAAAAGACATTCAGATCTCAATAAAATTAGATTTTATCAACATTTATACCTTTGCAAGAGGAAAAGATTGAACAAAAATATGTTAAAAACATTTAATTGACTAATTTTAGGAAATAAATGTGAAATCTATTTGTTTACAAAAGAAATGAAGAAGTATAAAAAGGAAATACAACAGATATGACACTTGGAAATCATGTTTTCAAACAGAAAAAAAGGAAAATACAAGATGATGTCTGAAATCTTTGTTTCAGTTTTTAAAAAACCTTTTGTGGTAAAATTAACAACAAAATAGCAAGTAAAAATAAAAAGTAATTGTCAGTTTTGTCCTAATGTTAAATTTTATGAAGTCAGATTTTTTGTAAGGATAAAAAAAAAAAAAAAATTGTTTTCTAGTAAGCCAGTATGCCAATCACGAAATAAAGTTGTAAATGAGAAAAATGAATGAAGATTTTTTTATAAATAAATTTGGTTATTATATAGGGAATGCACCTAAATTAGATATTAAGAATAATTAAAATAGTTCTTAATTTCACTTTTAAAATGTGTATATTTCCAGATATGTGAGTCTCTACAAATAAAACTATGTTCTATCTAGCAAATAGACCTAAAATTAGATATTAAAAAAAAATAAAGTAAGTTTTAATCTCAGTTTTAAAATGTCTATATTTTCAAAATTGCAAGTCATTTTTTTTTTTAATCCAAGGAATAATACACATTTATTTTCTGGCCATAAGTGAAAAGAAAATACAAATTATTATCAGCATTTCTGAATATAAATGTGAGAATTCTTTGCCTCTAAATAAAATAATTAATCGTTTGAAAACAAGTGTCTATCAGTGTCAGACAGTAGTTTCAATAATTTGAAAGTTCTTTTACCACACATTTGTTACTATCAGTTACTCTTCTTTTTTTTTTTTGCTTACAAGTTATAATTTTTGAAGGAATTTGCTTTCAAGGGTCAGAGATAAAATGAACATCTTCCGGGTTATAATTTAAGGTGTCTTCTAATTGAGTGTACAATTTCAAGAATAGTGATTAAGATTGGTCACTTTGATTTTGCAAAACAAAGTAACATGTAAAATCATATTTCGCATTTTCAGCTGTTCAAACCAAAATACCGTTTTAACACCCTGTAAAAAAATAATTCAATGAATAAAAGCACATACAAATTACATATTTAGAAAGATTATTTTCTTTTCTTTACAGCTATATGAATATTTTTAAGATTAGGCCAGAAACACATTAGAAATTGCGAGTTGAACGAACTAAGTTTCAAATTTATCAATCTCAAACAAAATCAGATATCGACTGGAAATGCTATCATTACACAAGAAAATAAATGGCTTCCTTAGAAAGCAAAAATACTAAATTAAAAACCAAATCGAAAACCGCGGTAACAAGAAAAAAAAAAACTGAAATCAAAACTGAAACATAAATTGTCAAACCAACGAACTCTAATATACAGTTGTTCACATTCTCATCTTTCTCTAGCCCTCTGCCTGATCTGTACAGTTGTTCACACACTTATTTCTCTCTGCCTGATCTGTACAGTTGTTCACACATTTATATTTGTCTCTGCCTGATCTGTACAGTTGTTCACACATTTATATTTGTCTCTGCCTGATCTGAACAGTTGTTCACACATTTATATCTCTCTCTCTCTCTGCTTGATCCATACATTTGTTCACACAGTTATTTCTCTCTGCTTGATCCGTACATTTGTTAACACAATTATCTCTCTCTCTACCTGATCCATAGCGTTGTTCCAACCTTCATCTTATTCTGCCCCTCTTCTTGATCCGTACTGTTGTTCACACACTTATCTCTCTCTCCCTTCAATACATATAGTTGTTCATATCTTTACTTCCTGCACTCATTTATATAACTGTTCGCATTTTCTTCACATATCATTTCTCATTTATTCAAAAACATTATTTTAACCTGAACAGGAACATTTAAGATGCATTTGCAACAGATTAGATGCGTTTATTGTTTTACGTGTGTTGTGAATGGATGTTAGTGTTTGGAAGCTGGTTACTGAATTAGTCCAAAGGTAGGAATGTGTGAGTTGTAAGTGGTGCCTGATTATTCATAACGTGGCATAGTTTACATAATCTGTCTCTTCCTGCTGGCTACAATTCAAAGACATTTTTATTTTTTCTCAGCTAGCGTTTTCTTTGTTTCCCCTTTCGACATCTTGCTTATAATCCTGTGAAAAGGACCATTATTGAAGTTGATTTTGTATTTTCAATTAAAACAGTTTTGTTTGCCTGTAGCTATTACAGTAGCTAAGCTGTTAAATATCTCATTGTCAACTTGGTTTTCCCTCCTACTCCCAACTCTATCTTTGTCTTATTCCTGTTCTCTCCTTTGTATATTATAGGCATTTTTGGAGTCTACACTAACAAAAGGCTTACTGTAGTAATTCATCTTGTATGAAACTAAAACATTACTATTTGCAATGAAAAGCAGGGAGATAATTAAGATTTGATATTTATATCAATATATTTTCTGTAAATTTATAAATCTTAGCAATTACCTGGATGTTTTTATTTTAGTAGTAGCTTAGTTAAAACCCAACATATTAGTGATGGCTTAGTCAAAACCCTACATATTAGTGGTGACTTAATCAAATCACTACATATTATTGGTGGCTTAGTCAAAAGTCAACATAGCTATAATTTTACTTCTTTCATTTTTTTCATTGCTAAAGGTTAGTAAATTTAATAGTCAGCAAAGTTTAATATACATACCTGCAAAAAAAAAATGTGTCAAAAAGCTTGGCAAAGCCCTAATCTTGTTATGTTTATCATTTGTCCAGTATGTGTGTTTGTGTTAGCTACAATATCGTAATTATTTTGAACTATTGTTCTTACCTTCATGTTATGATAATTAAATGTCAAAACCATATGATACTGAATATAAAAGGCTCCAACAATACACTACTCATATCCTTTGGGTTGGTGGTGTAATTGATATAGGAGTTAATTATAGATATATTACTGTTATTATGAGTTCAATTCCTGTATCAGGTAGTAAAACACTGGTTCAGCAGGAATGAACAATAATTGACATCATAATAATCAACAGATATCCCACATCAGCCAAGACAATGGAGACCTGTAAAAAGAGAACAATACTTTGAAATAAATGGTGTATGGCTAATCTGTTATTGTAGGTGGTGGCATTAATACTGAGGTCTTTCTGGAAGAAGTGGCAGCATGATGTTGCCCTTGTTGCCAGATTTAATCCTTAAAGGCCTCTGGGCTAATGCAATTTGGGTGTCCCTTCAATTTGGGTATATCCTCCACGAGTATCAATTAGAAAAAAAAGATATATTTTTAGATGCTGCTTTTTTGGCTTGAAACACTACAGCTATTAGGTTGGTGCAAAAATGATGTCGTTTTCTCACATATGTTTACTATGTGACAAAACGACATCATTTTTGCACCGACCTAATAAATTTTTGACTTATTTTGGAACTCATTCAATTTATTTCATTAACAACTTCATTATATATCAAAATCTCAATAGGCAACCTTCAAGAGGGCTCCATCAAATTCAAAAGATCCACTCCAACCAGAGGGACCAAAATACTCTAAATTGTTTCAAATTAGCTGAAAGTAGCCCCATTAAATCTGAAAATAAACAAATATCCTATGTGCTTATGTTCTAGTATTGGGGCCCCTGGGCTGCAGTCCATATGTAAATCCAGCACTGCTTGTTTCTTATGACCCCTGCCACCATCACTAATGGCACGAATTCAGTATGCATTATTATAGATACCTCTGTTGGAGTTTGCATTTCTCCTGTTCACTTTGCCACATTCAAAGGAGAGTGTGAAATATCAGGGATAGAGCATTTGTCGAAGCATAAAACTGACTGTCACCATACAGTGTTAATTCCTATGTCTACATGGTCTTTCTTACACACACACACACGTGTGTGTGTGTGTGTATATATATATCTCCACAGAAAAAATTTGGTATCTTGTGTGAATGTGTGTACACACACACACATGAATAAATAAAATAGGCATATAGTAGAATGGTTAGAATGTTTTCTTTCCGACCATGAGACCCAATTTGAATCTCGTCTTTGTCAGGAAAGTGACCTCTTGATGTTCTCAGTCTGGGGAGACAATTCCAGTATGTGGGGTCTTTGGAAAGTGTCTGAAACCATCCCACAAAATGACTGAAGCCATCCATGTTTGTGCTAACACAAAATCACAAGTCATTGTTACTGAGGAGGGATATTGACGCTGTTCAAGCTGCTGATCATAAAGGATTAAGCACTCTCTCCTAGAAACTGTAATAAAGGTTCACTCAGCATAGTTGCAGTATAAACCACTGGCATGCTGTGTGGGTGTTGAACAAACACAAATATGCCTGAGCAATTGCCTGATAAAGGGATTGACTAGCTGACCTAACAGACGGGTGTGATCAGAAAATGAATGTGGCTAGCCATTATTATATATTGAATAAGTTTTATTAAATTAAACTGACGTTATTTTTTTAAACTAAGCAACATAAAATAAATATTTGTCAACAATTTTCTTAACCATGTAATTGAGAGCAAGTCAAATTAGCGTTAAAGAATTTATAAAAAAAAAATAGCACATGCAATTATCCTGATATAAGCAAAAAAAAAAAAAAAATTAACTACTTCTAAAATAATCTGATGTACCCTAATTATAAACAAGATGAAAAAGTCATTAAAAATATAATTTGCTGGTAGATATCACTTAATGGTTCCAATAAATATCTTTGAGATCACTTACTATTAAGTTTTAACCATCTAACCTAATTATTTCTAATAATTCAAACATTAAAAATATTACTAATAATAAAAATATTAAGTTCTTACATTAATCATACAAGCAACGCACTTACTTGTAGGTTAACTTTTCACTCATTGAAGTTTACTGCAATGTCTGCACATTTTGATCATCACATCACAAACAACTAAAAACACTAAAATACTTAAATACAAAAGAAACAACCAGTATTCTATACCTTTCACCACAGAGTATGTATATATATATATATAAGAAAGAACAGTAAGATTTACATTCTGGTGTTCTTAGTAATTATTTTTATTAAAAAAAAAACAGTGCTTGATACAAAACAGTAGAGCATAATATTATAATTATTTTCTATTTAAAAAATATGGTTCATCACTACACAGGAATTACCATGTTTCAAAACAGAAACTAAAATTTTAAATTTAAAATCCATAGTGTTATTCTATTCTCAGTGATTTTTGGAATAACATATTAAGAAATTTACTTAATTTATAAACACAGACAAACTTAATATTTTAAGTTGTTACAGTTACGGAAAATTCAATTATTTTCATAATGGGTGGTTGGGTTTTAATTTCCCTAGACAACTTATGTATCAAATACAAGTTACTTTCAAAATCAGGTTAAGTTAAGGTGGGGTAGATGTCCATTTTTCATGTGTTGTCTAGGTTTTTCAGTTATGACTGAGTAGTGAGTTTGATCCTAACTAGGTGTTCCCCTACTTTCAGCCTTGTGCCACATCTAAGCTATGCTTGGAAAATCACTATATATATATATATATATATATATATATAATCCAACAGGATGATAAAATAAAGAACAAATAGGAAACATATATCAATCTAACATGTTTCACTTTTATTAAAGCTTCATCAGAAATTGAGACAAAAAGACAAAAACTTTGGTAGTTTCAATTTAGTCTTTAGGTCATTTCTCATTGGTAACATGACCTCAATGTCTACTTTGAGGTCATCTTTTGTTGATCTCAATGTCCATTTTTATATTTACGTATGTTCTATCCTTGATATTGAGCATATTAACCCATAAATATAGCATATTTAAAACTATATTTTTATTATATAGGAATAATACAAATATAAAATTCATCACTTTGCTTAGTGATGTCATATTCAGCACCTCAACTCCAGAGTTTCATAGACAAACCCTTTTTGCAATTGTTCAGTCCACTCATCAGGAGGTTTAAACAATTAACTGTCATTTTTCTCATGTTTTTGATATCTTTGAAAAAAAATGTCAAACATTATTTACACGTGGACTATTGTTCTCATCTTTGTTGTTATCACATTTTGACCATTATGCCTGCCAGCTTTCATTATAGACCTGATGAAAGCTGGCAGACACAATTGAAACATTGTGATAACAACAACAAAGATAAGGACAATAGTCCACATGTAAAAAATTTAAAAAAAACAGTTAAAAGAAATCTATAGTGTTTTGATTGAGTGCATTTTGGCTATTGGGTCTACTAATATCTGAACTTACAAATTCAAAATAAGTTTCCATGTGTATGTTTTCAATATAGTTCAAATATTTTAAAAATTTAGATCTGCTTGTTGATTAAAGTATTTCCCACTAGCACTTAATGTTAGTGTTTATGTACATATGCTTAACTCCCCAGCAGTACCTCCCTATTATCCTGATGAGTTAGAATCATTGGTTGCCCAGATTACTTTTTGCAGGACGGGTTGATCACCAGGCAGTTTTTGTCTCCAACTCCAAGTATGTGTTGGATTTGCGCTTATGAAAATGCAAATGATATGCTACTGAGAAGTTCTCATCCCAACTTACTTCCTAAAATTTGATCAAGAATGTTTTTGTTTTTGAATCTCTTCTTGGCCAGGTGGAAAAAGTCCGTGTATACTCAGTCTTTGTATTTATTTTCTATGCACAAGTGATTGTGTCCCGTACAGGGCAAGAATATTTAATTAATCACCTGTTATATGTTTGTATAAAACCGCTAAGAGACAAGTAAATAAATAGCTTCATCCACAAAATGTGGCTCAGACTTCAAAGCCTTATTCAAGAAATAATATAAATTTAAAAAAGGTAGTTTTTTTTTTTTCTTCATGTGAGAACAGTCAATCATACACAATAAAATAGGCAAACATTTAATAATAAAAGTAAGCATATTTGGAAGGATGCTCTTTTTTTCTCTAGTTTTTTTTTAATGTGTTAATGTGAAAAATATTCACTAAAAGATATTACAACTTTGACTTGCTTTTCAACTTTTAAATAGTTTGGAAGGCATGAAGAAAAAGATTTAATTTTTTTTTTTAATCTTGTAAAAATTTTAAACAGTTTATACTAGATTCATTGTTCAATTCAGGCATTGTTGGAAAATTGTGAAGAGGAGGAAACCCTCCTCATATTTCAGAGTTTATTAAAAATGAATAATAAATGAAGAACTTGATATTTCTGTTACTTTTTTTTTTTTTTTTTTTTTTTTTTTAATGAGTGCATCAAATTTTACATAATAATTTTTTAAATAGAAAGGTGAAAGAAAATGAAAGAATGTTCATTTAATTTTTGAATGTTGTAATTTATATAAAAAAAGTAATTTTAGCTTAATGTGGCACAAAACTTAATTTCCTGATATTTTTCATTTAATCTGCAAACTTTTAGGTCAGCTGCTAAGAAAGTTGGTTCACTCTGTTGTGCAAGACAATTTTTCTCTCCAGAATCTATCTTACATATCTATAAGCCAATCATTCTTCCATGCTTAGAATATTGCTGTCACATATGGTCCTTGAGCCCCTGCTATTTACCTTGTGTTCCTTGATAAAATCCAAAGAAGAATCAGCAATATTATTGGTCTTGATTTGGTGGCTCAGCTTCAGTCACTTTCCCACTGCCTTAAGGTTGCCTCTCTATGTCTTTCCTATAAATACTTTAATGGTAATTGTTCAGATGAGCTCATTGTTATGGTACCTAGAATTTTGAATCTAAGTGCAGTACTAGACTGGCATTGAGATCTCATCAATCTACAGTTGAGCTGGCTAGTTGTAATTGTAAATTCTATGCTAAAAGTTTCTTTTTTTTTTTTTTGCACTTCTTGCTTGTGGAACTCCCTCCTGCCTCCTTGTTTTTCAGCCAAGTTTAATCTGCAGAAATTTAGATGCTATGTTAGTCACTATCTACTGTCCTCCTGATTACTCTTTTCTTCTTCCTGTTCATTAGTAATGTTTCTCTTAGTAATGTAACTCCTTGTGTCTTAGTGGCTTTAATGTCTTGTATGGGGTGATACCGATTTAAGAAAAAACATATTTTAAATGAATATGCGCATGTATGTGCATAGTTAAGTCTCTCTCATGCTACATTTCACACATCATAGTGTTTTGTTTCATCACTGTCTATGTGTTTCTGTATGTATTTCTGGGAAGAGGAGTTATTGTTATTTGCATTATAGACATTGGGACTAATTTCCTCATCTTTGTTGTTATTATCACAATGTTTTAGTCTTCTGGTGTCTGTGGGATTAAAGTTTTGGTTCATGAATTTGGTGATATAGTAATTGTGAGTTCAATCCCTGGGCTGGGTAGTGGAAACATATCAAGCAATGACTGGGCAGTACTAAATAGGAATAAGATGGGATATACCTAGATATGGCCAGTTAAACAAGAACAACTTATCTCCATAAATTAAATAAAAGGTTCAGTTTGAAATTTTCCAAACGATTAACTGGATTGATAAATGCCTGAAGGAAAGAGGGCATAATGGCCTAAATGTTATAATAATAACAAAAATAGGGACCTTAGTCTTAATGTAAATGATGTAAAATATATGTACATGTATGTACATGTGTGTGTTATATATATATATTATATATATATATATATATATATATATATATATATATATATATATGTATATGTGTGTGTGTGTGTGTGTAATTAATATAAGTAAAAAGTTTGTCACTTAGCTGATTGATGTTACCTTCAGCATCCCAAATCCAGAGTTTCATAGACAGATCAATCCATCCGTTCACACACACACACACATATATATATATATATATATATATATATATATATATATATAAGCAGTCAATTGCTGATACAAGAGGTATCAGCAATTGACTGCTTATACTTCTGAATTTTTTTTTTTTTTTTACATTGGTGCATATTTTTTTCTGCATAGTATTTGTGTGTGTGTGTCCATATATATATATATAATGGTTGCTGAAAAGTTCTCTTTCAGACCCATTTGCTAAAATCTGATGAAACATCAAAATTTGTTTTCAAAGGACTTCTTGGTTAAGCTGAGAACTTTTCAGAACTTATGTACACACAACACACACACACACACTTGCCAAAATATGAAGTCCATTGACCTGAGAAGAATGACAGCTTCTGTCAGGGTCGAGAAGTAAGCTAAACCTCAAGCCTTATTTTGATGCATTGAATGGTGCAGTTAGGAGTAGAAAGAGAGATTTCAGTGAGCTGAAGATCAAATTGTTATGAAAAATGAACATTTCTGAAATGACATAACTTGTGAGAAGGCCATGTTCAGTTGTGTTTTTAAGTACCTATCGGTGATGGTGATCTGAAGAAAAGCAAAATAAAATGACCAACTGCCAACAAGATGTTGGGCTCTCAAGACTTAGTGATATAAAAAAGGAACAGAAGATTTTCTACAAATTACAAAATCCAACAAATGAGCTATTATTATTATTATTATTTTAAAAGCCATCAACAAAAATATTAGATAAATATAAAAGACCAGATGAATAAGAAAAAAAAACAATCTTTTTTAAAATTTGATTTATAAAGCTGAATATTGAAATTATTTCACTCTATTAAGCAAGAACAGCTAAGATATGTGATTTTATTTTTAATACTGAAGTTCATTCACTGCAAAGTTTGAGCACCACATAAGGTAGAACATTACTGATGAATGAAAGGGTTATGATGAATGAAGTATGTGATATGAATGAAAGAGGGGATGGTAGGAAGTGAAGATTATGAGGATAAGGAGGATAGATAACAATTGACCCTTGACTTGAAGAGGTTAAGATTGTAACATAGAGGGTCACTGTTAAAATGATTATGATAAATGAGGTGTATGATATAAATAAAAGTGGAGGTGGTAGAAAGTGAAGATTATGAAGCTAAAGAGGATAGATAATGATTGACCCATGACTTGAAGAAATAAATGTAAATGATAAAATCTCATTTAATTTGATATAACAGTTTCATATAACATCTGTGCATGCACACCCACACAACCAACTTTATATTTATTTGATTAATTTTCAAAGTTTTGAGTGAACTTATACACAAACTTTCAGACTTATTAGATACATATGCATTCTGATAGACAGAAATTGTAACTAAAAAAAAAAAATATCACAAAATTCACAAATTCTTACCATGACCAATAAAATCTAGTGGACCATGACAATGACTAAGTGAATAGTACTTAAACGAAAATCTTTTGGATATTACTTACACACACTTTACTACTGACCTATGTTCACTTGTAGAGAAACAAGAAAAGTTAAATTTAAAAAAAAAAAAAATCTTTGCCTATGGCCTCTAATATTTCATAAATTAATGAGGAATTGCTAAGTGTGTGTGTATATATATATATATATATGGTTGATTGCTGGTTATAGAGTACACTTGTTTGCTAGGATGGCTAGCTAATCCCTGGAAGTGATCTTGGTTACCCCCCTGGGGCACATAATGAGGAAAGAGGAATTGGAAAATTTTATACTCACATGCAAGAAAGTCAGAGGAAAGCATAACCGACCAAACGAGTTGGCAGAACAGTGATTAAGAGTCCCTAGCAAAAAGACTGACTTTACTCAGGGCTACAAAGGACAGGAAATTATGGAGAGCCATGATTGCTCACATCATGAAGGAACATGGCATATAGAAGAAGTGAATTTCTGTGTTAGGGAAATATTTTTATTTTTAGCCAAAATTTATATCTGGTAAAGGCCACAAGTGTGAGGACTGAACTTACTACATTGTAATAATGATCTGATATTTACTTAGCTTACTTTAGGCCTCAAATGAAGGGCAACCAGCAGTGACTGAATTTTTCACATTGTAGTAATGATTGATTATCACACATCTCATATCTTAGCTGTTCTTGCTTAATGGAGTGAAATAATTCCAATATTCAGCTTTAAAAATCAAAATTTAAAAAAAGAATTGTTTTTTTTATTATTCCTTTGGTCTTTCATATTTATCTAATATTTTTGTTAATGGCAATATGTTTTGCCAATTATTAGAACTTGATTAGCTTATTGTGACACAAGGCTACAAGGTGCTCTCTCTGAAAATCAAATTCTACACAGTAATAATGATCTGTTAGACTTGCTTGCCAATGGTGAAGCATTTAAAGCAGCAGATATATAGGTATTTGCTTAGATAGGTCTGGTGGGTGTGCAGGGGGTGTAATGGTTAACTGCTCAGAACAAGAAATTGGTGAACTTTGTTCAAATTCCAATTAAGTTTGTTACATTTATTTGGGCTCTTGGGAAATGTATGAATTCATCTCTTCTCTCCCCAGCTATGGATTAAGTAACAGAAGAGACTAGACTCTCTAGCCTTGGTTGATAGCTGGTTTAGGAGAAGGACAACTCTGAATTAAAAAACTGTAAAGTATATTTAGCTCTAACAAAGCACATACTATATAACCATGGAAGGATTATGGAATTCACAATTATTAGGTTATTAAATAAATTTGTTTGTTTTTTATAATTTATTTTAATACTTATTATTTATTAATAACTAGCAGTAGAGCCCGGCGTTGGCTGGGGATGTAACAGTAAGAGATAGATCAAGTATCGACCATCATAAAGACTGAAAAATAAAATTGACAAAGATTATTGTTTAAGGTTGACGGACACGCATGTCTTAATTGTTTTGTTTTTTTTTTTTTTTTTAAGAATTGGTCAAACCCAAACTCAAACAAAAACATTGTTTTCAATTGTTATGAGTCTACCGATTGGATAGAATTTTATTATAAACAATTGTCTTGTAAATGTAATTTTGAAAGCATTCTGAATGTAAAAATAAAGTGTGTAAAAATAAAAAGTGTGCAAGACAATAAGAAACACTACCTGCCAAAAAAAAAAAAGTGAAGTTTTGTTGAAATCGGTTGAAAAATGTAGGAAATCCGATCCCATATATAAACGAACACACAACCAACCTGGGTTTTATAATAAGTATAACTTGATATGAGTTGTCCCCCTTTCATTAATGCCTCTTAATCATGTTTTCAAATTGATTTTGTGCAAAAACAATTGTGTTTTTCCAATTTTTGGTGCTGTCAGAACCACCGCAAGGTAATTTTACGTAGTCCTGTGAAGTTTTGTTGAAATCGGTTTAAAAATGTAGGAAATCCGATCCAATATATAAACGCACACACACACACACACACACAATCTGCGTTTTATAATAAGTAAGATTCTGGTGAATCATTCAGCAATTTATTCCTCTTCATTGTTTATGATCCTAATGATCCACTAACTGTTCAATGCCTAGGTTTTGACTTGAAAATTCATCAACCCATGTTTTAAGCTCCATATCGCTGTTAAACAAAACACTCCTCAAATTGTTAGAAAGCAGCTGAAAAGGGTGGTAGTCTGAAGGAGCTAAATCAGGTGAATATGGTGGGTTTGGCAGAACTTCCCAACCAAGCTCTTTAATTGCATGTTTGATCATGTTAGCAATATGGGGGCGACCATTGTTATGTTGAATAATCACACTATATCATTGGTCATGTCTTTTCAGCTGAATTGTCTCTTTGAGCCTCTGTTCATTTGTTCAACATACTGCTTAACATTGACCATTTGGTTTTGAAACATTTCATAGTAAATTAGTCCTTTGCCAATCCTACCAAACACGGATCACTTGCATGCGTGGAAATGAATGAATATATGTAACAAACTAATAAGTGCGGTAAGGCATTATAGTCTGTGTAGTTGATGGAGTAGATGAGATAGTTTAGTCTGGCACAAGGACATAAGTGATGAGCACTTTGTGATCAGTTCACTCTACAGTAATAATCATCTACTAGTTACATTAAATCATGAGATATCAAAGCCTCATTTGTCACCTTATTTGAAAATTTTGCATCATCAAGAATTACCTGTCAAATTAGGTGCTTCATGATAACAGCATTTGAGGCTTGGTAAGACCACAATTCCAAATGTTAACATCCAAGGAAAGTAGGATCACTTCATCCTGGCACAACACAATCTTTCTATTAATCTTAATTGTTTATTATTGTCACCACTTTCTAGAATAAACTAAAAGTATGTTAGAAATGGAAGCTTTCACAGACACATTACCCTCTTTCATTCAAATTCTTGTGAAATATTTTTATATTCTGTGTTTTCCTCCCACGTTTTTTTTCTTCTCATGAGTTGAATGAATTGAATGGAACAGTGTATTTCCCAGAAACTACCAGTTATGTTTTGGGGTCTGCGTGAAATGGTGTAAAATGCCCCAATTTCTTTTTCTCCTTTCCTAAAATCTTTGCAGTTTTCATCTTTCATTTCTTTCACTCCATCTTTCTCTCCCTACCAAAAATGGTTGTGGCTGCTTTTCAGTAAATCTAGCCCTAACCCCCCAGCCACCCCAAAGCACTCATTCACTCTCTTGAAAATTTACAGATCTTTTACATCTAGACAAATACACGTCTTTGATTTACAAACTAATGCTTTGCCAACAGTAGCTGGCAAGCAGATTTTTTTTAAATTTATTTTATTTTTTTGCATATGTTTCTTTAATATTTTTCTTTCTTTGCTCATTAAATGAAAAATGTATTTTTGTTGCAATTTACTTTCCACTTTTAATGGCCTCCTCAGCTATACCAGTTCCACCCGACTTTGGGTGATTCGTCTCTTAACACATTACCAGTTGCATTTTCACAAAATAGTTTCACTGGATTCCTTAACCTTTTTCAGCCATTCACGAAACACTTGGAGGAAAACAAAAAAAAAACATTCAGTTATAATTTATTGGCTTAGTTTATCTTTACCTGACACAAGGCCATAAAATATTGGGCATCCAGAGAATTGTAATATGCTCTTAGGCTAGCATTCTAAGCATTGTTCCAAGGCAAGATATTTTTTACTTAGCTCACACAAGCACCTGGGTTAGAAGTTTTGGGCTCTGTTAAGAATTGCACTCATTGCATTTCTTTGAGACTAACTTTCTAGTAATTAACAATTGTTATCTATTATCTAGTTCAATCCTTCACAAATGTGACATAATGGGTTTCCACTTAATTTATTAAGACACTGATGTAGTCTACTAGACTGCAAATGATTTTATTTGGGCTGGCTGGAGTGACGATCCTTTTTATGACTGTCAGCTGTATCACCAGTAAAATCCAGATATATGAGTTTCAAAGCAACCACCCCACTGCCCATAAGTAGGAAAATAAATAAATAAACACTTTTGGGATCAAGTAAAGAAGGTAGGAAACTCAGATCATGGGTTTATTTAGTTCAGCCACATTCTAGATAACATTCAAAGTCACAGAGTAAGAAGAGTTGTAAAGTCAGATGGAGAGGGAAATGAAGAAGATGAAGTTCTTGCTGGATGAAAGGAAGATCTGACCATAAGATCATAAAAGAAGACAGTAGCAGCATCAAAGATGCCCTGCATGTTACATACCTACCCCAGGACAGTGCTAGATGAACTGATTCATGAATAAAGAACCCTGTATGTTGGAACCATGTCTTCTTGTCTTTCTCACTAAAATAATATCTCAAAATTGATGTATTTGAAACTTTTCTCCCCATATGATTTCTTCTCTTCAGCTTTTTTTGTTGAACTTATATGCTACCATTTTTCTCAGTTTTGTCCCCCCACAACACAAATGGAAATCAAACCATATCATAGGGCAAAAGCTAATCAGTTAGTAAAAAAGTGTCTGAGAGATTTTGGTGTATACACTCATGATAATGCTAATATTTCTAGCCATTGCAATACTTTTTTGAATGAAGTTGTTTGTGGGCTCAAAATTAACATTGTTCCATTGCCCCTAAAACATTATTTGGGACAACTGAATAGATTTTTCTTAAAAGATTTTAATTCTCACCAATAGTGGTGGGCTTATAATAAACAGAGTATGGAGACGCATACAAAACAAAAAGAAACAAAACCTGAGAACTTCTTTTTAAACTGTTGAATGAAAAGAAATGAAAATGGCAGGGCTTAAATTCAGATATTTTTGTCTTATTTATCTCTATATGAACTTTTATTTATTATTTATTTACTTTATCCCCCTTCCTTCAATAGGAGTAGATATATTTGTCTATCGCTCTGTTCGTACTCCTCCCTGAAGTAGACTTTAGAAGGACCTGGAAATCCAAGGTTTATTTCCTTTTTATGATTGGGTTTCCAGGTCCTTCTAAAGTCTACTTCAAATTTATACTTCTGAAGTCTCCACCTAAACTCTGAAATTTGATTTACTATTTATTTACATATTTTTTTTCTTTCCTCAATAGCAGTAAATAAGTTCACATATCGTCCAGTTCCCATTCCTCCTGTCTTTTGAATAAGAGTAGAAATATTTCTCTTGTTTCCTGTTTAGGATTGGGTTTTTGATTCCTTCTAAAGTTTTCTCCTTTTTTGCTTCTGGTTTGCATTTTGGTGACATTATCAACTTGCTTGGGGTGGTGTTTCTTACTCTGTAACCCTCTACCTCGAGTGGCTCTTGGGCCTTGTAAAAGGTGAACATCATTGTTAAAAAACAAAACAAAAAGTATTAGGATCTAATTGCAAGAAATGATTTTGCTTTAATAAACAATTCAAGAAAATTATATTTTTTCTATTAATTTTTAGTTTAATAAAATACAACTCTGAAGGAATTATTAATAAACAACATTTGTGTTATTTTCTGTTTATGATAAACAAAATTAAAAATACAAGGAAGAATTTAAAAATGTTAAACAGGAAATTTAGACATAGAGTGAAGCAGGTAATTCTAAAGGAAAATTTTTTCATAAGAAAATTTTTTAAAACCTTTTAAGATCTAATTGGAATGTGCTAATGTTCTTTATATAGAAAATGAATGAAAAGATGATTCTAAAATAATGGTAAATGTGAATTTGAGCAGAAAAATTAATAACATTTTTATTTAAAATTATTCAAAGGGATTTAAGTAAAATGTTTAAATAAAAATAAAGTTTTCATTTTTATAAAAATTAACTAAATTTTTTTATATTTATTCATTTTTAAAACTTAATATTTTTAAAAAAAATTTATTTCCTGAACATTTTAATAGTGTTTTTAATTTTATTATGGTATTAATAAATTTTTGTTTTTATTTTTATTATGCTACTAACAAATTTTTATGATAAAGTTTAAAAACTTTTTGATTTTAGCATGGTTTAAAATTTTTTCAGGCTGGTGAAATGGTGAAAAAATGATAGTTTTGAATCCTGAACTGTTCCATTATTAATGATTGTATTATAAATAGGTAGCCAGTTATAAAAGAAAAAAATGAGACTATATTTGTGATGTGTTGGCTTTAGTAATAGTCTATAAAAAAAAAAAAAAAAGCATGAAATACAGGGGTGAGTCTTATCATTAAGTAAACATAAGAAGTGTGATCTTTTGGAATTACTGATAAGTTTAAATTTCTCCTTTTTATATTTGCTTTCGTCAATTGTATTTTCTACTTTTTATTTTTTCTTTAGATTTCTTTTGCAATTGATTTTTTTTATTCCTTTCTTTCAAACTCACAGACTTGATATTTTCATTCTTCTCAAATATTCAAGTTCATTTTCTTTTTACTCAAAAATAAAATACTTTTAATAGAAACAATGAATGTTATTGTAGTTTTAATTTATACAGTCTTTCTTGATTAACTTCTTTTTTATACAATTATTTTATTTAATAAAGAAAAACAGCAAAAAAGTAAACCTTGCTTTTCTTTTTAGACTGTAGAGAAACAAATGTCTGCTAGATTTAGTGAAATTTGTTTTGACAGTACTTTAAGATTTATGTTCAATAAAACAAAGCAAGAAATAAAAAGTTTTTTTAAGTTTTTAAATTGTTTGCTTTCATTTTAGCTTTTAAAGTTGCTTCTTATTAAAACTTTATTCAAGCTGTCAAGAAGTGAGTCAGTAGATGTGAATTGGAAATAAATTCTTTGTTGGCAAAACTCAATCTCATGTTCCTTTTGCCTCAGGGAAGCCTTAGCAACTCTTACCAACTGAACTATTTAAAGTTGTGATAAAAAGCAGTTAAAAATTAAGATGAAAGTAAATTAAAAATTATTATTTATAATAATAATAATAATAATAATTGACAATACTTTATCAAAGAAAAATAAGTTGTGATAAAAAGCAGTTAAAAATTAAGATGAAAGTAAACTAAAAATTATTATTTATAATAATAATAATAATAATTGACAATACTTTATCAAAGAAAAATAAGTTGTGATAAAAAGCAGTTAAAAATTAAGATGAAAGTAAATTAAAAATTATTATTTATAATAATAATAATAATAATAATTGACAATACTTTATCAAAGAAAAATAAGTTGTGATAAAAAGCAGTTAAAAATTAAGATGAAAGTAAATTAAAAATTATTATTTATAATAATAATAATAATAATAATAATAATTGACAATACTTTATCAAAGAAAAATAAGTTGTGATAAAAAGCAGTTAAAAATTAAGATGAAAGTAAATTAAAAATTATTATTTATAATAATAATAATAATAATAATAATAATTGACAATACTTTATCAAAGAAAAATAAGTTGTGATAAAAAGCAGTTAAAAATTAAGATGAAAGTAAATTAAAAATTATTATTTATAATAATAATAATAATAATAATAATTGACAATACTTTATCAAAGAAAAATAAGTTGTGATAAAAAGCAGTTAAAAATTAAGATGAAAGTAAATTAAAAATTATTATTTATAATAATAATAATAATAATAATAATTGACAATACTTTATCAAAGAAAAATAAGTTGTGATAAAAAGCAGTTAAAAATTAAGATGAAAGTAAATTAAAAATTATTATTTATAATAATAATAATAATAATAATTGACAATACTTTATCAAAGAAAAATAAGTTGTGATAAAAAGCAGTTAAAAATTAAGATGAAAGTAAATTAAAAATTATTATTTATAATAATAATAATAATAATGATAATAATTGACAATACTTTATCAAAGAAAAATAAGTTGTGATAAAAAGCAGTTAAAAATTAAGATGAAAGTAAATTAAAAATTATTATTTATAATAATAATAATAATAATAATTGACAATACTTTATCAAAGAAAAATAAGTTGTGATAAAAAGCAGTTAAAAATTAAGATGAAAGTAAATTAAAAATTATTATTTATAATAATAATAATAATAATAATAATTGACAATACTTTATCAAAGAAAAATAAGTTGTGATAAAAAGCAGTTAAAAATTAAGATGAAAGTAAATTAAAAATTATTATTTATAATAATAATAATAATAATTGACAATACTTTATCAAAGAAAAATAAGTTGTGATAAAAAGCAGTTAAAAATTAAGATGAAAGTAAATTAAAAATTATTATTTATAATAATAATAATAATAATAATAATTGACAATACTTTATCAAAGAAAAATAAGTTGTGATAAAAAGCAGTTAAAAATTAAGATGAAAGTAAATTAAAAATTATTATTTATAATAATAATAATAATAATAATAATTGACAATACTTTATCAAAGAAAAATAAGTTGTGATAAAAAGCAGTTAAAAATTATGATGAAAGTAAATTAAAAATTATTATTTATAATAATAATAATAATAATTGACAATACTTTATCAAAGAAAAATAAGTTGTGATAAAAAGCAGTTAAAAATTAAGATGAAAGTAAATTAAAAATTATTATTTATAATAATAATAATAATAATAATAATAATAATTGACAATACTTTATCAAAGAAAAATAAGTTGTGATAAAAAGCAGTTAAAAATTAAGATGAAAGTAAATTAAAAATTATTATTTATAATAATAATAATAATAATAATAATAATTGACAATACTTTATCAAAGAAAAATAAGTTGTGATAAAAAGCAGTTAAAAATTAAGATGAAAGTAAATTAAAAATTATTATTTATAATAATAATAATAATAATAATAATTGACAATACTTTATCAAAGAAAAATAAGTTGTGATAAAAAGCAGTTAAAAATTAAGATGAAAGTAAATTAAAAATTATTATTTATAATAATAATAATAATAATTGACAATACTTTATCAAAGAAAAATAAGTTGTGATAAAAAGCAGTTAAAAATTAAGATGAAAGTAAATTAAAAATTATTATTTATAATAATAATAATAATAATAATAATTGACAATACTTTATCAAAGAAAAATAAGTTGTGATAAAAAGCAGTTAAAAATTAAGATGAAAGTAAATTAAAAATTATTATTTATAATAATAATAATAATAATAATAATTGACAATACTTTATCAAAGAAAAATAAGTTGTGATAAAAAGCAGTTAAAAATTATGATGAAAGTAAATTAAAAATTATTATTTATAATAATAATAATAATAATTGACAATACTTTATCAAAGAAAAATAAGTTGTGATAAAAAGCAGTTAAAAATTAAGATGAAAGTAAATTAAAAATTATTATTTATAATAATAATAATAATAATAATAATAATAATTGACAATACTTTATCAAAGAAAAATAAGTTGTGATAAAAAGCAGTTAAAAATTAAGATGAAAGTAAATTAAAAATTATTATTTATAATAATAATAATAATAATTGACAATACTTTATCAAAGAAAAATAAGTTGTGATAAAAAGCAGTTAAAAATTAAGATGAAAGTAAATTAAAAATTATTATTTATAATAATAATAATAATAATAATAATTGACAATACTTTATCAAAGAAAAATAAGTTGTGATAAAAAGCAGTTAAAAATTAAGATGAAAGTAAATTAAAAATTATTATTTATAATAATAATAATAATAATAATAATTGACAATACTTTATCAAAGAAAAATAAGTTGTGATAAAAAGCAGTTAAAAATTAAGATGAAAGTAAATTAAAAATTATTATTTATAATAATAATAATAATAATAATAATTGACAATACTTTATCAAAGAAAAATAAGTTGTGATAAAAAGCAGTTAAAAATTAAGATGAAAGTAAATTAAAAATTATTATTTATAATAATAATAATAATAATAATAATAATTGACAATACTTTATCAAAGAAAAATAAGTTGTGATAAAAAGCAGTTAAAAATTAAGATGAAAGTAAATTAAAAATTATTATTTATAATAATAATAATAATAATAATAATTGACAATACTTTATCAAAGAAAAATAAGTTGTGATAAAAAGCAGTTAAAAATTAAGATGAAAGTAAATTAAAAATTATTATTTATAATAATAATAATAATAATAATAATTGACAATACTTTATCAAAGAAAAATAAGTTGTGATAAAAAGCAGTTAAAAATTAAGATGAAAGTAAATTAAAAATTATTATTTATAATAATAATAATAATAATAATAATTGACAATACTTTATCAAAGAAAAATAAGTTGTGATAAAAAGCAGTTAAAAATTAAGATGAAAGTAAATTAAAAATTATTATTTATAATAATAATAATAATAATAATAATTGACAATACTTTATCAAAGAAAAATAAGTTGTGATAAAAAGCAGTTAAAAATTAAGATGAAAGTAAATTAAAAATTATTATTTATAATAATAATAATAATAATAATAATTGACAATACTTTATCAAAGAAAAATAAGTTGTGATAAAAAGCAGTTAAAAATTAAGATGAAAGTAAATTAAAAATTATTATTTATAATAATAATAATAATAATAATAATTGACAATACTTTATCAAAGAAAAATAAGTTGTGATAAAAAGCAGTTAAAAATTAAGATGAAAGTAAATTAAAAATTATTATTTATAATAATAATAATAATAATAATAATTGACAATACTTTATCAAAGAAAAATAAGTTGTGATAAAAAGCAGTTAAAAATTAAGATGAAAGTAAATTAAAAATTATTATTTATAATAATAATAATAATAATAATAATTGACAATACTTTATCAAAGAAAAATAAGTTGTGATAAAAAGCAGTTAAAAATTAAGATGAAAGTAAATTAAAAATTATTATTTATAATAATAATAATAATAATAATAATTGACAATACTTTATCAAAGAAAAATAAGTTGTGATAAAAAGCAGTTAAAAATTAAGATGAAAGTAAATTAAAAATTATTATTTATAATAATAATAATAATAATAATAATTGACAATACTTTATCAAAGAAAAATAAGTTGTGATAAAAAGCAGTTAAAAATTAAGATGAAAGTAAATTAAAAATTATTATTTATAATAATAATAATAATAATAATTGACAATACTTTATCAAAGAAAAATAAGTTGTGATAAAAAGCAGTTAAAAATTAAGATGAAAGTAAATTAAAAATTATTATTTATAATAATAATAATAATAATAATAATTGACAATACTTTATCAAAGAAAAATAAGTTGTGATAAAAAGCAGTTAAAAATTAAGATGAAAGTAAATTAAAAATTATTATTTATAATAATAATAATAATAATTGACAATACTTTATCAAAGAAAAATAAGTTGTGATAAAAAGCAGTTAAAAATTAAGATGAAAGTAAATTAAAAATTATTATTTATAATAATAATAATAATAATAATAATTGACAATACTTTATCAAAGAAAAATAAGTTGTGATAAAAAGCAGTTAAAAATTAAGATGAAAGTAAATTAAAAATTATTATTTATAATAATAATAATAATAATAATAATTGACAATACTTTATCAAAGAAAAATAAGTTGTGATAAAAAGCAGTTAAAAATTATGATGAAAGTAAATTAAAAATTATTATTTATAATAATAATAATAATAATTGACAATACTTTATCAAAGAAAAATAAGTTGTGATAAAAAGCAGTTAAAAATTAAGATGAAAGTAAATTAAAAATTATTATTTATAATAATAATAATAATAATAATAATAATAATTGACAATACTTTATCAAAGAAAAATAAGTTGTGATAAAAAGCAGTTAAAAATTAAGATGAAAGTAAATTAAAAATTATTATTTATAATAATAATAATAATAATTGACAATACTTTATCAAAGAAAAATAAGTTGTGATAAAAAGCAGTTAAAAATTAAGATGAAAGTAAATTAAAAATTATTATTTATAATAATAATAATAATAATAATAATTGACAATACTTTATCAAAGAAAAATAAGTTGTGATAAAAAGCAGTTAAAAATTAAGATGAAAGTAAATTAAAAATTATTATTTATAATAATAATAATAATAATAATAATTGACAATACTTTATCAAAGAAAAATAAGTTGTGATAAAAAGCAGTTAAAAATTAAGATGAAAGTAAATTAAAAATTATTATTTATAATAATAATAATAATAATAATAATTGACAATACTTTATCAAAGAAAAATAAGTTGTGATAAAAAGCAGTTAAAAATTAAGATGAAAGTAAATTAAAAATTATTATTTATAATAATAATAATAATAATAATAATTGACAATACTTTATCAAAGAAAAATAAGTTGTGATAAAAAGCAGTTAAAAATTAAGATGAAAGTAAATTAAAAATTATTATTTATAATAATAATAATAATAATAATAATTGACAATACTTTATCAAAGAAAAATAAGTTGTGATAAAAAGCAGTTAAAAATTAAGATGAAAGTAAATTAAAAATTATTATTTATAATAATAATAATAATAATAATAATTGACAATACTTTATCAAAGAAAAATAAGTTGTGATAAAAAGCAGTTAAAAATTAAGATGAAAGTAAATTAAAAATTATTATTTATAATAATAATAATAATAATAATAATTGACAATACTTTATCAAAGAAAAATAAGTTGTGATAAAAAGCAGTTAAAAATTAAGATGAAAGTAAATTAAAAATTATTATTTATAATAATAATAATAATAATAATAATTGACAATACTTTATCAAAGAAAAATAAGTTGTGATAAAAAGCAGTTAAAAATTAAGATGAAAGTAAATTAAAAATTATTATTTATAATAATAATAATAATAATAATAATTGACAATACTTTATCAAAGAAAAATAAGTTGTGATAAAAAGCAGTTAAAAATTAAGATGAAAGTAAATTAAAAATTATTATTTATAATAATAATAATAATAATAATAATTGACAATACTTTATCAAAGAAAAATAAGTTGTGATAAAAAGCAGTTAAAAATTAAGATGAAAGTAAATTAAAAATTATTATTTATAATAATAATAATAATAATAATAATTGACAATACTTTATCAAAGAAAAATAAGTTGTGATAAAAAGCAGTTAAAAATTAAGATGAAAGTAAATTAAAAATTATTATTTATAATAATAATAATAATAATAATAATTGACAATACTTTATCAAAGAAAAATAAGTTGTGATAAAAAGCAGTTAAAAATTAAGATGAAAGTAAATTAAAAATTATTATTTATAATAATAATAATAATAATAATAATTGACAATACTTTATCAAAGAAAAATAAGTTGTGATAAAAAGCAGTTAAAAATTAAGATGAAAGTAAATTAAAAATTATTATTTATAATAATAATAATAATAATAATAATTGACAATACTTTATCAAAGAAAAATAAGTTGTGATAAAAAGCAGTTAAAAATTAAGATGAAAGTAAACTAAAAATTATTATTTATAATAATAATAATAATAATTGACAATACTTTATCAAAGAAAAATAAGTTGTGATAAAAAGCAGTTAAAAATTAAGATGAAAGTAAATTAAAAATTATTATTTATAATAATAATAATAATAATAATAATAATTGACAATACTTTATCAAAGAAAAATAAGTTGTGATAAAAAGCAGTTAAAAATTAAGATGAAAGTAAACTAAAAATTATTATTTATAATAATAATAATAATAATTGACAATACTTTATCAAAGAAAAATAAGTTGTGATAAAAAGCAGTTAAAAATTAAGATGAAAGTAAATTAAAAATTATTATTTATAATAATAATAATAATAATAATAATTGACAATACTTTATCAAAGAAAAATAAGTTGTGATAAAAAGCAAATACAATTATGATGAAAGTAAATTTTAGTCAATATTGTCATTATTATTAATGTTTGGCAATGCTACATCTAAGAAAAAAAAAAGAAGATAAACTTGTAACGGCCCACCAAAAAACACTTTTCTTTTCAGCACTTTCATTATATATATATATATATATATATATATATATATATATATTTGTTAAAGATGACTGATGAAGTACTGCGATTAAGACTTTTATTTACTTATTCTTAAAAAACCTTAATTGCACTACCTTGTCTGTTATCTTTAATGAAACATATAAAAGAGGAATCGTTGCCCAAGTACACTAATATATACCTTATCAGATGTTATTTTCGAAATATACTTTCACTAATGTTTTTCCAAATGTCAGTAACTTATAACTCTGTTGGGATTACATTCACAAATTGATTACATACTGTCAACATGAATAATGCATGGATAAAAACAATTTCTTTCATTTATTTTCTATCTATTCTGAAGGATTTTCCATTCTCTAAACTTGGGCTTTTAAGATGGAGAATATAAAATGTTAAATGATTTTTTTAAAAGTCACTCATTTTCTTTCTCTTTTTAGTCTTGAGCAATTCTACCTTGTGAAAAATAATAGAAGATTTAATTATTTTAAGCACACACACAAATGCAGCACACACAACACATTTTTTTATTATTCATCTGATGAAGCCATTATAGGTGAAATGCATTATTGGATATTACTTTCAAAATACGAATGATTAATAAAAATATAAATTTTTTTACTTAGCTGATTGATGTTATCTTCAGCACCCTGACTCCAGAGTTTCATAGCTGAACTTTTTTGTAGTTGTTCAGTCCACTTGTCAGGAGGTTTCAGCAATTGACTGCAAATTTTCTCATTTTTGTTAATTTTATACTGTGAAAAAAATAATTTATGTGTTATTTATTGGTGTTAGGTTGTATTTTGTGTGTGCATGCATAATGCCATGGTTGTTTCTACTTTTCATTATTTTCTTTTCTCATATTCTCTACCTATTTCTTTTTCTTCTTTTGGCTTTGAGTATCAAAAGGAATATATATATACATTCCTGTGATAAAACTTAATTTATGATGAATTCTTACTGGAGATCATAAATAACTTCAGCATGCAATTATTTTCTTCATTAAGTCAAGTGTATTAACCTTTTTTTTAAAAGACAGAAATGCTTTCTAACTTTTGGCATATTTGAATTGCTACCATCATGACTCTTTTCATTATTAAGTAACACTTATAAATTGTTAATTTCTAGGACTTAGGAAGTAACGGAAATTGTGAAAAGTGCGGACCATCATGTATGCAAACTTGTTCTATTAAATAGAACAGGCACGTAAGACAGGTTGAGTCTTTTAGTCGGGTTCTCCTGATGTTAGATTAGTCACTTTATTGCAGATGGGAACTTTTACAGGAATTTGGCAAGATTAATTTTTCAAATACAAGTATGAAGGCATGAACTTGGCATTAATAAAAATAAAGGTTTCTTTATGTCTTTATTGATTTCACTGATCAAAAAACCTATTAGTATGAAACTCTCCTGCCTCCTTAACCATCAAAACACGACAGCACTTACAAATACAAGACAGCAGTCATTAAAAACCTTTATTAGCTGTGCTAAATTAATCTCCTCCACTAAAACAATTTTCTAGAAAGATTTATATAATGCTAAAACAAACACTTAACAATAATGACTTTCCTAATTACATCACTGATGAACAAATAAAATTATTTTTACAGGCAATCAATCACGTTAACATGCATAAAAACCTTCATTGAATTCACAACAAAAATGCTATTAACTTATTTTACTACAGCAAATGTATATGAATTATATTAAGGAGGAAAAAAGCAATGGATAATATCATCCCTCTCTCTCTCTCTATATATATATATATATATATATATATATATATATATATATATATATATATAGGGTCACTTCGATATGGTGTAATTGTTAGCAAGCTTGTCTTGCTAGATCAATTACTGAATAGTGATTTCAGTCCTCACTGGGTACCCTATACTTTTGGCCTTGTGTCACATCTAAGAGGCACTTAGTAAATCACTATATTGAAAATATCATACACTACAGTTCAAAAGTTTGAAGCCACCCCCAGAATTAGCATGGGAGAAACCTGATAGAAAAGTGGAAAAAAAAAAAAAAAATGAAAAAAAAAGCAGCTACACATGCACAAATGAAAGAGAAACACTGAGAATTTAAAATAATTTTTAATTTAAATTTTTTTTTAAAAATATGGATTTTTATATATATATGTATATATATATATATATATATATATGCCTCCATCTACACTTGGATTTGCAGGTGGTATAATGGTTAACATCTTGGAATGAGAAATTGGTTAGCTGAGTTCAAATTACAGTTGAGTATGTCAGATTCTTTTTCATAAGAATACCTTGGGAAAGGTATAACTCCATCTCTTTTCCAACCAATTTAATGGTAGGAGAGGAGGAGCAACTCTGAATTCAAAGCCTGAGGAAAGCTGCTTGGCATCTTCATGGTACAATGTATACCAGTTCTCTGTCATCAGTTCTTCCTAAAAGTGTGACTAGTTCTGCACAAGATTTCAATATGGGAATCAAATCATCTGTGTGGGTAGTCTGGTGATTCAATTCTAAGTAATTATTTGTTAGATCTCCAGCCGTCATAATTGAATGGACACACTTTAGCTGCTCCTGTAGACTTTTATATTATAAGTTTTTCTTATTGCTGTTTATTATAGGATTATAAAATATTGCCAAACAGATGGATCAAAACATGAGGTTCTGTAGAATATCCTTTGCATTCACTGGATATCACCCCATAGACTTTTTCTTTTGGGGATATTAAAAAGATAAAGTCTATGCTACAAAGCCAGCAAACAATTTTCGAAATGAAAGTTCCTGTAGAGCAAGAATGCAGACAAATACCCCCCTATCGAAATGTTGATTGATACTTGTGATTCCATCATGTCACATTGTCAGCAATGTTTGGATCATAACAGACATCAATTTGAAAACATGCAATGAGAAAATGTTAAATGCAATGTCAATCGCTATCTACTGTCATTCTGATTACCCTTTTCTCTTCCCGCTCATTATGTTTCTGTACGTAATTCTTCAAAACCCTGTAACCCCTTGTGTCTTAGTGGCTTTACTGCCTTTCAAGGGGTGATACCGATTTAAAAAAAAAAAAAAGTGCATGCATTTATAATAAATACTGTGTTCATATGCATTATTTAAATTATATATGATTGGTTCTAGTTGCTTGAATTACTTCTTGAGAAATCTTCAAAATGTCTACAAATTTTTTGAGACACTTTATATCTACATTGCTTACATAAAACATAGGTTATTAAATATGTCAACTTTTGCTATAATGATATATAGCAAATACCAAAATCATATATAAGTAGGTAAACAGATATTGTGAATATAATATCAATTTTATAATTGGAGAACTTAATTTTTATCTATAATCTGCTAGAAACTTATGTAGGTATGCTTAAAAAAAATAGAAAGGCTGCGTTTTGATCTCCCTCCCAGGATAATTTCTACTAACCCACTGTTGGTATTTTTATTAGAAAGTAAAGGATATTCATAAGGCCATGAATGAAAGAAAATTACCAGAGTAACAATAGCATTTAAAAGATAAATTTGATGGTTTAATCACTATAAATCAGGGAAAAAGCAATTGTCAATGACCAGAACAAATGTAAACATTGCTGACAGTATTGAGCTATTATCAATGTAATGTAAATATATGAATGATTTTATGATAGAAATACATTGAAAATCAAGAAGAAAGAGATTATAAGAGCAGGGCTAATATTTGTCACAAAATCAGTTTGAAAATAAAAATATTTTTTGCAGAAATCCATTTAAAAATAATGCTGAAAATAGAAAAAAAAATTTTGGTCTCTGGTAAAATTAAATTTTACTAACCTATGTGGCCATATAGTTTACAAATATATTTGGAGAATTATCACATATTGCAATTCATCCAATCTCTATATCCATTTTTAGTTTTGACAGATGACCCACTCTTATAATTCCAAAATATTAGTTGCAGTCTTCTTCTATATACTGTGTTCCTTCAGGACATTGGCGATCATGACTCTTCACAATTTCCTCTCCCTTGTGATTCCTAATAACTTCTGTTTATTGCCATCTTTCCCAAACCATACTCAACTACCCATTCATTCAAGTTCAGCAAGTAGGTTGTGCATTGCTTTTCTGTCTCTCTTACCTTCAATCTGTCTAGTGAGTATCAGATTTTCTAAGCCCTCTTTCCTCATTATGAGCCACAGAAATTTCATCTGTCTCTTCCTGATGTTAAGTAGAATCATGAAGTATCCTTTTTGTTGTCATTGTCTGTAGAACTTTGTTGTTCACATGCTCAATCCATGGTATTCTTGGCATCTTTCTGTAGCAACACTTTTCTAACGTGCATATCAGGATTAATTATTACTTTCATTTAAATTTTCTTTTTTTTCTTTTTTTTTTATTACAAACTATAGACTGTCTACCCTATTCATTATACTTGCATAGATTATGATTGTAGCTGTCTATCTTTGGCCTAATTCATAAGGTTGCAGTCATATTAAAAAGGGTTTTATAAGGAAAATGAATCTAAGTTTGTCTAGAAGTTTTTTCTTTATTTTCTATCCATGTTGACCATTAATATCATAGAGTGATGATCTGAGATTTGCAATAAAAAATGGTTTATTATTTTATAAGGTACTATAGAATTAGTAAAGATTTTTTTTATATATATATATAAAGAATAAAATTAATTAAATTTTCTTAGTATATCAACTAATTGCACTAACAGGGATTTCACTTATTAAGTACCCACTTCGATTTTTCTTTACACCAAATGACCTAGAAATCATTTTTTAATATTAGGTTGGTGCAAAAATAATGTCGTTTTCTCACATATGTTAATATGTGAGAAAACGACATTATTTTTGCATCAACCTAATAGAATTCAAAGAAAGAACAATGGACCAAACAAAAAAAAAAAAAAAAATGTGAATTATCCTGAAGATAAGTAAAGATCAAATCATTGAATGAGCAACTCAAGAAGCATAAAAATGTTTTTTAAGCCATTAATACCAGTTAAATCTTGATTGTTCAATTAATTCTCTAAAAATTAATCGTAAAATTAATGCACAGGTTTATATAAAATCTGTGAAAACTTCAATGGGATTGGTCAAAAGTTGATGTGCCTTTTTGTTGTCTCTCTCTAAATTGGTTAGATCTTATATAGTCAAAGAATTATAAACTCAAAAAATGTAGGACTGAGCTATTTTTATTTTATTGTTAAATATTTATTTGCTTGCAATTTTGAAGTGTACTTTGGGTTAAAATATATTGAACCCAATTTTTATCAATGAAAAATAATCTTCTTCGCATCAAGATTTTAAAATTGTGGGCAAAATAATATTCTTTTTTTTTTCTCCCTTTCTGTGTCTTCTTTTTTTCTGTCTCTCTCTCTTTCTCCATTTTTGTCTGTCTTCCTTTTTCTGTCACTATCTCTCCATTTTTCTGTTAATCCCTCTCCCTCTCTGTCTCTCACTCTCTCTCTCTCTTCCATTTTGTTTCTCTTTCTTGCTTTCTCCCTCCCATCCCTCTCTCTAATTTCTTTCTTTTTTTGTTTGTCTGTCAATCTCTCTTCCTTTTTTCTGTTTTCCTCATTTTCTTTCTCTCTCTTCCTTTTTTTGGTGGGTGAATACCATGGAATTGGTCAAAATTCTGAGCATGATATGTTTTTCTTTTTTTTTTTCTTTTTTTCTTTTTTTTTTTTCCAAATGAAAGATATATGTTTTTTTCATTTTTTATTGCCTATTAATAGCTGTAATACCAGAGTCTATCCATGCAATAAATTTCAAATCTTACAAACAATGATGTGTAATTTAGAAATTGTTAAAGGAAATTAAAATGTTTTATCATAAATTAACAGGATTACAATTAAAATGAATTATAATATATACACTGATTAGAATAAATATTTACAAAGTTTTTATTTTCGTTTTTGTTTTCCAACCAAAAAAATAAATTTTAATCAAATTAGAAACTAATGGTAGAAAATTGTTCAAGTGTTTTTTTTTAATTATTTTTTTAATATCTTCCTTACCATACAAAAAAAAAAAAATAAAGAAAAGAAGATCCTATTGCACAATTGCATCATATGGCTGTGTGTGTGTGTGGGTGGGGGGTTATAAACTCAAAACAAATTAAGTGGCAAGGACAAACATTAATTTCATTCTTTATAGCATAATAAATTTAAATTTGCTTACCAAAAGCAAAAAAAATAGTCGTCTTGTGTCACGGGGGGTGGACATAATTGTTAGTGGTTGTGGACAAGAAATTGACAGGTTGAGTTTGAATTCCAGTTGAGTTTGTTATATTAATTTTTGTACAATTAGCCTTGGGAATCCATCTCTTCTTCCCACCAGCTGTGGTTTAAATAGGAAAGCAGACTGGGTTGTTTATTCTTTGTTGGCAACCAGTGTAGGAGAAAGAAAACATAGAATTCCTAAACCTGGGTTGATGAACTTGTTAGCGTGGGAACACCTGGTTGTCTAATAGAAAACCAACCCTTACTCAGAGTACAGAGTTTGGATGTGGGCCCAATCACACTTCACCCCAACAAAATAATTCAGTTACAGAAACCTCAAGAAGAGGTGTTATGTACCAAGAAGCACCTGGCACCAGGCACCAGTATAGCAATTTCTGTTGGTAAGTGTTATACCATACCTATGGACTATAATGGGTATGTCCCAATCCTGATAAATACAATGAAATATACTGTCTGGGGGATTCACTATTAGTTCACCACTAGTAGTGGATTACTTACTACATGCCACTGGCAAATCTTGTATGTTGTTAATGTTATAAAGTTTACCGTTCCATTTCCAACCTTCATTTTGATTATTTGTATTCAGTAACCTTTTCCAGATTACAAAAGTAAGTGTAATAAAAACATATATGTGTAAGTTTAAATATTTAGTAGTAGTAATAATGATGATGACTGTACTCAAGAAAGATGACATGATGCCTTTAAGTGAAATTAAGACAATTCTGCCATTGAATTGAAACAGTTTCTCAAGTATTACTCATGTATATTGGGTTGGTCCAAGCAATATATGTGCTACTATTTTAAAAATGTTTATTTATTGTACTGTCCTTTTCTGTTAAAAAGAGTGGATTGGTAGATACTACCTATGAGAAAAAAAGAGATCTCTCTTTCCATATTTATTGTAAACATGAGGAAGGCTGGAGAATAGATCAACCTTTGGAATGAAACTTAGTTGTACCAATTTTTTAATTAAGTTATCACAGAACATATAGCATAAAGACTTTCTCAAAATGATCGTTATTTGTTTTTTAAAGCAACACCAAAGAAACTATCAATGTTTTCCCTCAAGAAATTTTAACAAAATTCAACATTATTTTAAATGAGTTTTCTAAAATTCTTTGTTTGCCTCTGGAATTTGGTCACTCACCCACATGAGATGCTACCAAGAATGCTGCTGCTTGCTACACAAGTCCAATAAGCTATATTCAGCATTTTCCTTTTACAATAGCTCTAAGCTGTCCTGGGTATGATGATAAACTACATTTGCGTCCAGGGTAAGACGATAAACTGTATCCAGTAGCAAGGCCTCTATCGGGAGATTTTAAGGAGCATGGAACCACCTCTTAATTGATGGTGTTCCCAGGTCCACCCTGACCTGGGGTGGTAGCACCTGTTAGGGTCCCAGCTATGGGTAAATAGTTAACCCCAAAATGAGGTCAAAACACTATGAAAGTGTAAAATTATGTTTTAACATCAGAAATACTATACAAAAAATTATTACCAGCAATAAATTTTTAAAGAAAAATTATTACCCGCAAGTACTCTTTTGAAAAAAAAATTATCAGAAATAAAAATCTTGTTGGTATTAAATAACCCAGTGAGTTTGATATGCCGTAAAACAAACCAAACCAAACCAGCTATACATTTTTGCGGGGAGGGGGTACAATATTACCAACAATAGATTTTTGAAGAAAAAATATTATCAGAAATACAAATTGTTGGCATTAAATAACCCATAGAGGTTGCTATGCCGTAAGACAAACCAAACCAAACCAAACCAATAGCTCTAAGATGTTTGCCAGAATTGTGATCAGGGGAATATCATTTCTGAAATCAATCTTTTTACAGGGAGCAGGGAAATCAAACTTCACCGTTCTTTATGTGAAGTCATGTGACTTCTTCTCAGTTGTCAATCACCATCAGACTCCACAAAAAGAAGCAAATAACTTTTTAGAACAGCTCACATTGGAAATGTGGAAGGGAAATTTGAAAGACCATATGTGCAATTGTCAATACTAACAATCCTTATTGAAAATTAAAAATAAATAGATGATTCTCATTCGATTACCCAAAGAGGATATCTTTTGTCAGTTAATTCTTTTTAGTTATTTTTGTCTTTGTGATGCCAGAGTATGTGAGACTCTAATGAGGGTGCCAGGCAAGACAGAATATTTCCAGTTTGCATTTCCTGATTATAGGCATTATAGTGTTAGTATATGATAGTGTTAGTATAACCATGAATATACATCCATGGTTATACTAACACCTTAATGCCACAGATGGAACAGAATAACTGAAAGAAAGGAATGACAAATATGCATTTTCTCAAAGAAATTTTTTTTTTTTTTGCTGATCAAAAGAAATACAAGAGACTATATACAAATATATCTATACATATCACAATATGTCCCACACAGATAAATTATAACATATATAAATGCAACAACAGTTTGAAAGGGGACAAAAAACAAGAGTGTCTTGTAATATTTCCTAAAGGGAAAACAGGAAGGCTGGTGGTGTTGTCTATGTTTTTGGTGAGGTCATGTGGATTTCCTCTGCTCTCTTAACTACCATGGACCCTCATGTCTTGCTTCTCCATAGTCTACCTATCAATTGGCATGGGTAGACATGTTTTACCTCTATGTATTCTAAATAGCAACTGAGATTCATTGCATTGTAAACTGACATCAATCACCAGCCGTCATGTGAACCTTGTGAATTCCTCTTACCCAAAAAGTTTTAATTTCCTTTTGCATCCCTATAACTCCATCCCTTTCAAATATGATCAGCTATACTTTATTTTATAGTTTCTGTATAGATTAATTTTTCAATCTTCTTTAAACCTTATTTTAAACGTCAGGTTACCAAATCCTCTTAGAATAATAGAGAATAATTTAAGAGCATTGATTTTAAGTAAAGGAGTTTAAGTTTATAAAAATTTGAGAGAATTAAATTGGTTATACTAAAAAAATTCTATGGCTGTAATTTGAAAGGATTGAGTTTATTAATACGCTATAATTCTTCAACTGTAATTTAAGAGAATCATTTTTATTAAATAAGTATATATTACAATTCTCCACCTGTAGTTTGGGAAAATTGAATTTATTAAATAAATACATTATATTTATAATAAAAATATATTCAGCTGTAATTTAAGAATTCAGTTTATCTTGAGAATTTAATGTTATTCAGTTTAGAATAATACGGACAAAATATATTTCAACACATTTTGCTGCATAAAATAAAGATTCCTTAATACTTTAGCACTTGCCACCTCAGTATTTGCATTGTTTTCAGTAGTGACATTGTCAGGATAGTTTTGAACCATACTTGGATTTTCAGTTATTCAAGCCTTTTCAGGATTGTTCTTAGTACTCCAGCTAAGATCAGTACTACTGTTACTCTAGTTTTCCATAATCTTTTCAGTTTTATAGGCCCGGATACTTATCCAGCATTTTATTTTATTTAAATTTTACCTCTGTGATCTACTGAAGTCATTCTATGGTATATGTGTATGTCTTTTGGTCTTGATTAAGTGATCTTTTTGCATTGAATCTTTCCTGCTTTTACAACTATCCAATTACTCTTTGCTTCAGAACTTTTCCATGTATTTCAGGGTAATACTTTAAGTTTTTTATTTTTTTTTTTTTTTTTTAAATAATAAAAAATAGGGATGGGAACATATGTCTTAAACTTTCCCCCTCCATCGTGTTTTTGTTTTGATGGAGATTTTTGCAATAAAAGTTTTATATCCTCTAAAAATTTGGATGGCCCTGCATAATAATAGAAAGTTATTAAATGTGGAGGAGGAGATTTCCAAAATGTCTCCATTTATTCACTAGAATATCAAGTTGTTGACCATATGCCACCTGCAACTAGTCATTCTTTTTGTTTAAATTTTTTATTTCCTTTTTATGTGTTTCTCAACTTTTAGCATGAAAGCTGACATGTCATTCATTTCACTAAAAAATAAGTAATAAATAGATAAGAGTAAGTAAAAGGCTTTGTTCATTTTTCTTCAATTTCAAAGAAAAACTTTTATTGATGAGGTGGGTAGAATTTGAAGAGTTTTTCTCCACCCTTGTTTTACATGGAAGAAAACATGGGAGGGAGGGGGACATTAGGCATATGTTTTGGAGCCTGATTGATTCATATTTACCAGAAAGTGAAAAATCTCCAAGAGTCTTGTTTTCCTATTCAAATTGGCCCGTTAATGATTTTTTTTTTTTATGTTGTAATCTCTTCATTCACTATTCATATTTTTTTCCTTTCCTTCTGTCTTCAACTTTCCTCTTAGATTTCTTCTGTCCTCTCATATTTTCTCTTCCTTCCAAACCCACTTGTTTACTCTACCTCTTTATCTCTTCTTTTCTTCCTTCTCTTCTTTTCTTCCTTCTTTTCTTTTCTTCCTTCTCTTCTTTTCTTCCTTCTCTTCTTTTCTTCCTTCTCTTCTTTTCTTCCTTCTCTTCTTTTCTTCCTTCTCTTCTTTTCTTCCTTCTCTTCTTTTCTTCCTTCTCTTCTTTCTCACAATTTTCCTCTTCCTTTTTTGGCCTGTCTCTCTCTTCCCCACTGTTCTTTTGCCTCTCTTTCTCCATTTTTGCCTTTTTTATATTCTATTTTTCCTCCATTTTTTTACCTTCTTTTTTTATGTTCTATTTTTCCTTTTTCCTACAATTATTTTTGCTCTTTTTATTTCTTTTATTACTTCCTCCTTTTCCCCTTCCTTCATTTTCATTTGAATCTTTACAATAAGCCAAAGATTAACTTTTCACATTATCTTCTTTATTTTCCATGCTTTTTGCTTATCACTAGTTGTTAATCATCAGTAATGTCAAGGACAGAAAAGTCACTTGGCACATCTTTTTCACATTCATCTCATCTGTAATCAATTTTTTATGACAAATGTAGATCTTTATGGAGTTCAGTTGAACTAATGCTTATTGGTGCAGCAAATGAAATTGCTGTACCAATTTCAAATACTGATCTTCTTCAGTCTTTCAGTCTTCTTCAATGTGCCATGTCCTTTCAGGATCATGGGTCTCCACAATTTCCTGTCTTTTGTAGCTCTTAATATATTTTGTCTTTTTGTTATTTCTCCAAAACCCTATTCTGCCATCCATTTACTCAAGTTTGCTAATTAGGTTATGCTTTGTTTTCCTGTGACCCTCTTGCCTTCATCTATCCTGTGAGTATCAAATTTTCCAAGCCCTCTTTCCTTATTATGTACCCTAGAAATTTCAACTGCCTCTTTCTGATGTTAAGTAGAAGTTCCCTTTTTGTTTCCATATAATCCATTTTTTTCTCTAAAACTTTGTCATTGCACACGTTTAGTCCATTAAATTCAAAACCAGCTGCAAGAAAGATTTTATGCTACAGCTGCAGAGTATATGTAATGGTGTGGTAATGTTATAGGGGGCTTACAGGATATTTACATTCTTTGGGTAATAAATCCTTACTGATTTCAAAAGCTTTGGATAGTGAGTGTAGCAACAGCCTTACTGTTAACAAGAAAAAAACAAAGTGGGAGTGACTAAATAATAAATAAAGATAAGATGTGGCTGAGAGAAGTGAAAGAGTTTTTATTCAACCCCCCTCTTTTCCCCATGATATACAAGCTTCGATTGTTCCAGGGTGTTGTATTTCAATCATGGGAGACTGAGAATTTGTTTGTGGTATAACATAAATTAGACACATAGAGAAAAATCAACATGCATATGTAGTTGAGTTAGACTTATGGGAGAAAATCAACAGATATATGTTGTTGAGTGAGACTCATGGGAGAAATATTTCTGGAATTATCACATTGTAGAAGTCTCTTCTGCTGTCCCTGATTTCATTGTTGACTGAAGACAATGCTGTTTATAGAAGCACCTTAGTCGGTCTCTGTTGATGGCCTGGTTAAGCTTGCCTGATGTGGGTATGCATCACTAATGTCAGCATGGTTAGATCTGTCTCTCTGGGGGAAAATTACTCTTGGATTTTCATTGAGTCATCAGATCTGAAACAGCTTCTGCTAAAACCGTGTGGGACTTTTCTGATTGGTCAGTATTCCAAAAATAGGTGTGTGGAGTTGGATGAAATTAAAGTCTCTTTTTGTTATATGGGCTGGGAACATTGGAGTGAAAACTTCTGTTTGAGTTCAAGAATTGGAGTTCTAACATGAGTATGTTTCTCATGAGGGAAACCTTGGTTCAAAATTGAGCTCACCCAATAAATCATCAACTTACAAAATAACTGGTTTGAAAGTTCAACTGAGATTTTGAAAATATTCAATAACTGATTGATCCATTCTGCCCAGAGAAGATCATTGCTTGTCTAGTGTACATATATTATTTTGCTGTTTATATTTCAGAGATAGGGTACACCTTTGTATTTTGTATACATAACCCTAGGGATCCAGTCTGATGTTTGTCAACTCTTGTTCTAGAACCATTTTGAAACCAAAACGATTTTCTTTTTTAACTTTGTTTATCAGTAATAGTTCTTGTTACCATAATAAAAACATTGTGAAGATGTTTAAGAAATAAATTAAAAAAGTTAAAATATTAAAGTTGCATTTAAACTTTTGAAGATTATAGTTATCAGGTAAGCAAGGAAATAGAAGAGGTGGGAAGTGCGGGAAAAGAAACTGTTGGAGGAGAAGTGACAGTTACATTTAACTATTTCAACAGTAAAAAGTGTGGGACCAAGATGCCAATCTAGTAACATGCTTAAAATCATATAGTCCTGGCAGGAAGGAAAAAACTTGTCAGAGCAGTCCCTATAAACTTATAGCTTGTTCATTTCAACTAGATAGGTACAGAAAATTTACAAATTGTAGTAATGATCACAAATTTTCCTTTTTTTTTTTTTCCCAATAATAAAATATTTCCTTTCAAACATACTCATGTTAGAACTCCAATTCTTGAACTCAAACAGAAGTTTTCACTCCAATGTTCCCAGCCCATATGACAAAAAGAGACCTTAATTTCATCCAACATTGTGATAAAAACAATAAAGTTGAGGACAATGTAAATAATTTGATTATACCATGTTTTATGTTTTTTGATAGAATACTATATACTCGAGTATAGTGCGAGTTTTTATGGTCAATTTTTTACACAAAAAATAGATGATCACACTATATACAGATATTTTTTTGAAGAGGTTGAAAATCATGCATTTTCAATAACTGATTACACTATACACAGGTAAATTTTTTCTCAGTTTAAACAATTAATGCATTCTTAGTGATCATAATCTACATGGTGGGCCGACATTCTCATGGTACCTTTGGCTAACCTTTTATTTGCTATAAAATATGTCCAAGGTGATTCTAAGTACTATGATAATTGACAACAGTAGGCCGACTAGTATTGTTCAGAAGCTGGTGTCACATTATACATGAGAAATATGAAAAAAACTCATCTTTCCCCCCACCCCCCAAATCTTCAGGGGTCACACTATACATGAAGTAGTCTTCTACATGAGTATATAAAAAAAGGGAAATAAATAATGCTGTAATTAAAATTTTTTAAGCCATTATAGAAATATAGAATATGAAAATTAGTTTAGTTAATGATTAATTAATTTTGAAATAAAAAAATTAGTGTAAAAATCTTTTTGTTTATAATGGGTATCTCTGTTCACTGTCGACATAGTTTAAAAATGAAGTAGTTATTTGAGAAGGCTTTTATCATTGACATGTGATGAAGGTCGAGTTAAATTTACAAGCATTTCATAGGACAGTTGCAGAAGACCAAAAAGGACAAAACCAGATGGAAAAAGTACATTCCTAACATTAAGAAGGCACTATCCTTTGATAGTCAGCACTCATTGCAAACTGATGCAGCCATTTCTAGTGGGAGGAATGAATAAATTAAAAAAAATAAATACCAATTTTACTGCCAACTGTATTTGAACTTGGGAAGACAAAGTTTCAAATTTTCTTATTGCTGGCCATTGGTTTTATTTATATTAAGTATTTTCAATGATCAAGACTTAATGAAAGTAATTGGCTTTTGTCTGCATAATGTAAATGTAACAAAAACTACAATTACCCACAATGGCAGAAGTATCTTGTTAGCCTTAATAAAATAAAATAATGCTGTCATGAGATAGACAATACAAGTAAATATATAAATGGGACGATTAATTATTAATTTGTTACAGCTAGAGGTTAGGAATTTTTTAATATTAAGCTGTTTGTTGTATAGGATTATATCAAAATGGCCATTTACTCTAATGATTGATATCTATAATGACATTGCAAATGAGCTAAAATACATGTACAGAAAGTAATCAGATGCCCAAGGGAGTGTGATGAAAAAAAAAACAACAAAAAAAAAACAAACAAGAATACCTTAAAAATATATATTTTTTTTCTTTCTGATCAGATTTTGGGAAGTTGGTTGGATCAAGATCATTACAGTACCCTTGGACAGACACACTCACCATATACATATATATATATATATATATATATATATATATATATAAACACGTCAAGCAAGGTAGTAATGCCACTAAAACACAAGGGGTTACAGAATGTGGAAGAATTAGGAACAGAAACATTACTGATGAGCTGAAGGAGAAGAGAATAATCAGGTGGACAGTAGATAGCAATTGACATTGCATTTAAATTTTTGCACATTAAAGTTGTCTGGAAAGCATGGAGCCAGAAGGGAGTTCCACAAGCGAGAAGTGTGAGAGAAGAAACTTTTATAGAATTTATAGCTAAATCTAGCCAGCTTAATTGTAAATTGATGAGATCAGCACCGGTCTAGTGCTGCACTTAAATTCAAAAAATCTAGGAACCATAATGAAGAACTCATCTAGACAATTACTATTAAAGTATTTATAGAAAAGGTGTAGAGAAACAACCTTATAGCAATGGACAAAGTGACTGGAGCTGAACTACCAGATCAAGACCAATAATATTGCTGATTCTTTGTTGGATCTTATCAAGGAGCTCATGGTAAATAGCAGGGGCACCAGACCATATGTAGCAGCAATATTCTAAGCATGGATGAATGGTAGACTTATAGATATGCAAGATAGATTCAGAAAACATGATACTTAAGGTTTAAAATGATTTTTTTAAAAATGAAAAATCTTTCTTGAAGTTCTTATTTTAGTTTTAATTTGAAGCTAATAATAGATTACATTTAATATTTCCAGTAAATAAAATACTTTGCTGTATATCAAAACTAATTTAAATTGACTGGAAAGATTTTTTTTGATTTTTTTTCCTAAAATAGTTGATTATTACCCTTTTTAGTTGTCTTTCACTGCAATGTAATTCTCTTCATTAAAAAATCTTTCAAAAATAAAATATACGTTTCTGAATCATTAACTGATTTAATGTATAATTAATATGATTTGAAACAAATATTATTTACTTTGTTTAAAATATCGGAGAAATGCATTTTTTTTAACACAGTGGTAGTCATAAAAAATAACTGAATATAATGTGAGCACCTTTTATATATAATTTTTAAGTACTCAAAAATCTTAAAAAATTAGGAAAATATTCTCCATAATCTAATGTTTTATTGAATTTTAAATGCTTTCTGGCTTTAAATTTACTATAGTCATCACTCTTATTTTTTGATAATGTCACGTATGGACCACCATATCTACAAAAATCAGCATGTTTATACACATAGAAAAAAATTCAAAATTCTTTTAAAAATATTGGTGTTTGATAATTTGTACTAAGCTTATCCATTTATGATTAGTAAATATAATTTTGACTTATTATCATCTAAAAGTGTGAAATTAATGCAGAATTTTAAAAGATTTAAGATTTAATAAATTATTCTAATTAAAATTTTAAAAAAAATTGAAAGCAATTCTTGTAAAAATTCATTATTCATCAAAAAATCTTTTTGCGACAATAGTCTCCTTATATATCTTATTTATAAAAGCAATTAAATAATGTCATATTTTTATTGCATTTATAATTCAGAGCAGATTTTTGGTAAATGGTGTTTCTGTTTGACAAAAACAAATTGATGATTTAAATGCTTCAAAGAGTCTTGCTTTTAACTAACATAAATATGAAGGGGGTTGAATGTTAGTTTCTCAGGGTGTAACAGATATAAAAAAAAATATTTTTACCAATATTTTCTAAAAAAAAAAATCATTCATTTGTGGATAACTCGGGGAAAAAATTAAATTAAAATCTAACAATTATTTCATTTTTGAAAGAATTTCCCAAAAAGATGGTAAATTTCCCCTACTAATTTTTGGCCCAGTTGCTAGATGCAGGAAAAACAAAATTTTTCACCAAAATTTCAAATGTGCTACAAAGGAATAAAAAATTTAATAAAAAAAATACTTCAACTTAATAATAAAAATATTAGGTACAACATACACAATTACAAATATACATTATCATCTGAATCCCACATAGACAAACTAGAATCAGAATACATTTACACACATAAATTTACAAATGAACACTGCTTGACAAGACAAAATGTATGTGAAGTCTGCTTAACCAATACAAAACAAATGCAAAAATTAAAAATATATCACAATTTTTTTCTCTCTGATGAAGCTTTAATAAAGGTAAAGCATGTTAGATTCATAAATGTTTCCTGTTTGTTCTGTATCTGATCATTCTGTTGGATTCTGATCCAAAATCATATATATATATATATATATATATATATATATATATAGTTTTGGGACCTCAAGGTTGCGTAATGCTTAGCAAGCTTGTCTTGTTAGAACAATTACAACTGAGTAGTGAGTTCGATCCTCACTGGGTGCCCCATGTTTTTGGCCTTGTGCCACATCTAAACTACACTTGGAAAATCACATATGTGTGTGTATGTACATAATAACAAGAATTAAATTGGAAATAAAATATGATGTTACTTTGGTTTCTTATCTACTTCAACCAATTATTCAGAGAGAATTCACTGAATATAAATAAAAGCTGAATTTTTAATATTTTAATTACATTTTCTCTATTATATATATGTTAATGTTTTATAATGTAGATATAGTTTTAAAATAAAATTTGTACAGTGTAGATATTTTTTCCTTGTAGATAACAAGACAAAGTAGCACCTAAAATATTATGCTTTTAATATTAAACAATATCATTGGAAGGATTGATTATTATTTGTAGCAGCTGTATATTAACAATTTACTTAATATTTTTTTGAATTAATGAGCTTTTTATGTAATTTATGGAGCAAATCCATCAAAATGTTGATTCACTTTTAATGATTAGCATATATAAATATAGCAAATGCTGAAAGTACACATTGGAAAAAAAAGTGCTGCTAAAATTTCCATTTTATTAAATATTCACTTCTCTCAATTTCTCTTTCTAAAATGTACATACATAGATCTCGCTCTTGCATAATTGTAAACATACCACTACAGATGATATTTGAAGGAAGATAAAAGGAAAACTTTTCTTTACAATACCATTCATTTCATGAGGGACTTTTTTTTTTTTTATGAAGGTAAATGTAGGGATTTTGTTTTGCGACATTTATTTATAAAATAGAACAAAATAAAATCCTTATATTAATGTCTTTAAGGAATCGTAACTTGTTGGTAAAGAAAAGTTTTCATTTATCTTTATTTATATTGTCTTTTTATAGATACTAGAAAAATCTGTGAAAAGTTCATGGTTTTTCTATTTTAGTTTTCTTATTAATCTTAATTCTTCAGTTAATAATTGAATAAGCTCATGGCAAATTCTATGACAATAACATATCCACAGAAATTCTCCATTCTTAAAATATTTCACAACTTCAACAAAATATTGCAATAACAATCATAAATATGAATGCTGATTGTTATTTTAAGAAGTAAGGGAATACAAATGAAAAGATTTGAAATTGACAACTTTTTTCATGGAAACAGCCATTAAACACTTCTATCTTATTCACTGTTTCTTTCATTTGCATGTCTTGTTTTTCTACACAATCAAAATGGAATTCCATTTTCATAATTCTTGATTCTACTTCATGTATTAAAGATATCTAAACTTCTATTCCTTATAATAGTGAGGAAATAGAATATGAAAATAGTGGCTTCACAAATAGTCAAAGCAAAGAAATTAACTAAAAAATTATTTCACTATTAACATAATAATACCATTATTTCCGTATGGATTAGCGCTTCATATTCCGATGACTCTTGGGTTAGAATTAGAGAGCAATATCTGTTCTTTATCATTACTCTTTGCCTTTGAACAGTTTACGGTCCTGTAATAAGGGATACTTGGTCACAGGGATTCCGACCATGCAACAGTACCTCTCTCATTTACACTAAAGAGAGGAGGTTGGTGATGCCAATGCCATCATGACACGAGTTGTGGGGATAGGACAATTTTTTTCTTTGGCCCATATATCTACATTCACCTTTCCTTATTAATTCCTAAAGTAAATATTTCAAGTGGTGAAAGGGAAAAGATTTTGATAGTTAACCTCTAATCGTTATAAAATTTCTACATCAAGTACCAATGTGTTTTGAAAACCAGATAAAATGAGTTGTTATTGATTAGATTAATGTAAGTCATACTAACAGATTGGGCTGTTATATATAAACTTAGTTATATATTTTTTGTACTTAGATTATAAGTAAATCTTATTGTAACATTTTTTTACAATACTCAGAACTTTAGACAACCTCTTAGTTTTATATTATATTAGAAGGAAAAAAATAACATTGTAAAATATATATAATATATTTATATAAAATTTTCATAGGCTTTAGGAAGGTTGCAAATGCAAAACAAACCAGATGAAATATTGTGTTCAAGACAAATGAATATAATTGCCTGCATTTAGTCAATAGATAATTGGCTAGTACAAGTCAGAAAATAAAACAAGTTCAACTAGAGATATAGTTCCGAGCAAAGTATACTGTTTCTCCTTGTATTTTTTGTTTGTACTTTGTTCATCTCACCTCCTCAGCTGGTAATTGTTACTTGTTATCTCTATAAATCATGGTTCATATATTTCTGGTTGCTTGCATTTTCAAAATAGCTTTTGTTATTTCATGAATGTTGATAGCATAAAAAATATTTCTTGATATTCTTATTTCTCTACCATCTAAACATCACAACATCTAAACAGTTTTCAACATTTTCATGATTTACCTTTTTTTTTTTAAAACTAAACTCAACCCATTAATTTATCTATAAGGTTGATCACAAAGCTGGAAGGTCTCTGATGGCCCCAGACTGATTGAATTGAGCGTTGCCTTCTGTTATCAAGATAGACCATAATCCTTTTTATATGACATTAGGGTCAGTGCTTGTCTGGATTTTTATTATTATTATTAAGTAGAAAGTACCTTATCAATTTTTCAACATGATGTAATATTGCATTTTAGCAGTGATATATATATATATATATATATATATATATATATATATATATATCAGATTAATAAAAAAATCCATTCTAAAATTCTCTTTGGCACACAACTTGCCCTGATCTCACTGCTTTTCAAGGGCAATTTTGTTAAGGCGGGGGGACTGGACTTAATGGTAGCACCCTCTGCCCTGAGGGATACAAGTTTAAATCCAGTTGACGAGCACAAATTTTTCTTTAATAAGATTTCTCAAACATTCACGCCAGTAAATAAAAATAGATCAATAAATTGTTTAATAAATAAACGGAGTGCCTACTCAAATACAAGTATCCACTAAAAATAACAAAGTGAGATGATACACACACACACACACACACACACACTGTACTAATTTTCATATTTCAGTACTCATTACACCATTTAAAACTTTTGTAATTTTTCTTTCTGATCAATTTTTACACTTGAAATACAAGATTTTTTTCCCCAATTTACTGATAACATATTTCCAAATTTGCTAATTGTAGTTTTGTTTGTCCTGATTTCATTTGGCAGCAGTCAATCCCATAAATGAAGTGCAAACATGTCCTCAATGAAGCAAAGTTACTGTTTGCTAATAGGATGAAACAACATATAACATCTCACAAGTTCAGTTGTAGAGATTATTGAAGGACTCTGCAGGAGTGTGTGTTGAACAATAGCAAATCCTCAATCCCTCCTCTATTCAATCAATTCGAAGTCCTGACATCTACAGCAGATAAGGTTGAATGCTTTGCTCAGAAATTCTCTTCCAACTCAACACTCTACTTAATTGGAGTACCTATACCTGAACTCCCTCTAAGAACAGAGGCTTTATTGAGTGATATGTGCATAACTCCATCACAGGTCTCAGACATTATTTCTAAATTAGACTTCCATTAGGAATGCAGAGGTGACAGGATCCCAGCTGTCATCCTAAAAAAGTATGTTCCCGAGCTGGCTCCAATTCTCTCCAAACTCCTCTGTAGTTGCTGTTTTTAAAAACTTTGGAGAACTTTCTGGCCCCTCTATCACCTTATTATTCTAATACCACTTTTCGGCAAAGTATTTGAGGCTTTAATCAATGTTGACGTGGGTAAGCATTTAACCTCTCACAATCTACTCTCTGATAAACAATATGGGTTCTGTTTTGCCAGGTGTATCTCTGATGTGCTTATGGCCATCATTGAATCAAGCTCTTGATAATAACAGTGAAACTTGAGCTATGGTTCTAGATATCTTAAAGGCATTTGACAGGGTCTGGAATGCTGGTCTTCTATGTAAGCTTAAATGCAATGTCAATCACCATTTTCTGTAATCTTGAATCCTGTTCCTCTCTTATCTTTTTTGCTATCCCCCTCTATACCCAGTCTTTTCTCTTACTTTCACTCTCAGTAGATTCATGTGTACTAGGGACATTACCAGCTTACTTGAGGTGAAATGATTAAAAAAATTCATAAGTTTTACTTAATGATGGTTCCAAAACACAATAAGATGATGGCAACTCAGATATCTGTAAAAAGAGAAGCTGTAAAGAACTTCCTTTCAAAAGCAAGGAAATTCTTTACAGTTTCTCAAGTTCTTACTTCTTCTGCAAGTTCTTGCTTAAAAAAAAAAAAAAAAAAATGTATGATGAAGTTGCCAAGATGTACTTGTAGATCTTAGCAACATCACTATACAAATTTTCTGTCCATCATATAACTTTTTTTTATTATACTTATTCTATTTAATTATTAGTGATTGTTGTTAATGTCTTATGGTGCCTAATTTTCCTAATAAATGTTTATCATCACATTTTATAGATGGAGGAAGAACAGTGTGTGTAGGATTTAACAGTATCTGATCATTCAGACATTTGCAAGGCGTCTTTAAACATAACATCTAAATAAAAGGTTCTTTTGTCCTAGAGAATAAGAATCTGGCTTGATATTAAACTTGCTATGGCACTCGAAGGCTTCTCTTGCATGGAAATCAGCCTCCAAGCATCTGGTTTTTATCTTGTCTTGAATTTTTGCCACCTACATTAGTAGTATAAATATATACAATTCAATTGCTGTTATTTATTATATGTAGCTTAGCTTTGGCACAAGTATGAGCCACCTAGTGGGGATCAAACTCAGTTTTAGAATCCTTCTGGAGGGCACATTTTCTTTATCAAGTTTTCTCAGGCCATTTGTATTTGTTGCAATGTTTTTTAATATTTCAGTTTCTGATTGTTACACTTCAATTTAATAAAAAAAAGCAAATAGTAGTTTTATGAAACTTTTTACTGTAGATGATGGGAAATTATTTCATTGCAATTCTACAGCTAAACTTCAAATGTTGGAAATTTCTGCCATGGTTAATGGCTTAATGTTTGGCAGTTAGGATTAAGATTTTTTTTATTAATTTGTTGGTAAAACTATAAAATTTTTTATTTCTGTTTCATTTCAGGTTCGCAAAAAAGCAAACACGGAACTGTCAGTCGGCCACCAAGTGGCCATCTCTCAAGAGTGGATGAAGAGCCAAGCACAACTGATTCTAGCAAAGAACGCTGTCGGGTTGAAACAGTTGATCGTGGGGTGGGGCCAACACCTTTACCACCACAAAATGTTGATCCAAGGTTGCCACCATACTTTGGAGTACACCCGCAGCAATTCTTGGACCCAAGAAATGGAATACTGGAGTCTTCACCCTATGGTAAGCTAACTTGTTTACCTTCACTGGAAGAAACATTGATTTATGCCCTGTTTGTTTGTTTTTTGTTGTTGTTGTTGTTGTTTTTGTTTTTGTTTTTTTTTACTACTACTACTGCTGTAGCAGCAGCAGCAACATAATAATAATTCCTTATCAGATCATTATCCAAGACCTGGTGTAAGGCAAGGTAGTAAATACGTGCATTCTGTTAGCCCAAATTCTGTTGTCAAATGATACTTCACACCTACAGTGTTTATATTTTCTTTACTTTGATAAAACTTCCCTGAGTAGATAAGCAGATCCACACATTGCAATGTTTTGAATTGTTTGTAAACAGTTTCTACTAAGAATCTAATTAATGAGTTTGTCTATGCCTTTCTGGATAATACACATGGCCCCAATTACTGCAGGTGTAACAATTGTTTTAAGGTGCCATATTCTTTTCAATTTTAAGATCCTTATATTTATTTCTTTTATCATATACTTTAACAGATTTTTATCTGATCACATTGCCATATCTATGAAAAAGCATTTTCTTTTGGTTTGTAAACTTTAATCACAATATCCTGTCTGTCAGTATGAATGGTAAAGTCTAAAGACATTATTATTTTAACTTTTATTTCAGTCTTTTCTTCCAAAATACAAATGTTTGGTTAATATGATCTTTGGTCTTTTTAGTTGTTATGGAAATCTCCAGGATTAAATATCTACTCTCACTTTTCTTTCATCCTTTCTGGACAAACAAAATCTTTCATCCTTTCTGGACAAACAAAATATGAATATTTTATTATTAAGGCTTTAAAAATGAACATTTTAAAAGTAATCATAAATATATGAAAACAAAGGCAGAAGAAGAGCAAAGAAAAAAATGATGTTAAAAGGTCAAATCAAAAAATAAAACCCTTTTTCTATTCTTTCTTTTTTGTTTCTTTGCTTTCTGTTATATTTTTCACTCTATCACTTTAACATGAATAATATTTTTTTTTCTAATCCTTACTATTCCTTACCATTTTGTGGGCAGAGGATAGCTAGAATTAAATGACTTAATACAAAAAAAAACAAGCCAAAACTTGAAGGTGGAATTTACTCTCTCACCTGCAAGGATTGCCAGAAAGAATATATTGGTGAAACCTCAAGAAATTTAAATACAAGATTACATGAACACAAAAGAGACATTTTAAAAAACAACACATTAAATACATTAGTTGTTCATTGTAATGACACTGACCACAATTTTGACATAAAAAATGTCACTCTAACTAAAAGAGAAAACAATTCATTTAGAGAAAAATGTATAAAAACTGCTTTAATTGCTAGTTCATCCACAGTGCTTTTCTTTTCCAACTTTATTGTACTGCAACTTTTTTTCTCTACATTGATTCCTATTGGAAAAATAGTTTTGATTTATGAACATTTCAGGTTACAAACAGCCTTCAGGAACAAATTTGTGAACCGAGGTTCCACTGTATATACATGGACTACAAGCCTCTTGAATTTGTAAAAATGGAAATCTGTAAACAAACAACTATCACTTGCTAGCTTTTATTTATTTTTTTTGCTTTGAATAATTTCTTTTATTATCAACTCAGACATGCTAGCCATTAAAATGTAGGCCTTTTTATTTTAACATAAAAAAGATGGCTTTTTGTCAAGGATGTTTCCGGACACCACCTGGATGCAATGCATTTGATGTTTAAGCATTAATGCAGCTATTTAAAGTGAATAGAATTTAATTTAGGCTTGTGTGGCGCCTGACTATCCCAATATTAACCGGGCTTTTATTAGTCATTTTTACCTTTCACAATCAGGCAACATCAAAGCCTGAAACTGAATTAACCAGTTCCTGGCAATTCTTTCTTTGAGGCTATTCACTCTCTTGTGATTATGGTAACGATATTAATTTATGAATGATTCTTGAAAGAGTTGCTTTTTTGATGGCATTGTGTGACATATCTTTAAAATCTGCACATTTAGAAAAATATTCAAAAGTTGTATGTATGTGAAATAAAACTGAAAAAAACAATTGTAAAAGTTGTCTGAAGTGCTTTTCATTATCCCAGGAATTATTTGATTTCTTATCTGTATCTCTCTTGTTTTGATCACTTTAAACCAACCTTATTCAAATTAAAGTCATCTTTTCTTTCTTTTTCTTTTTGCCAACATTCTTTCTGGTGTTCAGCTAAGATAAAGCATTCTTAATTTTCTCTGAATTATTTTGACAAATATCATTATCTCTGTTTTTAAACTGCAACATTGATATATACACAAAGAATTTCTTTCTCTTTTAGTGATCATTTCTTATTTAGATACAATAGAGCATACAAATAAATTTACTTATGCAATGGATACAAACAGTACTTTAATTTTCCTTGATATCATATTACACTGTGTTAACAAGAGCCAAAAATAAAATTAAGTGTCCATCACAAATCAACTAATAAAAATTATCTCATAAATTTCTATTCTCACCATAGCAACAAAATAAAATCTGGAATAATCATTGGATTCTCTTTAAAAGCCTTTAGTATTTACATGAAGAGGAGAATTACATTGAAAATTCTTTTAAGCTTCTTCAATACTGTAACTATTAGGTTGGTGCAAAAATAATGACGTAATAATATGGTTTTTTGATGTATTTTTTAACGTCAAAAAACAACATTATTACGTCATTATTTTTGCACCAACCTAATATTTCAGATTCAATGCAAGACAAAATGCTTGTAAAATATTTAAAAATTGAAAAGCAGTCCTTCCTGACAAACCCAATGATTCAAAAAATATTTTTCTACATACCAACTATATTACAAATACAATTGAAAAAATTATCTATCTTCAACAAAAATTTATTTTGCAACTACTTCTAAAACAATAAAAGACTTAATACAAAACAAAATAATTAGCTAAAACTTGAAGTAATTTACTCTATCACAAGGAATACATAGGAGAAACCTGAAGGAATTTAAATAAAAGATTATATGAACACAAAAAGAATCTTTTATAAAACAATATATTAAATACATTAATTGCTCATGATAATGTGACTGACAATAATTTTCATTTAAAAAATGCGACTCTAATTGAAAGAGAAATTTAATTTACTTAAACTAAAATGTATAGAAAGTGCTTTAATAGTTCACAGTAAATTTGCATCTAGTTTCTTCTAACATTTCACCTTTCTTGTCAGATCTTCTATTATCACAGTATGGAATATTTAATAGCAAAAGTGATGGAAACATGATGGAAAAAGGTCGGGGGGAACCTAAATGAAATCAGTTAGATTATGTACCCAAAACGTATATATATATATATATATATATATATATATATATAAAAAATAATTTAAAATTTCTAGGACCCTCTTTCCTTTGTGTGCATGGGTTGTCACATCAACGTAAACATCATTTTAGTCCAATGAAGTCCTAAAGGACGAAACGCATCACACGAAAACTTTTTCCACTTTGCTATAGTTTTTTTTCCCCAAAAGTTGTTCTTGATATATAAAGATTTATATATTTTTTCCCAAACAAGAGAATATGTCTGAAGCCAATGAATGTCACTATATTCTAAGTAGAACCAAGCTCCAAGAAACAATGTTTCTTCTTGATTGATATCCATTTGAAGTAAGCTCAGAAGTAGAAATTCAGCATCATCAAATCTGACAATTTTTTTTTTACGTGTACGTGCACAGTGGTTCCATGCAAAGACCCCCCCCACCAAAAAAACAAAACAAATTTGTCTTGAAAAAAAATTTAAACTGACCAAATCCTAAATATTCTTTTTAAAACTTTGATTTATAGTTGTTAGTAATATAATTAAAACACTATTAGAATCTTTAAGAAATAAATATTTTACTTGGATTAATTCAATCTTAAATTATTCATTTGTTTTTAATACATATACTACAAGTCATAACAAAAATTAAAATGTAAATGTTTTAAAAATGAATAAACACAAAAACAATTTAATTTAAATTTTATAATAGTTTTTATAAAAAAATTACAACTTTTTTTTTATTTAAACATTTGGTTAAATAAGTGATAACTGTCATATTGCAAAATATGCATACACTGGAATACACTTATATATATGTGGGGGGGGAGTAGTAATAGTACAGTATTAGTATTTGAATAAATGAATAAGTATTAAACTCTTAAAAAAAAAATAATTCTTTTCACTATTCTTTGATTGTTATTTTAAATACTTTGTTATAATATTCATTTTTTTTAAAAAGTATTTTTATTTTTTTTTAATTTAACTTTTTTAAATTTTCCTTTATTTGAATAGATGAATATTAAACTTTTGCTTTTAAATCAATGTTTTTATTTCATAACATTTAAATGTATACCTTTTCAAATTTTTACTAAATGTGCCGTGATATTTTCATTTGCTCCAAGGTGTGCTGTTGCTTAAAAAGGTTGAGAAACATTAGATTAAATTGTCTTTATTATTTTTCTTGAGCCCTGGTACTACTTCTCATAACTAGTCAACCTGTTGTATACAATTCCTTTTGCCTGACTAGAACTATTTACTATATTCATTTACCTCTCATGTATAATTCCTCATCCTTGCATATGACTGACAGAAACAGTCATTTTTATCCACTTTTAAATTTCCAAAATAGCTTTTAAATAACAAAATTGTGTTGAGTTGTACAGTGTAACCCAGATATAAGAGAGTTGTCGGGACCAGAGAAGAAGTCTCTTATATACGGGTTTCTCTTATATACGGGTTTGGTCTATTTTGTTTACATTAACACAGGCTCTAATTTGGGACCAGAGAAAATTTCTCTTATATCTGGGTTACACTGTACTGTACATCTGCTTTGCTAGCATTGTATACTACATTCATTTTGATTAGGACATTTTTTTGTTTGTTAGATTTCCCTCTTAATACTTGAGGAGCTAGTATCAAACTAAATGTTTATAGTTCTTCTCTTGGCTGTAATCTATCTGTTCTGCACTTGACATTTACAATAATAAGCAATGGTATGACTTGACCATTAATAAGTTTTACACTCAATTCATTTTGTATTTGTGGCAATTCTTTCTCACAAGGATTTTGTTTTTTCTTTTATTTACTTTACCTCCTCAGCTGCTGAATAAACTCCTCCCACAAGTTCTACACACAATCTGTCAGTTGTTTGCCAATAGAGATATCTATAAAGTAATTACAGCAAGAATTTAAAATCACTATTTATCAGATAAGGACTGCTAAATACTCAGTTATAACAGCCTGGAGCAGCTAACAATTTGTTGAACATATTTTTCAGGTGTGGCTGAAATCTGACACTTGCTGTATAAATGTAATTGGTGTTCAGTAAATTTTTCTTTTGGCCTTAGACTTCTAGTTTAACTTTGTTTTTTCTTCTTCTGTCATCAGTGGATGATATTTTTACTGGGACAGGTTGGTGGGGAGCTTTAAACGGATAACACCAGGATATGGGGTTGCTTTCAGAATGACAGCAAGAATCTTAAATGCTGCCCCGCAAATGTTTTTTAGATTAACCTTAAACACTCTTTAGGCATTTCAGCATTTGTTTTGACATTGCAGTTGACACCAATCACCAAATAACAGTATATTTAAATTTCACTATTGTGTTGTCACATCCTTCTATAGCAGCAGAAGAAAACAGCCTTGACTTAAATCGAGATCAAGGCTATTGCAGTTTCTATTTGAGGAACCACCATATATAGTGGAAGGAGAATTAATACTTATAAAATAATGTAGAGTGCTAAAGGTTTTAAAGAAGCGATGATGTTGGTCAGGCATTTTCTGTAAAGTATCCAAGTCTTTTGTAAGCATGCCATCATTGCTTATAAAGCAAGAACTGACATTAAGATTGTGCCTATTTACACTATTTGAACTGTTGTGCTCATCTTTGTTGTCGTATTCAAAATGTTTTGGCCATTGTACACTCCAGCCTTCTTCAGGTGATTGGAATTTCAAACTGAACTCTTTGGATCAAGTCACTGGATTACTCAAGGACACATGGCCCAGTGGATAAAAGCATTGGTTGAAGTAATCCAATGACTTGACCCAAAGAGTTGTGAGTTCAATACCTGGCCACAGCAAAGGTGAACAAATCTTGGAGAGTTGAGTTACTGAAGGGAAATAATTGAAACTGAAACATCCAGAAGAAGCATGGCACGTGGAACTAGAACTATCTACCTCAGAGGACAAAATAAAGGGTTTAGTTTGGGATTCCAATCACCTGAAGAAGACAGAAATGTCATTAATATGAAAATAAAGGTGAGGACAACAGTCTGAACAATTTAAATAGTGTAAGTAATTACAATACCTCATCTCAGAAATATAGACAATAATTGTTCCAAAGATTGTAATGGGAGAATACTGACGAGACACTGAAGATGCAATATATACAGGGTGTGATGGATAAATAATTGTCTAAATTATGCCAAAAAAAAAAATAACACTGAAATAACAGATATATTTACCAAAATTACACAAAAATATTTTGAAATACTAAAGAGTAAATTTATTCAATAAAATCACCATTAGCTTCAAACATGGCCTGCAGACAACTTCAGAATCTCCTGCAACTCTTCTAGACAGTTTTCTTGTTTAAGTTGGTGAATGCTGCCATAATCCTTACCTTCAGTTCATCTTTGGTCTTACAAAGAGTTTTGTTGTTCTCTTGCTCAACTGTGCCCCACACATAATAATCAAGGGGGTTGCAGTCTAGGGAGTTAAGTGGCCAGATGTAAGGGCTGATGTGGTTACAGAAATTAACTAACAGCCATGCCTGGGTTCTCTTGCTTGCATGGCATGGTGCAGAGTCCTGTTACCAGACATAGGGTCTTCCAGCAGCCACCCTCTTGACCCAGGGCAGCACTACCTCCTCAAGGCACTTGATGTAGGCCTCTGTGTTGAGTCTGAGTCCCTCACCAATAAGTTTGGGAATTCTTTTCTTATCAGAATGATCAGAGTGAGTTTTCTGAGTTGTATCTTCGTAATCATCATTAGACTCATCCAACTCTTTCCGAATCCTCAAACTGACACCCAAACACTCTGAAATGTTTATATTGGAGCTTCTGGTGCAGATGCCAAGCAATACAACATGCTGTTTCCAGATTTCTGGCAGAGTGAATTGCATCATGGTACCTTTTTTTATTTCACAGATGGTGCCTAACTGATCCTACTATACTGTGTATAGTGTCAACAAAATCAAAGAACAAACAAAGTGCATGTGTGAAATTAAAAATATAAAATGGCAACAATTTACCCATTGGATCCTATATATTATAAGTAATAAAGAACAATAAAAGCTTTCAAGTGAGATTTTAGTAGTGAAGAGAGATCTTACCCTATGTTTTGGAGATTACAATCATTTGTTTATGGTTACCATTTCATTTGATCAGTAGAACATTTCTTTTATTGACAAAACCTTGAATAGTAAGGAAAAGATCAATTAAAAACTCAAAATTTGTTCCCAGATTATTTTAACAGAAATGAAAGAATTGATTCTCTATTGTTGTTTTGTCATTGCTAATTATGAGGATTATGTTAATTAACAAATTTTGAACAGATTTTTATTGTCTGTAAAATGTGATATTTTCAAACAATTAAATGTTTTCAAAATTTAATTTCTTCAACTTTGTAAACATTAGCATTGTCCAACCGCACTTCCAAATTCTTGAATTGTCTAAGACCTCTAAATTACTGGTTGCTTTCTCTTCAAATAGTGAATTTTAATTTTATACTACTAAATATCAGGTGCATTGGTTCAATTTGAAGAACCTACTAGTTTATTGCTTCCTGCTAGTGAGTGAATCTCTTAGTGGATTCATAACCATGTTGATTTGGTTAAGGACGAGGATCAATTCAAAAGTATTAGTAATTATTTTATAATGTTAGTCGATGATGTCAGAAGTGATGCCAGTGGCATTGCAGTAGAAGTTGCAACTTCCCCCTAATAACTTATTTTATTTTTGCCTGGTCATAAATAAGAGTCTATCAAAATGGTATCTGACATGAAGTTGTGTACAAAACAGGTTGTGTCATTGAATTGCCCACAGGTGGAAAAAAATGTCACTCATTCAGCAATGGTTGCAAAACATTTATTCAGAACAAACAGTGGATGGTTAGGCAGTGGGTATAGTGTTTCAGCACTGGTGACAGTAATGTGTATGACAAGCTCAAGTGTTTGGTCATAACTGTAGAAAATGCATAGCTAACAGTGGGAATTATATGAAATAATAGTATTCTGTAATTGAAATCTTGGACTTTTGTGCACCCCCCCCAAAAAAAATGAAATGTCAAAAGATAGTTTTTCCCATGAAATTTTAGCTACCTTCATCTTCAGAAATGTTTATGGTTTTAAAAAGTGATGATTAATAAAACCTAAACATTTGAAAGTGAATTTATCCATTTTCTTTGATCTTGAGAATTGACAAAAAAAATAGTAAATACTATTTATTTATTAGATCGTTTATTAGAATGGTTAGTAAAACATCAGTTAATTGCCAACTGATTTGAAGTTTATAAAATGGTAAATAATAAGGATTTGCTTCACATATTTTAATAATTTAGTAAATATTTATATATTAATGAATAAAAATTGTTTCACATTTATTTTTTACAAATTGGTAAATGATAAATATCGCTTTGTTTTAGCTTTTAGAATGGTGTAAATATAAAATTATTCTGGTAAATAGACAATCTAATAGTGTTTAATATTTTAATTGTAAATTCACAAGAATAAAAAAAGTTGTATGAATTCACTTTCATCAAATGTTTAGGTTTATTTCAATTCTAATCATTGCTTTTTACAACAACAAACATTGCTAAAGAGTTAAGGTAGTTAAAATAAAAGCATTGTTTTTTTGTGTGTCCATATTTGTCACTTGCTCCATATTCATTGTAGTTTCTATGGAAATAAGCAGGAGGCATTATTTTTGGAGCAAATATCAGTTGAGATTTCAGAAATTTTCTTTATTTTTGATTCTCTCCATGTGTCATTGATTTTCCTGTCCATTGTCTCATTATAGGCCTGCCATTTCCGTACACCACACTGTCTATTAACCAGCCTTTACCCTTAAACTCTCACACTCTTGAAGGAAGATATCACTGGCCTCCAACACCTGTGCCTTTTCATCATCCAAGCCCTGGGTAAGTCTCTTTTATTAACAGGTTTATTCAATACACACATGCTTTTATTCATAATGTGTACTGTTATTCAAAATTGATATTTAAAATGTATGAACCTTTTATTCAAAACTTATATACTTTTATTCATAATATCAATACCTTTATTCTGAAGGTATTGTGTTTTATTTAAAGTGTATATCTCATTATTTAAAACGATTAGAAAACCTTGCAATGCAGTTGAATGAAACATTATTTACAAAAAAAAAAAGATGTTAGGCACCATTTAACGCTAGATTCTTCCAAAGAAATGCAATATTGTAAATATTTATTAAGAATACTAAATGTGGTTGAAGAAATGAAGGAAAAAACAAATAAAGACAAAAATGACTTACTGCTAGAAGAGACTTTGCATGTTCATCGAATGTAAAGAAATAAAAAAAGAAAAAGAAAAAGAAAATGACCGCTCATAAGGTGAATATTTAAAAATATTACAGTCTTACAAATACAAGATTTTGCTGGTAACATACAAATACACATCACCCTTTGAAAAGAATATAAAAACTGCATTACCATGGGTGAAGGGGAAATTGTCTTAGATCCTACAATTTGATTCAGAGTGTGAGTTTTCTGTTGATGAATGGTAAGAGAACAAGAAGGTGAAAAAAAAAGAGTTGGTTCTCTTACTAAATTTTATTAAAATATTTTTTGAAACCTACACCTTTTTCAATCACATCACACCCATTATATATATAGAAAATATAAAAACCTAATGATATGAACCATAACTTATTGTGAACGATAAGTATCCCTTTACAAATTAGGAAATTGAACGGATTTTTTTCAAAACTCTGCAAAAAGTAAAAATCAAACACTTGTTGAAAGTGAACAATTAATCTGACAATTAGATTCTGCATAAAAAATTTAAATCTGTTTTCAAAGATTAATTTAAATCTAAATTGTGATTCAAAAAAAAAAAAAAGTTTTTTTTTTTCATACTTTAAATTTGATAAACTTAATAAATCTACTGTTCCTGTGTGTATAGATGCAAATAAATGGTTTGAAAATGAGATAAGTCTGATTTAATGTATATATATGGTTTTTTATGTGTCTATCTGTTACAGTTTTTGAGAATGTCTTGGATCTCACATTTATATATAGCTGAAACCATAGAAATTCTATGGTTGACAGGTTGATACTTGAGATATTTTTAAATTTTAAGGGGGATAAATAGTAAGCATTCATTAAATAGTCATAAACTGCATATCGTGTTATAATCATTTTTCAAATAGGTTTTTATGACATCTATTTCCTTTAAAGGTGAAGAGTGGGACCCATGGAAATTCCATAGTTTTTGCTAATTTTTATTACTGAAACTAATCATTCCATGCTGTCATATTACATATTTTACTATACAATTTCACTGAAGCAGTTGTTAAACACACAAGGCCATTATTGCTTTCTCTATCTTCCTTTTCCTTTCTAGAAACAGGAGACAGACAAGCTATTAGGTGTGTGTAATGTATGTGCTAAGGAACAAGTAGAATTATAAAATGATTTGAAATGTATGTAATTTTATTAAAAACATAAGTATGGCTTGCCCCTTGTATCCAGTTCTGCCTGTATGTTCTGGTAGCTACTTGAACCTTGTGCAGACACCTGCTTGAGTACATTTGTGCTTGTTCCACAACCTGTGGTTTATTCTGCAACTCTGCTGAGAAGACCTTAGTTACAGTATCTCGAGCAAGCACATAATCTCGCATGATAAACAGGAAATATGCTCAAGCCCTTGTTCATGATGACTTGTGGTTTTATTCTATCAAGACTACTGACAGCTTTCAAACAGTTTTGTCTACCCAGTTGCACTTAAAAAGCTTGGATCAATCCATGGTGTAGTTTGTCAGGTAATTCTAAACAGTCTAGAACTCTGGGATCATTACCTCAGGTCAATGTTATCAAGAAACCACCTCCCTGATGAATCAATTATGGTGAGATTTGAACCCAGGTATCATGGTTGGGATACTAACATCCTAGCTACATGCCTATAAGTACTAATTATTACAAAGACAATAATAACACAATGTGGATCTACTTGGAGTCAGTTGATTTTAAAGCCTTACAGACATCAATGGCTATAATATATATATGTGTGTGTGTATATATATGTGTGTGTGTATGTGTATATATATATATATGTGTGTGTGTGTGCGTGTGTGTGTATATATATGTGTGTGTGTGTGTATATATATATATATATATATATATATATATATATATATATATGTGTGCGTGTGTATATGGGTTTATATGTATTTGTATAAGTGTATATATGTGTATATTTAGGCAGCATACCTTCATTCAAACATGTTATATTGAATAATATAGACATATTATGTCTTTATTTTTATACTGAACCTTTCCAGTTTTCTAAGTTTTTTGATGTTAAGATGAAATTCATCAAGGAAGGTGCCATAGTTTTTTCCTACCCAAGTACTTTTGATCTTTCCAAAGATCATCCTCAGGGTTAAATTACAAAGACATTCTTATTGTAACTATGATAAAATCTGCATTTTGTTGTGATGGCGATTTTTAAAAAACACAATTATTTTGAAACTCACACCTGTTATAATTATTTTTAAATTTTAAATTTATTTATCTGTTGTAGCATATATATATATATATATATATATATATATATATATAAAACAAACAGTTAATACCATTTTGCCTGCTACCAATCTACAGTTAGTTCCTTTCCATAGCTACAATGGATAAATTTAATATGATTATAACAGAGTGTATTCATCCATTTTTTTAAAAAATCACCATCACAACGATCACAGTTATAAGATAAGTTTGTCTTTGTAATTTACCCCTGATGATTATCTTGGAGGAAATTGAAAGTACTTGGGTAGAAAAAAAACTATGGCACCCCTCCCAATGTGACTCATATTATCAGCAAAAAACAGCTTGCCCGACAAAAAAAAGTGCCTATATTCAAAATACCATTATTACAGTTTTTAATGTTAACTTTTGCATAAAACAACAAGGAAATATGTAATGATGGAAAATTTTGCATGACAAAAGCAACCTCTTTATGGTAGAGAAAGATTATACAGTTTATTACATAAAGACATTTCTACAAATAACATAATTGTTTTGCAGAAATATCCACTTATATTCGAAATTTTCAAACTTGATTTCAAAGATTGTCTTTTGAATAAAAGTACTTATTTTTTGGTAAAGGTTCATGTATATATGTACCTTGATATATTCATTGCCTAGAGATGAAGCATTTACTTCACACAACAAATTTTAAACATAATCTCCTTCCTTGTTAATGCACTTAATTCAGTGGTAATATTATTAATAGAAATTGAACATTTAAAGTGAACTACATGTCAGGCCACAGACTTATTGATGCACCTTCATGTTTTAAATTTAAGAAAATCACTTGTAAATTTGTATATTAAAATATTTTACAAATAAAGATATTTAAAAAAAGAACTGTTGAACTTAGTGCTTCTCTATATTCAAGTTTAATTGGATTATTATAGATTTTAAGTGCATTAGTGAAAGACTGAACAAAATCTCTCATAAAAAAGGCATCTAGCCATTTAGTGTTCATAAAAAATTAGCCTACCTAGAGTAATGGAACCTTAGTCCTCTTCCATGTACTCCTGTTGTGATCCTGGACATTTGTTCCAACATTCCTTTTACTTTTCTAGTCTGCAAAAGATTGGGATCACCATCAACTGTCTTATCATGATTACCTTAATCTACCTCCACTTCTGAAACATTTTCCCTTTTTTTGAGAAAAGCCAGAAATTCCAGATATCCAAATCTTTAGACTGGAGACATGGGTGATGTGACGTTTTGTCAAAAGGCCTTGCTCAAGGCATTATGAATTCAACAGTCATGTAAGCACACAAGCTCATTCAGTTTTGTCTTACTGCTATCAGAGTAACCCCATGGGGGAGTGTCTGTTCATGCACATATAATAAGGCCTTCTTTAGTTGCAAATTTACATCATGATCATGCAACAAGATCTCAAGATATTTAAAATGGTAAGATACTTTCTAGACAGAGTTTGCATGATGAGATTTTAAAATTGCCAATTGTTTTTAGTTGTCAAAAACACCAGTACACTGACACCCATATTAAAAGCAAAAATATTTATTTTTTATTTTCTTTGTCTTTTGGGAAGCTGTTTTTCAAGTGTAACTATAAACTTTAAGTTATAATGAATTTAAAAGAAAGCTACTTTAGAATTTACTTTATGATGATATGGGAAAATTATCCAAGTCACAAAATAGATATTCTTGTCTCTTAGAGATTTTTGTTTTAATATTTTTGTCATCTTTTTAGAATGTGACATGAATGCAAGACCAAAATATTAAGAAAGAAAAAAGAGAAAATGGGAATAAATTTCAAAAGGGAAAGTTAATTGTCTTCTGAGTGGATGTAATTATATAATTTGTTTCAGTTTACAGTTTTTAGACTTCAGAAATGATTGTATAGTGGTTTGAGCTAAATATTACAAAATTTGGTTTCAATTTTAAGCCAAGTTCACAATCCTTTCATAAGAAAACTGAAGTTTAAGCAAATTATATCAATTAACGTTCTTGGATATAATTTGCTTGTGTGAAACATGTTTATCTTAGTGATTTGTTTATTATTCTTAGTGACTAAATGTTTGTGCAAACCATGACACCCCCTAGCTGAACTTATGAAATATATATCTAAACTTTAATTTCAATAAGTTTCCAGTCTGTCTATCTAACCAACTGTCCATCCATCTGTGTCTTTCTATATCTATCCAATAGCTGGCCACTCGTCTAGCCAAGCCCTATTGCAGACACTCACATTTGTGTTTGCTCAACACCCACAGACTCAACCTGTGGTTTATACTGCAACTATGCTGAGAAGACCTTAGTTACAGTCTCTGGAAGAGAGAGTGTTATCTAGCATGATCAACAATTTGAACAGGGCCAACACACTCACACCCTTGGCCATGTCATATGTCATATATGGCTTTGTGCTAGAACAGGTATTGACGGCCCTCAAGTATTCCATCTACCCACTTTCATTCACAAGGCTTGGGTTAAACTGTGGTATGGTTTTCAGGCACTTTCAAAACATGCTGCATGCTGAGATTGACCCCAATCCCATCTGCTAACATCAGGAAGTCCCCTTCTGATAAATTAGCTATGGTTAGATTCGTACCCGGGTCTCAAGGTCTGAAATTGAAGGTTCTAATCACTCATACATGTGCCCATATATATATATATATATATATATATATATATATATACACACACACACATTCTACCAAATGTAGAGAGCCAGAGCGAAATCTTTGATCTTAGACAAAGCACATGGATATCTGTGCTGATCTATAATTAAATAATCTGGTAATTTTTCATGTATAGTATACTAGCATATACAGGGTATAAATGCCAAATACACACTCCTCTGTGTGTGTGTGTATATATATATATATATATATATATATATATATATATATATATATATACATATAAGTGCACATCTAATATCCAATGTGTAAAATGTACACATATATTAACACTTGCCAAGTGGTTTATTATTATCCGCTTAAAAAAATCTAGCCTTGCTTGCATTCCTTGGTATGAAATTACTAATCCTGTCATTGGAAGGTTCTTGTTCTTTTGATGAAACATAGGAAGGCATTTTTTAGGCCCTCCTCACCCACTCCACTTATCCTGATTGATTTCACTCTTCCTCAATTCTCAGGTTGCATATTTCCGTGTTTCTTTGACATTTCTTCACTTTGCTGATCTACATGCATGCATAGTTGTTAAGAATTGCTTCCAGAAAAATGATAATTTTACTTTCTTTTGCTAAATCTTATGAGTGAATGTAACCTGCATATTTGGTAGTGTTTATACTGGGAAGAACACTGACAGTATTAAAGCATCCTGTAGGTGCATATCAGAATGGTTTGCAAAGTTTTAGAAAGTGATCTTCACTTCCAAGACAAAGAATACTCTGCCATGTCTCAATATTTGAAAAGCGATGAATTGGAAGAATTTTTTGAGGAAGAATGCAACACAAAGAAGGCATGAATTTGCAGAAAGTTTGAAGCTAAAACATTCAAATCATTTCAATGTCATACTGGAAAAGATTTTGCTGCTTGATAACACCTGCCCTGTCATTGTGTTATAAATGTGATACAGGAAATCTGGTAGTTAAGATGTCAAGTTATTTAATGTAAAACATATTCTTTCAACCTGTTACATTTGGACTATCATTTGTTTTACATGTCCTTTTTCCGGTCAGCAGTTCCAACAAGTTGAATATATAGGGAAAGAAAAAAAAAATATGAAAACCTTCATCATGCTTAGAATATTGCTGCCACATATGGTCTGGTGCTCCTGCTATCTATCTAGAACTCCTTGATAAAATCCAGAGAAGAATCAGCAATATTATTGGCCTCGATCTGGCATCTCAGCTTCAGTCACTTTCCCACAGCCATAAAGTTGCTTCCCTGTGCCTTTTCTATAAATATTTTCATGTTAATTGTTCAGATGGTGCCTATACCTTTTTAATTTACACGTAATACTTGATTGGTGACGTTTTGCCAATTTACAGTTGAGCTGGCTAGATATAACTGTAAATTCTATGCTAACAGTTTCTTTTCTCACACTTCCTGCTTGTGGAACTCTTTTCCAGCTCAATACCTTCAACTTTAATCTGAAAAAATTTAGTTACAATGTCAATCGCTATCTACTGCCCTTCTGATTACTCTTCCTCTATTCTCGCTCCTTAGCAATATTCCTGTTAACTAACTCTTCTCCACCCTTATGTCTTTGTGGCTTTACTACCTTGCTTGAGGTGAACTCGATTTGTGTGAGGTGGTATCTATCTTGATTTAATAGATATGTTAGATAAATTAAATTGCAATTTAGTCTATGAGATAATGTAGTAAAAAGAAATATTTTCCAAGTGATAAAAAATTTACAAATAACATTTTTGGTCGTGTTATTGTATTAATGATAATAACTTTTTTAGTGTTTAATACTACTTTAAAAAATAAGAAACATACCAGCAATTTTAAAGAACAGAAAAATTTAATGTTAAATGGATAATAATATTAAATTTTAAAAAGTTTTATCATAACTAAAATTTGGAGGTTTTTCATACAATATATTTAAGTGTTTGTGTATAAATTTATAAAGGAAAAATAATATCTAATGATATTCATTATTTTCAATTAATTAATTTTATGACTTATTTCATTTTACTGTTTTATAAAATAATACCCCAACTTAGAGCTTTTTGTCCTTAGTTCAACTTTATTTAGAGATGAATTGTTAACAAATTGAAGCTGAAAGACAACTGACCTTTGATCTTAAAAAAGAAGTCATTATTTACTTTAAGCTACAGTTCTTCTTGTTTGGATGTCAAGGTGATGTTCATGATTAAGATTTTTTGCTATTCAATTCAGTTAATTTAACTGCAGTAAAGGAAATAGATGAAATTACAGAAGTTGTAATTGAAACCTCTTCAACATTGTTCAGAGTTCACCCTTGACCAAAGAAAGCTATGAGTTGCTTGATTTTTGCTTATGTAGACAGGTTGGTAAAAAAACAAAACAAAAAAACAGAACAGAAAAAAAAGAACTATCAATGGCAAGAAAACAAAGTATAGTCATCAGTAAGAGAAAAAACCCACGATGCAATTATAGCAGGTACAGAAGTTTGAATATCTGGGAAGTGTTTTAACAGAGGATTGAAAATGTGATGCTGAGATCAAAATACTCATTGGTTTTAGAGAAAGAAACATTCCAAAAGCTAAGCTGGGTGCTGATAAATGGAAAAAAATTGTTAGAAACAAAAAAAAAAGAATGCTGGATAGCTATGTTGGAATACATCCTCTTATATGGCAGTGAATGTTGGATAATCTACCTCCAGAGGAGGGAAAATACTAGAGGAAGCAGAAATGTGGTTCTACAGAAGGATATGGAAAATTCCATGGACAGAGGAAGTCTTAAATAAAATGGCAACAGAAAGAACACTTATACTCTGAATCAAGACAAAATCAAAAATTCCTTGAACACATAATGAGGAAAGAGTGCTTAGAAAACTTAACCCTCACAGGGCATATTGAGGGCAAGAGAGATAGAAGAAGGCAGCAAGCCATTCACCTGTTGAGCTTGTTTGAATGAGTGGGTAGGGGTAACAAAGGGAGAAAAATTGCCAAGAGCCACATGAAATAGGGGGTCATGGCTCTTCACAACTTCCTATGTGGTACATAGCAGAAGACTATTATGTCTGTTAGTACTATAATACATAGTAAAAGTAAACAAAGTAAGATGAAAGAATACAAGTCAAAAATAAATAATGATTGACAATGTTTCATCTAAGAAATCATGGAAGAATTTCCATCTGCTGGAAATACAAAGAAATTAATTTTAGTCAAAAATCAATAATAATTGGCATGTATTCAACTAAAAAATTGATGCAGACTGGAAAGAATTATCATTTTACAACTCCTGGTATTATTTGTACCACAAACTACATTTTGAAGTTGTGGAGAGTCATGATTGCCTATGTCCTGAAGTGTTGCAGCATATAGAAGAAGAAAGAAAGAAATGTGTAAAAACACTTTGAGCATAAAAATGATGGTTTTGTCTATGAACAATTAGAACTATGAAAGTTGTTTCAAAGGAACAAGAGAGGCATATTTATACTATGGCAGTTTGAAACTAACATGAATATTTAATGATATTAATAAGAGACTTGCCTTGCTTGATCACAACAATGACACTCTGATATCCAGTAATTATAATTGCAACTAATAATTGTAAGAACGGAAAGAAATAATTTCGTAGATGTTGATAATTATAAGAAGCAGCGGCAATGCTGAGAATATTTCCCAAGAACCATTTGCAAAGAAACTGTAATAATTAGAAATTAAAATCAAATTTTACACCTAAAATAATACTGAGAGGAACCTGGGCAAGTATTAGAAGATTTGTTGTCACTTTCTTGAGGAATATTATATATCTTTAATGCAACATTGCAAATATAAGTACAGAATTTCCTACTTGAAATCCTTGGAAGTAGACAATTTTGGAATTTTGGGTATAGGATAGACAAGTCAAATGTGAGAGAATTTTGTAAATATTCCAACTGAGCGAAGGAAATTTCGACTGTAAATAATATTGTAGTTTATTTAAATATTACAGACCATCACTTTTTAATGTAGGTGATCGTGACTCTCCACAGATTCCATTTACTGTTAGGTCACACCCACCTCTTATTAACAATTAGTACTATAGAAAGTTACAAGACATTTGGTAATATTCAGGATGTACTTGATCATGGCTCTCCACAGATTTCTTTTCTTTATTATCTGTAAATTGCCATGAATTCTTGGGAAAGATTGTTGCTTCTCTATAGTTTTTCTTCTAGACTGGTTGCCATCCAAGGCTAGACAGCACAGTTTACCCTGCATGGAAAATGGGATCAGAGAGACAAGTTCAAATTAAAGTTCTGACTGATACTGTTTTATTCATTTTCACTCTTGGGAAACTCTTCTCCCCCAGCTACAGGTTAAATAACCTATACCTGGGAGAAAAAAAACCTTTCCCAAGAGTATTTGTACAAAAGTGTATGCAACAGCATTGGATGGAATTTTAATTTTAGCTTGGCTCACTGATCCCACTTTCCGTATTGGTGATCATTGTGATATGTGCATGTCCCTACTTGACTATAAAATCTTTGAAGACCAAAATTTTTTTCATGGAGTTTTTCGGTTTTCAGAATTTCTGATAGTGATAAAATAATGATAACAAACAGGAAGCATAAACACCAAATATCCTTGTGAAGAATTAGAAAAATTCAAGAGATCTTGGGGAAATTGAGAGATGTTTGACTGAGGTGGTACTGTGGGAACACTATGGAAGCTTGGTGTTACTTAATCGCCATTGATATCCATAAAAATAATTGATTTTCATCTTTTCTGCGTTTCTTTTGTCAAGTTTTTAGATAGTCTGGAGTCTTTGTACCACCTGCTGCAGGGATTGCATAATTTTGGTCTTCTTCTACATGTAAGCGTGTACCCCCCCCCCAAAAAAAAAGAAAAGATTTTTATCCGATTTTGTTCCTGTGAGGAGGTGAATAAATATAATAATCTTATTGCATTAATAACTCTTTTAATGAAAGTCTCATTTTTGGCTCTGCTGTCCAAGGTATTGTTATTTTCCGGTGTTGTAGATTGTTTTTTGTTTAGTTATTTGCTGTAAGGATTTCTTCTTTCTTATTTCTCATTTAAGACAACTATTACAGGTTTGTGTGAAAAACACACACAACACTCCTATGTCTTTTGTCATTTTATTTTCGTGGGGTACATTGTACTTGACGAGGAAAGCATTATTTAAAGAGAAAGAAGGAAAAATCTTTGGCATTTATGTAAAGCTCGTTTGATTATAAAGCATTATAAATGTGATCACTGAGCAGAACTGTCAGTGTGTTCTTTTTTATAAGAGCTGTAGTGTTAACAAAAGAAACAATAATAATCTATTTTGAAAGGGATATAAAAACAGGACCGACAAAGTAGGGACGTTCATATACTGGAAAATGTGCAAACGACGTGGCTGAGAAGCTGTCCTAGAAAGTAAAAAAAAAAAAAAATAGTTTAAAAGAATAGTTAAAGCATAGTTTAAAACATTGGCATTCAGATTGACCAGCAATCGATCCAAGTGAGAAGACTGGATCTAATAGTCATTTAGATTTTCTAGATTATAGACGCAGCTGTGTCAGTGGACCACTGGATGAAAAATAAAAGTGAAAAATTGGGAAAATACCAGGATGTTTCCCATGAGCGCTATGAATTATCTGGAGTGTGAGGGTTAGGGTATTGCCTATAATAGTTGGTGCATTTAGTACTGTGCTGATACTATGGTAGCCAACATTGCAAAGGTTAACACAATTCAGACCATGGGATCTGAAGAAAGTGTTGGACAAATGAGAAAACTTGCTGCCACTAAGGGTAATATTAGCTGTTTCCTGACAAGGAAACATTTGACATTCATTTCATTTGATGTTGAATAGCCAGTACTACTGTCAGTTGAAATTCATTGAATCTTTCTCTTAAAACAATTTTTCAGGAAAATAAGTTACTCAAGTTCAGTAGGTGTTATCGCTATTTCCAGCATAGATGGGGTTTCCTTCCTAACCTTTTATTTGAAGTAGTGTGGAATATCAACATGTTAGTTATGTGATATCTATTTTACTTGTCATTGCTGTTGGTAGTCCTTAAGTGACGTTGTCCCTATTATTTGATACAATTATTAGTTTATAATTCTGAAGAGCCAGTCAACAAGGTTCTGAAAAGGACAGTTTTTGTCAAGACACACAGGCTTGACTCACTGAAAGCCATTTTTAACCATCTTTTGTGCACATGTAAATGCATGGATTATACTATGAATAAAATTCTTCCAAGAGAACATTCAAAAGAAATCCTACATCTCAAGAAACAGAAATGATATCAGACAGGAACCAGAGTAATAATTATTGATGAAAAATTCTGTGATGCATAAAAACAAACGAGATCGGTATTATGAATGGGTTACAAAAATACCTACAAGATATGATTTGTCAATCATGGATTTGGAATGCTTAGATTCTCTAAAAATGTCAAAGCCTTCATTATAAATAATGCAATGAAGAAATGAAGTGTAAAGCATATAGGAGAAGGATATTCTGTCTCTATGCAGAGAACAGAATAGACAGGGGTTTTTCAAGGCAACTGTGCCTTGACTTTTATTTTGTAATCGCAACAATACTTTTTAGAATAGTCACAGACATTCTCATAAAATTAGTCATGCCATTCAGAAAATCAAAGAGTCCCCAAATGCATATGCAAATGGAATAACTGTTATGGAACAGATTGTACATTATCTTATTATGATTCCTCTGTTCCATAACATCTATGAAATGCATATATAATTGGAGCAACTATTATGGGACATAAGACAAGATATGATATATTATAAGACATGCTATTATTACTATATTGAAGGATATTGTGAATGGATTCAATTAAACATCATAAAAAGGTAGGAGACATCCTAAGAAAATAAAAAGAATTTTGGAATCTGGCTTCTACAACAGAAACATGATCAAAGGCATAAGTATGTGGAAAATGTCCATAATATTCAGAATCTTTCTTAGACTGGACATGAAAAACACTGTGAAATTTAGATCACAAAACGCAAGGCATTGGAAATGATAAAAGCATAAATGTAAAATTGAAATGCTCCAAAACAAAAAGCCAAAGATAAACATTTTAAGAGATAAATAAAAAGAATTAACAGGTTGGATGATATGGACATGGTTATGCAAAGGAGACTTGAAAAGTGAAACTGAATTCTTAGAGACCTAGAATGAACTATATTAAAGACAAGATTGGAAACAATAGAATAATAAATATTACCTAGGTGGAGACACATTAATCATACTGTAAATTGACTCTGGAAGAAGACAAAAAGCAAACTACATTGGGTAGGAACAGTGAAATGTGCAAATCAACAGTATATCCATAAGCTGGAATTTATACTAGATGATAAAAAAGCTAGAATTCATTGACACTGAAATTCAAATAATAAACTCAAACTGAGTTGAAATACAATCGTAAACAAAAGAAGTGAATGTTGCTGCGCTTCCTTTAAAGGAAAAAAAAAAGGTAAAATTCTTAACTTAAGAAAGAAAGAAAGAAAAAAATTGTACACTTTTTTCAATCACACATATTAATATAGTTATTGTATTTTAGTAAGTGAGTGATTTGTTTTTTATGGCTTATCAACCCTTTGCAGGTTATTTAAAGTCAGAAAATATTTTTACAGTTTAAGAATTTTTAGGACATTATAATGGGTATTATCTACAGTCCTACAAAATTAAACCATTATTGGGAGATGAAGAGGAGGTGGATTCCCACTATTTCCAAGGGGTATTTACACGTAATTGAATATAATGACCTTGGCTGGAATTGCATTTCGGCTCCTCTGATTTTCAATTCAGAGCTGTTATCAATTATACTGCCTGTACATAGCAGGTCACCCATCCAAATGCAACATTGCTTACTTTTAGTGATCGTACAAGAACCAATTTTTCAACATGATATGGCCGCCCTATTGTAGTTTATTGTTCTGTAGGGATGCTGAAAAATTCTTGGCATGGTCCATTTCTTGAAACCTGAACAAATGTCCAAAAGATTTTAAAAATCCCTTCTTGATCAGTAGAGGACTTTTTACTGGCTCTTTGAAATTATTGCTATAAATATTTTAAACTTTATCATAGGTAGAAAAAGCAGTGTATGTATGTGTGTGTGTGTGTGTGTGTGTATATATATATATATATATATATATATATAGTGGACGCCTGAGATCAACACCAACTGGCAACAGTCTATTTCATGCTTTATGATACAGACTGTCACTACTTGGTATTGATCTCAGATGTCCACTTTTATATTTAAATACACTGTATCCCTAATATTTACCTATAAATATAGCATACCTTAAAGCTATATTTTTATCATATCTATCTATCTATCTATCTATATATATATATATATATATATATATATATATATACTGGTTTCATTCATCTGCTGAAGTAATGGAACATTTCCTATAAAGATAAGAGGTAAGTATAGTCCTAATAAAAACGGCGGATTGTGGAGACTTTTTGCCACATGACATTCAGTGAAAGTGGCCAGGTATTAGTGGTGTGAAAACGGATATAAATCTAATAAACATTTGGTTGGGGAGTGATAGATAAGAGAGTTTGTGGAGAGATAATGGCAAAAGAGCATGAAAAAATGAAAAGGGAATGAGGGTGGTGTAAAAAGAAAGACTCAAGGTGGGAGAGAATACAAAAAGATATTAAAGTAACTTCTAAGCCCTAAATCACACAACAGCCTCGTGCAGGAAACTCAGGGCAATGTGGAGGGAGAGTGGATAGGAATGGGGAGTAGCTTTTATATATTTAAAAAAAATAATTTTATAATCGATCAAAGGTGTGTAAAAGAAAAAAAAGAAGCTAAGTGGTTGTTGTGGTTGTTGTTGTTTCATTGCTTTGCTGAAGAAAACTTAAAAATAAGGAGTGGCTTACACTGACAGGCAGGCACGCTCATGACAGGTGAAACTCGCAGCCCGGCCTTTCTTTTTTTTATGTGTGCAAAGCCGTAATGGCAAATAAAAAAGAAAGGAAGAAGATAAGTGACGAGCAGAGTGTGTAATGAGTTTGCCTGCCAACCAAACCCAACACGCTTGGTCAAGCACTATCCCTTTTGTGCTGTCGTCGGCTATTTTACCCTAATCTGGAAACAATGCACTTCAAATAGACTCCGTAAAACATTCCGAGAAATAGCTGCTGTGAATGTTTTAATTGAACACTTATAAAGGGGAATAGTGGGGGGAGGATGAAAAGTCTAACTATTTTCTTTTATTTTCCCTTTTTATTTATTTTGTTTTGTCTTCATTATGTTTTAATCTTTGCTTTTTTAATGTTCTTTTCAGTTGAGCAATAATTTATGTCTGTATATTATTGTGTAACAATCAACAGCACAAATTACACTTCATTTAACATTTGTTTATCACTTGGTTCATTTTTTATGCTCAAGTCATTCATGCTGTCCATTTTTCTTTTCCCCAAAAAATAAATAAAAAAAAGATCTATATATAAAAGAAAGCCAATGAAATTTCGAGGCACGTACACAAAGGCAGAAGTTGTTTTTTAGTACTGTACTGATTTTTTGCAATGGTTTTGTAGGCTTTCTTGTTTGTGTTTCACCAAAATCATAATTTTTTTTTTTGCAATTGCCCATTTTTCATATTTATTTCTCTCTATTTCAATTTGTTTTTCAAAATTCAAAGATACTTTTTCTACTTAAAAGACAACAGCTTCTTGAGAGCAATTGAAATCCTCATTCAGTGTTCCATGAAGTCAGAGTAACTTGAACATGTCTGATTGATTCATCTTTTGAGAATCAACTCTTTGCAGGTTATTTAAAGCCATAAAATATTTTAGATTGTAAGACTTTTTTGTGGGGGGGAGGAGGAGAGATAATAACGGTTTTAATGATACAAGTCTTATGAATTAACTCATAGCTGGAGTGAGATGGATATTTGTGCATAAGTGAATGTAATGAACCCAACAGGAATTTGAACTCAGCTCTTTGATTTCCAATTCTGAGCCTTTGTCTATTACACCACCCATACATCCAAGCTTACTTACCTGGTATTCTCAAACTAGGTATTGACCAGCCTTGACATTGCTTAATTTTGGTGGTCATGTGCAAACCAGAATTTCATTGTGATATGGCCATAAGCCAGCAACTTGAACAAATTCAAATCTAATTAAAAATTATTGTAGAGTAGGTACCTCAAAGAGAAAAGCGATACCTAAGTTTAAAATTAATTTTAGAAAATGAAAAATCTTTCTTGAAGTTTTAATTTTAGTTTTAATTCTAAGCTAATAGATTAAATTTAATTTGTCTAAAAATTACAGGATGAGGTGTTAAAATTAAAATTTACACTATTTATATGTTGTGAATGGGATGATAAAGATGAGGACAATAGTCCAAACAATGTAAATAGTTATAATACCTGATCTCAGAAATATAGACAGACCTCAAGTGTTTGTTTATCATTTTTTTAAAATTCTTCCTTGTATTTTCAATTTAGAGATGAGCAGAAAATATGAATGTTCGTTAGTTGTTCATTCAGGTTTGTTAGCCAAAAATTGACATGAAAAATATAATTTCCTTACTTTGTTTACTAAAGCAAAATTAGTTTTTACAATTAGATCTGAATATTTTATACATTGAATTAACAGTCATAAAATGTAAAAAGATATATAACTTTGTAAGTTTAAAAAGAGCAACAAAAATGTGAAGCCAAAATTTATAATGAAAATATTTTATTTAAGACATTTAGGACAATTAAAATGTCTTAATATTTTTTAAAAAGAAACACAAAAATACTTGCCTTCAACAAAGAAAAGAATCAAGATACACTTCTTATACAATTTTTAAATTGTTTTTTTTATGTTTGCTTATCTCAACTATTTGGTTGAGTTATAAGTAATTTTCATTTTTGAGAACCAATTGTAATAATAATGAATGTATCATCCCAACTACTAATCATACATGTCAGTTAAGAATAAATTTAGACTACATTAACATACCTTAGTTTTGGCACAGCAATGGCAGCATACACAGTGGATTAAAGGAAAAATATTGTTTTCCTCCACAAGACCGCATACTGCAAGAATAACTCAGAAAAAGTTTTGGAACTTAGTTGGTCTGCTCCACCTTACCTGCCTTATTTACCTGACCTTGCACCAAATAATTATTAACTTAATCAATGTTTTCATGGGGAAAACTTTCTCTAATGAAACCTAGGTTCATGAGTTCATCAAAAAGATTTTCACATCAAAACCTGCAGATTTTTGCACAAAAAGTATTGAAAAACTGCCTGATAAGTAGCAACAAGTCATCACAAATAATAGTGCATATAGAATTGAATTGATAAACAAAAATGGAAATTATTTATGACTCAAATGGCAGGTAAAATAAATTGGCAAAATTGTAGCAGTGATTATGAACTTTTTCATAAAAGTTTAAAATTGCATTGCAATAATTCAAACTTAAAACATTAAAATATTTATTTAAATTGCAAAAATTAACATTAAATTAGTTAATAAATTATTTTTGCAACCTCAAAGCAGGCATTAGTCTGTTTTTAAATGTCAATTTTTGCCATTCAAAATTAGCTGATGTCTACTAACAGAAAAACATAAACTCTTTAATTAAAAATCTTCCAAAAATAAAGTAGCCATTATAGAAATGTAAGGTTTGATGGTAATTAATCAGTTTTATGATGAGTTAACTTTTTCCTTTTTTTACAATGATGTTCACCCTGTACGAGGCCTGGGTGCCACTATGGGTAGAGGGTCACAGAATAAAGGGCATAGTTTATGCAGATATGTGGAGAAGATAACCTGTTAAGTCTAGGGTTAACCATTAAGATTGTAGTGATCAGGAAAGCATCTTCTTGGGACTTGGTCCACAGAACAGTAGTTTGGGAGGAGAAGCTACTTGAGTGGAACTTGCATCTCACCAATGGAATACAAAGAGAATGAGGGTGATTTGCTATATTGGATGTGGTATGGCAGACCTTAGTCGTGAAGGTTAGAACTGGTGGAACTAAGGGGATGATATGTTGATAATCCCTTTTTCCTTATTTTCATTGCATTTTAATAGGAAAATCCTTTTGTCAGAAAATATGTTAAGTAGTACTGAGAGAGAGAGAGAGAGAGAGAGAGAGAGAGAGAGAGAGAGAGTGTGTGTGTGTGTGTGTGTGTGTGTGTATGTATATATATATATATATATATATATATATATATATATATATATATATATATATATATGGGCGCATGGCCGAGTGGTTAGAATGTTTGCTTTCTGACCATGAGACCCGGGTTCGAACCTCACCACAGTTCACTGGTCAGGAAGTTATTGGACTGGATCAAGGTTGATCCCAGCGAGCAGCACCTTTTCAAAGTGCCTGAAAACCATACCACGGTTGACCCAAGCCTTGTGAGTGAAATTGGGTAGATGGAACTTTGCTAGCACAAAGCCACAGGGATTGAGTGTGCTGGCCTTGTTCAAATTGTTGATCACACTAGATAACACGCTCTTTCCCAGAAACTGTCTGCTCAGCATAGTTGTAGTATAAATCACAGGTGGGCCCTGTGGGTGTTGAGCAAACACAAATGTGCTTGAGTGAGCGTCTGCAATAGGGATTGGCTAGCCGCCCTAGTAGACGGGTATTCTCGAATACAAGTGGCCAGCTATCTATCTATATATATATATATATATATATATATATATATATATATATATAAAGTATTGTAAATGGTTTTACTGAATTATTTATAATGAAGAAGCAAAGGATTGTCAATTACATCATGGTAAAATATTTTTTATTTATACTCAATATAGCAGAAGGACGACACAAGTATGAAGCATCTAATTAAAACTGAACTCACTACAGTAGTAATGATCTGGGGAATTAATTTTCATCTGAGCTCCCCAGTAAATCATTCATCTGTCAGGTGTTATTACACATGTGCCTAATTTCATTTTGAGATTCTGGATATTGGATCAAATAATAATAGGCTTAATTACTAAAAGCAATAACATGTTTAAAAAAAAATATCTGTCATCCTAATTGGAAGTGACAATAAAATATCCTTTTTAATTTCCCTAATAATTATATTTATTTATTCTATAATGATACAGAGTTAACATTTTTGTCCTACACCTAAAAAAATTGTTTTCTTTTGTTTGTTTAATCATCATCCCCTTGACTTTTGTAATTGTAGGGCAGATCTGAATGCAGATGCCGCACTAACACTTTCCCACATTGGTCTATCAATGGCAGCCATCAGCAATTCTGGTACAATCATACCTGTCCATTGTTTGACATTGTCCAACCAGTTTTTGTGTTGGTGTCCTCTCTTATGTCCATCTTCAACAGTGCCTTGCATGATGATCTTGCACATGCTGTCATGCCAATGTCTCCAAACCATGACATTTTACTCCGTTTGACAGTGGCGAGAACAGGTTCCTAGTGTCCCACAAAACTTTCAACTCTTTTCCACACAAACTCATCATCAATGACTGAGTCCACTCATTAGGCCACTTTTTTTGTTCCCAAATCTTCTGGCATAGTATTGTTATATATTGTTATAACTTTGATGGTTTCTTCACCTCCATCTTTTATCAGCTCAAAGGGAATATTATTCATTCCAGGTGACTTGCCTGCTCTCAAGCTCTTTACTGCCAACTCAACCTCTTCTTTCAGTAATGACAGACTGGTCTTTTCTTCTGTAGAGTGTTGGTCCCTTTGCAATATGGAGACGTCTGGATGAAACTGGTAATTGTATAAATCCTCACAGTATTGCATCCATCTATGGAGGACCTCCTCAATGTCCGTGAACAATTTACCATTCTCATCCTCTATGACTGTTGCTCTTGGTTGGCTGGTCTTAGTGAGGGATTTGAGAGTATTGCCGGCCTGTTTGTTATTGCCATTAAGCATATCTTTCTCAATGGTTTGTTTAATAGTATATATTATTGTTTGTCTTATGGTATATATTATTAATTGTTTAATGGTATATATTATTGGTCATGTAATGCCAAAATTTACATTTGTTTTTGAGTTTTGAAGTAATAAACATGATATATGTTATTCTGCTTTCACTATTGAATACATGGTAGACGATACTCAGCTTTTGTGCATATACAAGTTTGTGTGGGCATGATTACTATAAGCAGTGATATGTGCTTTAAGTTGTAGTTTTGTTAAAGTTATATTTTAGAATACAGTTTGATTTCTTTAAGAAATTGTAGGATATTATATGATTAATGTCTTGAAAGATTTCTTTCATGTTGGTTGCTTCATTGATTTTGTTTAGCAATATGTGTTTGTGTTATTTAAGGCTGAAATCTAAATATTTTGAATGCAATTTTATGGCATCAACTCCAGATAAAATGTACATTACTGATCATTTTGTGATAAATATGTATTTTTATACTTTCATCATGATTTTTTTTTTTTTTTTTTTTTTTTTTGAAATTCACTATTTGCTCATAGCTGGGACCCTAACAGGTGCTACCACCCTGGGTCAGGGTGGACCTGGGAACAATAGCAATTATGAGATGGTTCCATGCTTTTCAAAACCTTTCATCTCCTGATCAGAGGCTTTACTGCTGGATGTAGTTTACCATCATACCCAGCACTACCTAAAAAAAAAATGACTTTGAGTTTAAAAACACGCTAGATCTAAAGAGTAGTGTTTATAGAAGGTCCCATGAAGTGATCAATATAAAAATATTGGATCTGAATAGTAGTGCTTATTGAGGGTTCCAATATAAAAAGATACAAAAAAAAAAATGTTTGTACAAATATCAGATGGAAAGGGTTAAGGAAAAATACTTGAGAATTCAATTACGATATGAGTGGATATTAATGCAAAACAAAGTGCTGGAGGGAGCAAGTTTTTTTTGTAGAACTACTAAAAGATTTTGCACATGTCAGATTGAAAGGGTTAAAATATACAAATGATTAAGTTTTCTATGTCTTTTCCCCTCACTATGATGAAGGGCAGATATTTCTAGACTCTGTAATTGGCAACTTATGGAAAAGAAATCAGACACTCACAATAATCACTGATGCCTTAGGCACTTGACTCATTAATAAGGTAGAATATATTGCGGACTTTTTACTGGCAGTTCACACTTACTGTCTGCAGATGATTCACGGTCTATGCTCTAATGCCATTTCCTGTAGACATTGCAATAAACACTTGCATCGGCCTTGAAGATAGAAAACTATCAGATTTCTTGCCAGCTTTATCTTATATTTTCTTTTTTTATTTCTAAGACTAAAAGTTTTAATATTTTGTTATTCTTTTTCAGTTTTAGGAATAATATTAGTATTTACTAATCTTATATTAGTCTGACACTTGGCCACAAGTATTAGGTTCCCAATGTGGATTAAATTCTTTACTATTTGCTAAATGTTATTCAACTGTGATATTTTCAAACAATGGATTTTGCATCCAGAAAACTGTTTAATAACTGTCTACCGATATCATTTCAAATAAAACTATCTGAAGTCTTTTATTTCATCTTCTTTTATGGACCATGTCCCTTCAAGACATAGGCCAGCATGGTCCTCCACATCTTCCTGTCCCTTGTATCTCTTAATAGGTTTTGTCTTTTTGTTATTTCTCTGAAACCCTGTTCTACTATCCATTTACTCAAGCTCATCAAATATGTTTCACACTGCTTTCCTAAATCCCTCTTTCCCTCAATCTGTCTTGTGAGTATCAGGATTTCCAAGCTCTCTTTCCTCACTATATGCCTCAGAAATTTCAACTGCCTCTTCCTGATGTTAAGTATAAGTTTCCTTTTTGTTTTCATTTTCTCCAAAACCTTGTTATTGCTCACATGTTTGGTCCATGGTATCCTCAGCATCTTTCTGTAGAACCACATTTCTGTTGCTTCAAGTCTCTTCTTTGACTTTGAGGAGATTGTTCGGCATTCGCTGCCATAAAGGAGGGCAGATATCACGTTCAGGACTGTTTTCTTTGTTTCTAACAAAATTTTTCTGTCTCTTAATACTCTGCTTAGCTTTTAGAATGCATCTTTTGTCATTCGAATACGTCTTCAGATCTCTGTCACTTTCTGTCCTTCTGTTAGGAGACTTCCAAGATATTTAAATTTTTGTACTTGCTTCATTTTAGTACCCCCAATTTATAATTTGCATTTTGTGCTTATCCTTTAGGGTACCATATTGATGATTAATGGCATTTCTTGGGACAAGCCAAGGAAGGGTTGGATGTGGACTGGACTACTAGCACCTTATAACCAGCTACTTCAGGTAGATGGATTTCATCAGCCTGCAAAGGCAGTACACCTAGGGAAGAAAAAAATTCCTTCTTAAACCTTCACTGCCTTCATCTTAAACATGGGGGAAGACTATAGAAGTAAATCCAGACAGAAAATTTGGTGTGGAGCCCCAAAGATGGTTGGCTATCCACACTGACAATCTTTTGGCAACTTCTGCAGCAAAGCTGACTCCAAATAATGCCCTGTATTGCTTTAGTTTTTGTTGGGATGGCTGTGAAAAATAATTCTTGTAAAGCACAAATCCATTAAACGTAAGCATCATTTACTGTAATTTCAATTTAAAACTTTTTCTTTTCCAGATTGGCAAGCAGTCCTCACTCTGATGTGTCTTTGCTGAGCATGCGCAGCCCTGTAAATGCAGACACTGTGTCACATATTACATCCCGACTACACTGGGAACACTTCCAGCAAAACTTTTACCACAGCCCACTGGGAGCCAGACGATGTAGCCCAGCTAGTTTACCAGGTTCAGTCAAATCTTTCCCTCTTCTTACAAATAGTTTCATAATGTACTGAGGTATTGTAATCATTCTTTACACATGCTCTCTCTCTCTCTCTCTCTCTTTCTCACATACACACAGGGGGTGCTGAAAATTTAGCCTAACCAAGAAGTCAGTTAACCTTTAGCACTTTATATTATTCACTAGTACTACTTCAACTTCTACTGCATATTTTTTAAGGTACCTCTGTTGTTGATTATACTCAAGATAAATTTTGCTGTTGACATAGCAGGATATGAAAACACAACCATAAAATTTAAGTGCACTATTTTTCAGTAATAAGAGTCACCTTCATTGGTAGGAGAAAAAAAAAGTAAAATGTTAACGGTTAGTTTACTATAGTTATGGTTTACTATAATTTTAAACCTCATACTGAGACAGTTTTCAATTTTTATTACAAGTTTAGGGCAGTAGTAGGAAACTACGGTTTGTTTATTTACACTATTTATTATATTTTTTATTGGAATGGATGGCAAAACATTGGCTAATTGCCAATTGATTCAAACTTTATAAAATGGTAAATAATAAGGATTTCCTTATATTTGGTTCACATATTTTAATAATTTAGTAAATGTTGATAAATAAAAAAAATGTTTAATTTATTTCTTTATATATTGGTAAATGATAAATATTGCATTGTATTAGTTTTAATTGTATTAGTTTTTATAATGTTGTAAAGATAAAATTATTCTTGACAATAAACAATCTAATAAATAAATAGTTTTTATTATTTTCACACAAACAAAAAAAATGTGTAAATTCACTTTCATTATATGTTTCCAATTCTAATCATTGCTTTTTAAAACAATAAACATTGCCAAGGAATGAATGTAGATAAAATAATAACAGTGTTATTTTGACAAAACCAAAAGTTTGACCATCCAATCATATGAGAATGCTCTTGAATTAGTAAAAAAATAACCTGAAGTAAATATTGAAATTTTGGTTACTATTAAATGTCAATGCTAAAATGAGTGTTTTTGTATGTTCATTATTCAAATATTTCTTAGCACCTGTGGCCCACCATCAATCAGCCAAACAGCATATGTGGGCCTCAAAAAAAAAAAAAAAAAAAAAAATGGTTTGCCCACCCCTGGTTTAAGGCTTTGTATAATAGCGTTTTCATGACCCAACTCTCCATGCTTCTGGGCTGGCACAATAAAAATGATTACTGTTAGCTTACATCTAACAGGACGCACCTATCAAATGAGGGCATATGGCAAACAGATACACAGTAGTTGTTTATGTAACCCTTGATATCTCGGGTAGGATTTATTAAAGAAAACTGTTCAAACATTCATATGACAAAGCAAATACTAAGAGCCTCTTTGATAGCAGATGCCAAAATTTTCTTTGTACATTAGTGGCATCTCTAGAGAATGAAAAAAAAAAGTCAGCTCTTTTGGCTAACACAGAAGAACTCCATTCTATGTAAGCAATATTTTAGTTTTTCTTATTAGTGCCCACCAAGTTTATCACTACTCATCAATTTCTGCACTCATAATCTAAATATTTTTATATATACTTTCATTGCAAGCTGTTTATGTAACCTGTCATATTAAAGGTAGGATTTATTGAACAAATACATTAAAAACATTGACACTCTCATGATTGTATATCATGACACACAAATGTTAAAAGTATATTGAAGAAATAAGCAGATCCAAATTAATTTTACCAAATCAACAGATGGAAAAATTAAGATATAAATTGCACACAATACCTACTGGACGATTCATAAACTCATTGGGTTCTTTTTAAAAGTAGTTTATGATACAAAATGATGAGGTAACAATATTATCAATTTTATTATTAATTACACATATTTTAATTTGTATTTGCAATACAAGCTTCAAATATTGCTGCTATATATGGTCTGGTGCTCCTGCTATATATTTAGAGAATCTTAATAAAATACAAGAATCTGCAGTGTTATTGGTCCTGACCTGGCATCCAGGTTTCAGTCATTTTTCCCAATTCTGTAATGTAGCTTCTCTGTGCTTTTTGTTAAAATGTTTTCATAGTAATTGTCCTGATGAAGTTTCCTCTATGGTAAATATTCATTGGGGTTTGATTTTTGAATGTTGTTATTTTTATCCCAGCCATACCTACAGATAAATTGTATATATGGGAACTAGTTAAGACTCCATAGAGATTTTGAGGTATTATGGTGGTTGTAGTAAGAATGGTAAGTAAGAATGTGTTGTTTTGGTGTAAGGAATACTGTGGTATGTTTGGGTCAGTAATTCTGGTTAGCTAAATTTAATTATAAGACAGATTGAAGACCAACCTTCCCCATCCCCCTTTTTGGCCTTGTGCTACATTTTTGTATTTTACAAAATAAATATTACTTTCCTCTATGGTATTTAGACTTTATGAATTCAATTAGAGTACTAGATTAGTAACAAGGTCTATCATTTTACAGTTGAATTTGCTAGCTGTAACTATAAGTTATATGCTAACAGTTTCTTTTCTCACCTGTGGAACTCTCTTCCAGCTTCTTGATTTCCAGCCAACTTTGATCTTCAAAAATTTAAGTGTAATCATTATCTACTGTTCTTGATTCCTTTTCTTTTATTGTTCTTGCTCTTTAATAATATTTCTCTATTTTTCTTATTCTTTTACACTCAGTAACCCCTTGTGGCTTTATTACTTTGCTTGGGGTGAAATGATTAAAAAAATTACTTGCATTATGCAGTATTTCTTAGATCAAATACAAAAATAAATTAATAATAATTATATTTTTTATTATACATATTTGTTTCTTGCTCATATTTAGTTCAAAATACATAACAGTTCAATTCATCTATTTATTTATTTACCATCAAGTCATGTGACAAGTTTCCAACCATACAGATTATTTTTACGACATACCCACATAGCCTCTTCAGCTATCAAGTACTTCTCAGACATCCAAGATTTGTTTATAAAAAGCTTCTAATGTAGTATATTGAATTGTATGAATCAATGTTGTGTTATGCATGTTTAAATTTATTTAATAATGTTGTTATAATGTATTATGCATCTTCATTATTTTTCATAACAGTTGGAATATGCTAGTTTTTTGGGGGGGTTTTATTTTTATATATATGAGAATATGTAGTGAAAGCAAATACTGAATTTCCTATTAAAAATGCTGTAAAAACAGAAAAACATCCCTAGCTCAAGAACCATTTGTCTAATTTTAATGAAAATTTGGCACTGCACTTGACAAGGGGTTCAAGGTATAATGTGCTTCTAAATTGGTTGGGATATTATGTATTGTTTAAGCAGTATCATGGGAACACACATGCATATGTACATACAAGATTAGAGTTTCAGTATTATATAGATTGATGTTCTGCTAGAAAAATTAACCTTTAGAATGATTGATTTGTTTTTTATGGCTTATCAACCCATTTCAGGTTATTTAAAGCCAGAAAATCTTTAGTTTGTAAGAATTTGGGGGGGGATAATTATGATTTACTGATACAAATCCTACTAATTAACCCATACCTGGCAGGATCAGAATTACTACTGACAAGTGGTAATTATGAAATTTGCAGTTTTTGCACAGGAAACTTTCTATATTCATTATACAGTGTAATTTATAAAATCTTTTTCTTAAAACAGTTTTTCAGGCAAATATCTTTCTCGTTCCACTAAACGCTGTCACTCTTTCTCGTATTGTTGGGGATTTCCTTACTAACTTTTTGTTTAAAGTAGTGTTGAAAGCTAACATCTTGATTATATTATTATTTTCCTTTCTAGTTAGATTTGCTTCCCATTTTTGTCATTTATGGTGGAAATCTTCAAGCGATGTGGCTTTTGTTATTTGGTAATGCTCTTTGTGATTTTATAGCACCAGTCTCTAGGGTCTGATGAAAGATTGTTTTCTTTTAAGACCATAACAGATTCATTTTATTGGAGCCATTTTTAATCATTGATCTGAAAAAAAAAAAAAAAAAAAAATGGTTATTTACAGATGATAGGTTAGACATTTTTAAATGAATTGGATGCCAAGCATAATATCCAATAAATTATATGAGTTTAAAACTGACAAGGCTATTTAAGAACAATCAATTGCCAATTTTCTTATCTCCTATACTAAATTTATAGTATATTATTTGCCACATGTGGGTTTTAGCCTTATTACAAAAGAATTTGTAATAACCTCAAGTTAGTGAGTATTGGTTTTGCTTTAAGATTAATTTATGAGGCTATAAATAAATGAAAATTACCATCATGAGTACTTCAAGTTGAATTTGATTTAATTACTAAACTTTGAAAATTTTCATTTAAAATTTGTTTGAGCACTCGGTCATAAAGGGATTGTTAGCAGTCAGGACTACTTTGAAGGGACTGTTAGCAGACATGAATATCATGAAAAGAGCATTAGTGGTCAGGAATTAAGGTAGGTATTACTGATAGAATAGGATTATAAGTACAAGGGAGTGCTGAAAAGTCTTTAATTCCCTCTTATCCATATATGTTTGGTTAGATTTTGGGAAGTAGCTTGGACCAGGAACTTTTCAGTACCCTATGGTATAATTTAAATACATTGTTACTGATTTTAATATTATATAAATTTATTGAAAATCAAGAAGAGAATTGTCAGTGATGAGGAATGAATGCAAGGATGACGGATGTGTGTATAATATTTTGTTATTTTTCCTTCCAGGTCTTCCACTGGGAGGTACTGGTTCTCTAATTGCTGATTATTCTGCTCCCCTTAGTTTGAACCAGCGTAGTATGTTTTCTGACATCCCTCCTACTCCAGGCAGTGGGAGTATCACTTTACCAGGTTCTCTTGAAAGTAAGTGAAATCACCTTTTTCAATTTCTTTTATATTTAATGACAAAAACAAAACAATGAACACCGATTTGACTTTGTTTTTCTTCTCCACTGTGTATTCATTGGCCTTCATTATGACTATATTAGATGAATTTTGAACCCATTCACCATTACCTTGCATATTTAAACACTTACATAACACCATCTATATTTTTTGTTAAAGTTACCAATTGAAATTCCTTATGCTTTTATGTTGTTGAATAAAATAAAATTTATTAAACTATGAAAAATGACATTATATGTCCTTGGTAGTTTTTTTTTTCTCCATAGTACCATGTGATGTATACGTCATGGTTTTTATTATCTATATGTGAAAACTACAAATCAAGGTGGAAAAAAAAAATCAACACTGAGTTTTTTATTGTTATTTATGGAAGTAATAAAAAACAAAAACAAAACATCGGCAATACTTTATGCAGTAGATGCACAGCTGTCTCGGGGGTAGTATGCCACATGCTACAAGGCAAAAATGTGCATCATGTGGCAATAAACATTAATTTTGTTGCCTACAGAAAACATGAGGAAATTACGTATCCTTTCTTAGAAAGACATAATCTGATTTTGAATACGAAAAGTGATTCTAATTATGAAACTCAAAGAAGAAAGATTTATAAAATAAAACAGATAACTTTTTGCATGGGACTTGCTTCCGATGTTGCTAAAATAGACTTTGCACCCAGAGAAACCAGGTGCATTCTCTATGTTGTCTTCCAAGTGCATATCAAAATTTCAGCCCATGTCATTGGATGTCCTGTACATATAAACACATGGTTGATTCAGCTGTGCCTAGGATGTGTATGCATGAGAAAAAACATAGAACAAGTAGATATATAAATACCCACCCCAAAGTAGAGGGGAAAGGAAAGCCTCTTGTGCCTTGGTGAGAAAATAGAATTTACATTCAGAGTAAACCTGGAAGACACAAATGCACTGTCCACTGGTAACTGGCAAAGTCCAGAGTTAAATAAAAATGTAATTTTACATATAAGAGATTAAAAGTCATGTTCTCACTAAAATGTACACTGATAACATTACAAATTCTTCCTCATTAATGTTGAGATGGATTGTTGAGCTAGCTTGTTTCTTGTTTCTTTTTTTAGGTTCTCGACTCACCAGTCCTCGACCTTCAATTGTGGGCAAAAGTCGAAAAAGAGCTTTGTCCCATTCTCCCATATCCGATTACCTTGATATTCAAAGCTTGACTCGAAGTTCTGAAGGTTCTCTTCAGCTAACCCCACTCCTTCATAATTCACGAAGCTCAAGTGCTGCTAGCGGTTCTTATGGACACCTTTCAGCTGGTAAGTAAACAATCCTAATATGACTCTTTGCAAATCTGCTGAGCATCGCAACAATAATCTTTTTGTTCTTTAATAAAACAGTGGGGATTCTCCAGAGACTAAATTGCATCACTGGAAAGCAGATATTTATCACAGTAGTGTGTTAAGGATAAAATGTAGCCAAGGTGCAAATTTCAAAAGGGGGATGTTTATTAATGCTTTTTGATATTTAACATATGAAGTAATGAAAAATGTTAATATCCTTTGGTGGTCAATTTGTTAATTTCTTTTTTAATCAAGTTCACCCCAAGCAAGGCAGTAAAGCCACTAAGACACAAGGAATTACTGGGTATGAAAGTATTAGAGACAGAAAAATTACTAAGGAGTGAAAAGAAGAGTAATCATGAGGACAGGAGATAGCAATTGACATTGCATTTAAATTTTTGCAGATTAAAGTTGGATGGAAAGCATAGAGCTGGAAAGGAGTTCCACAAGCAGAATGTGTGAGAAAAGAAACTGTTTGCATAGAATTTATGGTTATATCTGGCCAGCTCAAATGTAAATTGACGAGATCTTGATGCAAGTCAAGTACTGCACTTAAATTCAAAAAGTCTAGATACCATAGCAAAGAGCTCAGAACAGTTACCATGAAAGTATTTTTAAAGCAGAGAGAGGCAACTTTATGGTGGTGGGAAAGTGACTGATGCCAGATTGGCACCAGTAATATTGCTCATTCTTCTTTGGATTTTATCAAGGAGTTCTAGATAAATAGCAGGAGCACAAGACCACATATGGCAGCAATATTCTAAGCATGCTAGACTTATAGATATGTAAGAATGATTCTGGAGAGACAAAGTGTCTCACACAACACAGTGAACCAACTTGACCTAGCAATGAATTCAATATAGGCTTTTCACTTCATATCAGCTGAGAATGTTGGACTGAGAAGGTGCAATGACTCATTTTCCTGGAGGTTAGCATCAGCCCTGCTAATGGAAGGCAGAGAGGAGTCTCTCAGATGATTAATGGAAAGCAGTTTAGTTTTGGATGTGTTAAAATTAACAAGCCATTCTTTGCTCCAGTTGACAACAGACTGAAGATTGTTTTGGATATCAGCTTTCAATTTGACATTTTTATTATTCCACATTCTTAGGAGAAATACCTTCAGTCTTTTCTAATGATAACATATTCTTTAGCTTCAAATGAAATCTTGAGAATTTGAAACAAGGTAGTAGCTTTCAAGAAGATTTGAACTTGCATTTAGTACTGTATTATGTGATTCATGTTAGGAAATACAATACGTCTGAATTGAATTTAATGTCCATTAGAAACCCTGATCCATGAAGAGTTGATCTATGGTGACCCCAATATATACCAGTTTCACCCAAAGAGAGACTAGTTTTGTACTTGGTGTCACCTCAGAATGTCCAAAAACATAAGAGCTCTGAGTATTGACCTAGAAGGCAACTTCAAAGCAACAAAGTCCAGAATCAGAAGATGTTGGTAGATTCAGCAACATAAGGAAATGAACCCACCTGAACTTAGGATATATACACTTGTAAGACCACTGGATTTCAGAATATTATATAAACACCAACGGAGAGAAACAGTCCCTCATACTTTGCAAGAAGATTGCACATCTGAAAATAGACTTAAAGCCATATACTCTTGATTTTGCCAATATCTTATCAGATGTTACTAGCATAACATTACAGTAATATGGAATGGGAGCTTGTTATGTAGTAACACTATATAATTTTGGCTGTTGAAACAATTGATGGCCAAACTTTTTTTGTCTAGTTTTTTCCTCATTTATGATTATAAACAAAAAACAATGTTATTTTTTTTAATTTTTTTTATAATCATAAGTTTTTGGGTTGTTCCCTGCAACTGTTAAAGAAACATAAAGTAAGAATATCTTCTGAAGGCCTAAAGATCAGGAACTTGTTTTTCATTGTTGCTACTTAAAGCCATTGCTTGCTAAATTATTATTTTTTTTTTTTTTTGATTGTTATTCATTTTTGACAAGTTTTATTGCTTTTCATCTCATAAATTGAATACCTAAAGTAGCTTCTGATAATGCTGAACTCATGTCCCATATTTTGGGAGCTAGTCTTTCATGGACAGTGTCTTGACCAATTTGGTCAAAGAAACCTATAGCGAGTAGAGCATAAATTGAGTCAAGAAAATTGTGATGAAAATTAACAATAAAATGAAAAGACAAAAATAATGATAATCCTTTATCTCAAAATTGAAATTTTTTTTTTTAAGCCTCTACTGTCAATATTTTTGCTTTTATTTCATGTACATCATGGAACATTAGCTTTTGTCAAATACTGGAAAATGGTACAAGTTAAAATGCCAATGAAATTTGAATGAAATGACACATTTGAAATGTTGTCTTTTGAGACTAGTCATTATTTTTTGCCTATTATGGATTTCTCATCTTGCAGCTTCCTTTGGTGCTGTGAGTCCAGCCCATCAGCACGTTCCAAATTCTTCATACCTCCGTCCAGGGGCCTTTCCGCCCACACCATTCTTCTACCAAGTTATGCATCCCATGTTAACTCGACAGCCGCCTATTGGTCATGTGTTGCCGTCTTCTACACAGTCCATTGTACATCCAATTCCAAAATTAGAACCACAGGTTTGTAATTTTATTTTCCTTCACCAATAAAGACATGTCTTGTGCAAATAGTTGATAAACTAGGTAGATCCATGGTAAATTCCATAGGATTGGATAATTAAGGTCTTGTGCCTTTCTATGTCTGTATCTTCTGATTCTCTTCCTTATCCATTCCAATCTTCATTGACATTTTTATTTAAATTTACAAATATGGATGAGTTGCACACACATATGCATTATATATATATATATATATATATATATATATATATATATATATATATACACACACACACAAACACACATAAAGAAAAACAAAAAACTGTTGATAGAACCAACAGACAACTTGCCAAAACTTAAAAGTCTTAAATAAAAATGACACTACTGAAAAAAGAAAGAGGAAACTTACCTTCTCAATAAAATAAAATGCTCAAAGCCTAGATTGTCTAGAGTGAGCAAAAAACGCTTAACAACGTTAAATCCTATGAAAGGATGGCTCTTGTTGTAACTCAAGTTTCATGCTCACATGATCTTCAGACGACTTGAATAGCCTTGATTTATTACTAGAATTAGTGATATATACACTACAGTTCAAAAGTTTGAGGAAACTCCTGGTGTTTTTTTAAATTAGCCCCAAAAGTAGTTGTTTTGTACTTTGAATAAGAGAAAATTATTATACATGGTTAGCAAAAAGGGTGACATAATTTATTATTAGAAATTTTATTATGACAAAAATAAAAAAAGGATTTTATGATTAAATTTTGCTCTCATCAAAATATCCTCCTTTAGCCTTGATTACTGCAGCACAAATTTTTGGTATTCATTGCAAAAGTTTCTCAAAGTATAAGTTTGATAATTGATTCCATTCTTTTTTTCTATGACTTTAAGAGGACTTTTTCATTTTTTTTTTTTTTCACTCTTCTGTCTAATTCATCCTATGCTAATTCTGGAGGTGGCTTCAAATTTTTGAATTGTAGTGTATGTATATATATTTCGTTTGCTCTTTCAGAATTTTTGAATGTATTTTTCTGCTGTTCCATCCTTAGCTGCCTTTTAATGGTTTATTCATTGATTTTTGATGTTCAAAATCAGGAAACCTGTATCTCTGACTTTTCATTTTTATTCCTTGTTACTTAATATCATTATGTGGATTTGTTTGTTCAGAATGTAGAATTGATTCCAGCTCCGAAGAGCCAATGAATAAGCAGAGATACTACACTTTTATCCAAGATAGAAAAAAAAGTAACAAAAAAAAAAAGAAAAGCATGATATTTTTGAACTGAGAATAACTTTGAGTGTGTCTCTTCACTCAAGGTGTAAATTTAAATTTTGACAGGTGCTGAGTATAAATGCTGTTTGAAATATGGAGATGAATTATTAGCATGATTCTGGTTTATCATCATGTCTCAAATGATCCCATCTTTGGCTTTTTTCATTTGTATGGTTCAGTTTTTTTTTTTATTCCTCTTTTATAGACAAAAACAATAAATAAACAAACAGTACTCATCCGATTAAGCTATAAGTAGATTTTGAAACGTTTTAGTATGGTATAGGATGAAATAAGGTTTCACTAATTTTCCGAAAGAGAAGTAAATCAAAAAGACATTACTTGTCCCCAATGGGAAAATATAAGATAACTCACCAGACAACTGAAAGTCCTCCAATCTAGAGAAAAACAAGAAGCTTAAATTGAGCTAATTGAACTGAACCAGTAGGGGAGACAGGTTAATTCAACAAAGCATTAGTTTTTATAACCAGGAGGATGTAAGTTCAATCCCTATGTGAGGTAACAAATATTGTCCATAGAATAAAACTTGAACACCCTCCCACATGTTAACTAGTTATTAATATTTACTAAGGCACAAGGCTATGAAGAGTGTACCAGCAACAACTGTTTTTTTTTCTTCGTTTTTTTTTTTATAGTTGTATCATTCTCTTTCTGTTTTATTATTCCAATGATTTATTGAAATTTGCTATATCATGTAGTAACACCTTTGCAAATTTGGTTAATTAGCCATTTTCTCTAAATCCTACGGCAACTACATATAATATCAGACAATTTTTAGTATTAGTAGATCATTTTCTAAATTGTATTTTTTTCTTTTCAGATTCCTTCAACCACCAGCAACAAAGGTGACGCAGGAAGTAGTGTTGTTAGCAGTAGTACAATGGACCAGTCAGCTGAGCATTTCAAGCGATCAAAGATCAAGAAAGAAACCGAATGTCTTCAAGGTGCGTCCCATTTTTAGTCTGACACCTGATCTGTTAAATTTAATCAGATAACATTACAGGTGAGCTGCCAGTACATTTTGAAATGTCAGAGCTCAAAGCAAGCAGTGCAAGTCACTTTATCACAAAGTTGCTCCTTAGAAGAGTGTCAACAATTTTTCTTTTTTCCACTAACCCGTCATTTAAGGGCTGTCCAAGCATCTTTAAATGCCAGATAGTGGGGACCTTGAGTTTTTGAAATTGAGAAACCACAATGATATGTTAACATATTTATATGTGTGTTCCAGGTTGGTTGTATTAGCAGCCTGAGACCTGCTATTTACTAATAATATATACTTTGTAGTCATTGTTTGCTTATAGGTCCACATAACATGTAATACTTTTTGTTTAATCTCAAATATGGATGGTAAGGATCTGGGATTGATAAAGATATAAAATCACATTGTGTTTGTGTGTATGTGTGTGTATATGTGTGTGTATATATATATATATATATATATATATATATATAATTTAAATAAAAACAGACCACTTTAAGGTTCCATGTAATAAATTATTTCACCACAGCCCTTTAAAAGGTCTGCGGATCATCAGACTTTACTTCCAAACAAAAAATTATATATATATATATATATATATATATGATTAAAAAGAGAAAAGAAAAACTATTCTTAGCTGACAAAATGCATTGGCTAAGAATAGTTTTACCTCTTGTCTCTTTTTATTCATTTTGTTTCTTTACACACACACACAAAAATATATATATATATAGAGAGAGAGAGAGAGAGGGAGAGAAAGACATCAGCTATATATATATATATATATATATATATATATATATATATATAATTTTAAGGTATGCTTCATTTATGGGTAAAAGTGCTCATTAAGTTAAGTGCATATAAATATAAACGTGAACACTTTCATGCATGAATGAAATCTTCAGGCCTGAAGATTATGTTCAAGTCTGAAACAGACTGTCACCACTCAGTGTTGACCCCAGTCTCCACTTTATATATATGACTGTTGGAATGAAATTTGTATGTCCTAAAATGTTTAATAAAACAATGAAAATATTATTTAAATTGAAAATTATTTATTTAAAATGCTTAACAAAACAATAAAATTATTATTATAAAATCGTTAGATAAACAGACTGATTTTTAAATTAAAATTAATTAAAGCAACTCAGCTGCAAATTGACTTTTGCCTTCCAGCTCTTTAAGCCATTGCCAGCATTACTTGATATTGCATTTGATTTAATCTGATTCAATGCATCTCTGTTTTTAATTATTTATTAAACAGTAGATTTATTTATTTTTCATTTACTGGCCTGAATATTTGAGAAATCTTATAATATTACACACACCCGCACAAAAATGGAAAATGTGTTGAATGCTGTCTTGATTTTTTTTCAGCTGATGTTTGCATTCCTTGCTCAGTGCCTTGATCATCTGGTCAGTTTAATTCAAATCTCAGATTTAATTTTGTAGTTAATGAATACAAGAAGAAATCTATGATGAAAGTTCATTTTTCTCTGGCATTCCAACATTGTGAATAGGAAATCTTGGTTGTATTGTAAATGCTGCTGGGGTAGTTTGGGTTATTCAAAGTTCATCCCAATAGTGCTTGATCACTTGAAGCCATGTCTAACCCAAGGATCATTATCTTATAGAGGATTTCTTGATCATACAGATATTGTTTTTACATCAACATGTTTCTGAAATTGTGTGTGTGTATTAACTATTTGTTTTATTGGTATCCTGTCACAGTTGCTTATGAAGGTAAAAGAATTTGCTTTTTACTATCAATACTAAATGGAGTGAGTAAGCAATGAGGAATTCTAAAATAAAATGGCAGCAAAAAGAATTATTTATGCTCAGAATGATGAAGAGATAGCTGAAATTCTTGGGCACAAAAATAGGAAAGAGGGCTTGAAAAATTAACCCTCACAAGGCATATTGAGGTCAAGAGAGATAGGAGAAGGCATCAAGCAACTTACCTAATGAGCTTGTGCAAATGGATAGCAGAACAGGGAGCCTTAGAAAAGGGAGGAAAACTGGTATGGGCCACAAGGCATAGGAAATTGTGGATAGCCATAATCACTTGAAAGCAAAAATAGAAGAAATTATAGGTGACTGATTTGATTAAATGTTTATTTATCCATCCTTTTTTCAAGCATCATATCGTACAAGCAAACTTTCTATCTAAGATGAGGAGTTATCATTATTTATATTCAGACTATCATCCTCTTCTTTATTGTTATTATTATTGTTGTCACAACGTTTCATTCGTTGTGCCTTCTCGCATTCTTCAGTTGCTTGTTGATTCAGTTAACCATAACATTCTGAAAGTTACCCAGATCAACAAGATCTAATGTAAATAAATAATGAGATATTTTCTCAAGATACCTGACAATGGCACAAACTGCAGGGAAAAGTAGATTCATGCTTTTCTCACCAGCATTAATGTAAAAATGAATGTAGTTTGAATTTGTTTCTCTAATTCCATTTTGTTAATATTTTCATGATCATGAAATTCTTAAAATGACAAAAAATTATAAAAGGAATGTGTGTGTGTGTGAGAGAGAGAGAGAGAGAGAGAGAGAGAGAGAGAGAGAGAGAGAGAGAGAGAGATTACTAATAAAATATAAATAATTGTATATTTGATTAAAAGCAAACTGATTTAAATTTTGTTTTTAATAATCATTTTTGTTTGCTTGCTATACAAAGTGTTTCCCAAAAGTTTTTAGAGTTGACATGCCGTTAAATCCAACAACCAACCAACCAAAAGTTTTTAGGCTGTGCAATTTTCACAAATCTGAGCAAATAACTAAACATCAGAATTGTTTTGTGGAAGAGCTCCTTGGTTAGGTTGAGAACTTCTCAGCATTCTCTCATAGAACTTAAGCTTAATTCAGTTTTGGTTAATCTCTTAATCATAATCAAGCTTAAAATAACAAATTCATAAATCTTTCTCAATATCAAATGATTTTTTTTTTAATTGTGTTTACCAAAAGAAAGACAATAAAACCACTAAGACACAAGGAGTTACAGGGTGTGGAAGAATTAAGAATTAGAAAACAGAAATATTACTAAAATGTCAGAACAATAGCAGAGTAATCAGGAAATCAGTAGATAACGATTGACATTGCATTTTTTTGAAGATTAAAGTAAAAAACATGAAACTGGAAGATTGTTCCACAAGTGGAAACTGGAAAACATGAAGCTGGAAGATTGTTCCACAAGTGGAAACTGGAAAACATGAAGCTGGAAGATTGTTCCACAAGTGGAAACTGGAAAACATGAAGCTGGAAGATTGTTCCACAAGTGAGAAGTGTGAGAAAAGAAACTGTTAGCATATAACTTATGGTTACATCTAGCCAACTTGACTGTAAATTGATGAGAATTTGTTGCCAATCAACTACTGTGCATTTTATTTATAATCTCAAATTTTACTTTTATTAGAAATGTTTTTCTAAGCTTTGTTGACCATTATTAATTTTTTTTATTAGTATTTTTTTTTTAATCTTAATTTCAGTATCTTTCCATTGCACTATTTTTAGAAATTATCACAAATATTGCAGTAAATGACAAATTAACCTATGAGAGTTTGTGGTACTTGTGTATCCATTGTAAGAATTTAATATTTTGTAATTAATAATATTGGATGGTTGATTTTGCTTAGTGGCATATCAACACCTCTATGGATTATTTAATGCTGAAATATTTTGAACACAATTTTATGGCTTCAACTAAATATATTTTGAGCGCAATTGTATGCTTTCAACTACAGATAAAATGTATTGTTGGTCATTTTTACTATAAATCGGTATTGTTGCTAATTTTTTTTATATAAAAATATATTATTTTACTATAAAAATGTATTTTTTTTACTTTCATAATGTTTTGTCTGGGGTCCACTATTTGCCAATAACTGGGACCCTAACAGTTGCTACCACCCCAATGGACCTGACAACAACAGCAATTGAGAGGTGGTTTCACACTCCTCAAAACCTCCAGTCTCCTGATCAGAGGCCTTGCTGATAGATGTCGAGTGATATTGGAGATGCAATCTCCTAAAAGACATAAAAATTCATAAAGAACATTGTTTTTACCAGGGGTGGGTGGGTGGATATTGAGGTCCTGTGATATTGATAGTGATTAGGTTAGATCTTTTATCCTTATAGTAAATGATAACTCTAAGATGTTTATGGCAGGCATTAAGTGATGTGACCTTTTGATTGTTTTTATAATTACAGTGCATCTGGTTATTGAAGAATAAGTTTATTTTTTATCAGGATTGTTGTTTTTGTCATTTTTCTGAAATTCTTTTCAAATTAATTTTCTTTGTTTATTGGTGACATGCAATAAAATGAACTTCCTTACCAGGTCTTTGCTTATCCCGCTAATGACAGTTTGATATGCACACATAGTATTCAGGTGGAATGAATGATACAAAATATTTTTCTGAATTGAAGGCTGTCTTATTGGTTATATAAGGAGCCTTTAATCTAGATCTCTGCCTTTCCTACTACCTGAAGATTATGTGTGCATATGAAACTGTCAGTAGCAGGATAAGTGAAGATCAGGTAAAGTTCTACTTATATACATGCATACATACACACACACAAACACATACATATATACATGCACACACACAAACACACACACATCTCTCCAATAATTAAGTTATTTTTATTTCTCTTAGAGAAGATAAGGAAACTGCTTTCCAATCGTTAAAATATTTGAACATTGTTTTTTTTTTTCTAATTTTCTAACAGCCATATCTGATCCTGGAGAAGAAGATGAAGACAAACCGTGTGTTGAAGATCTCCAAAGAGGAAGTGGACATATCCCACAGGAAGGAGAGCCGGACTTCATTGAAACAAACTGTCATTGGGATGAATGTTCACGAGAGTTTGATACTCAAGAAGAACTTGTTAGGGTATAAAATGTGATTTATAATTAAAAAAAAAAAAATTTAATGGTCTATTATCTATTAGTATTTTCATAAGCCACAAAAGCAGGGCATCTTGTTAAAATTGCACTTGCTACTTAAGCAATGTCTTGTTATTTGTAGCAGCTGCTTCAATGATAAATATTAAATCTTAGTTTCTAAGCTTAGCTTAGTTTATCACAAAATATGGGATACTAGGTGAGGAACACATTGAAAACAAAAGTAAAACTGGTTTGCTAACTGCTCTACTTGTGTTAATATTGAAAATGCACATGGTCTTCACTCACTGAAGATTAAACTCCCTATTTTGTTTGTGGCATTTGCTTTCTAACTACTATTGCACTATAGAGGTTTCTAATCAAGATCAAAATGAAAACTAAATATTAAAAAATAAACAGTATTTCCCCAGTTAAACAAAGTCACAATTGTGCAGTACCTTGCAAGAATCAAACTTATTACACTAATAATAGGTTGTGACAATAGTGGCTAAACTTGCTTTAAGTAAAAGTTGAATGTGATAGACTTTAGATACTTTTGAGAGATGCAAGTGACAAACAAAATTTGCATGCTTTTCTTTTATACATAGATCCTGTTACAATCACTCTGAATCATTTATAAATATTACTTCCTGTATATGAAATCCCATCGAAGTATAGTGTTTTATATATTAGTTTTATATATTTGAAATTGCAGTAACCTGGCTCTCAATTTCAGTCAAGATTGTTTGAGGTGTTGCCATAGAGGGATAAGACTACACAAACAAGATTGCACAGTGTGGCTTCACGACATTTACATATTGTAATCCAACATTCACCAGACAATAACTGAACTTCAATTCCAACCGATCCATACACCATGGAGAAGGATTTTTGTCTGCTGCCTACAATATCTAGCAAAACATATGTGGTGACCCAGACAACAACAGTAAATTATCTACATTGGAAACACCTTGCAGAGTAAAAAAATATTTTGCAAGTATCACATCAGCTTCCACAGACCATAGCTGTTTTGTAATCTAAGAATAGTAGTTGAAGAATGACTGTAACCTGTCTGCATTACATCAGAGGCAAGTCAGAAAAGATTCAAAAGATCGTTTTATATAAGATCAGGACAGTATTAATATCCATATTTCACTCTTCAGAGGCTTATGGCCATATCACATTGAAACACTGGTTTTTGTATGATCACTAAGTTAAGCAAGTTGAGCTTGGTCAATACCAAGATTTGTGACTGCTTGGGAATGTCAAGTGCTGTAAGCTTGGATGTGTGGGTAGTGCAATGGATAACAGCTCAGAATTGGAACCTGGAGAGCAAAGTTCCAATTCCAATCAAGTTCATTATATTCATTTATGCACAAATACTCTTGGGAGAGGGATGAATCCACCTCTTCTCCTCCCACTATGGCTTAATTAGTAGGACTTGTATTAGTAAATCATTATTATGTACAAAAAAAATTCTTTCAATCTAAAAATGGTTCCTGGCTTTAAATAACCTGTTAAAGATTGTTAGGTCGTAAAAAAAAAAAACAAATCAATCAGCGTTCAGAGACATCGTCTCTCCCAAACCAAGTTCAGAGAATCGGTTTAAGACTTAAGTTTTCATCACTAAATCATCCTAAATTGTTTGTGCATTGTTTAAGTGAAGTGAGTGTACTGGTGGTTGTGAGTTCAATACTTGGATTAGTGCAAAAAGTAGAGTACTCTGGTTTAGTGGAAGAGACCAACAATATTACAAGGACAAATTAATTGATCCATGATAAGAATAACTGATCCAGAGTTGGAACAATTTACTGACATAGATTGAAAAATAATTTTAGTTTGAAATTTTTTAATGGTTAAAAAGTACAGTAGACAGCTAGAGAAGAGTGGGGTGGGGTGGTGAATCAATGTTTAATAATATATTGGTTGTATATAATGTGAATGGTACCAACTTGTGAATTGAAATCTCAGAAGAATAAAATAGATTAAAACAAGAAAAAATGTGAGGAAACTGAAATTCTTTTTAAGGTAAAAATATTAAGGAGAATGTATTAAAACAAAAAAAAAAACCAATAGAATTGGAGATATTTTTATTAGATACCATCTAACAAAATTTAACTTATTTTCTTTTTTAATATTTGCAGTATACTTTTGCTATTGTAGCCAATATCAGGGTTTATCAGTTTTTGTAATCCATACTTCAGCAATTCTATAAGCTGCTTGTAAATTTAAGTGAGCTTTCCTTACAATGGAGAGGAAAATTTAAAAAAAAGCTGACAAAGTAATGGAAACTGACTTGATATAGAAATATTTTAACTGTTGCAATTAGTAGGCTATTAAAACCACTATTTACTGTTAGTATTTAAGAGTCTTGTTTCATAGATTCAATGAGATAAATATTGCTTATTATTGAGGGAGTCTATAAACTTTCCTTAGTCTGGCACAAGGCAAGATGTAAAGGTTAAGTGAGCAACTCAACAGTAGTAGTAGTAGTAGTAGTAGTGGCAGTTACCATGGTGAGTTTTTTTAAAAATCTTTTCATGATTTTTGCTTGTCAGCCTTGTCGAATCTAGACTTTGATAGGGTGATGTCATACATAGCATTCAAGTCAATTAGAAATTTCTAATCTATTGTCTATATATAGCCATTTTCTCAGATCATTGGCTTCAAACGAATGAATCCTTCTTAAAGATGTTCCTCCATCAGACTTTATAGACTGGCACCAGAAAATCACAAAGAGCTTTACCAAATAACAAAAACCGCATCAGTTGAAGACTTTCAACAAAAGGAACGACAAAAAACGGATAGCACATGTAACAAAGAGAGAAAATGATGACATAAGGTGTTATTTTTTGCATTACCAAAAACTAAAAAAGATTGAAATATTAGAAAGATTGATAACATTTAGTGAACTTGAGAAGTCTAATTTCCTAAAAAATGAATTTTCATGAAAAGATTTAATAAATTTAAGTAACACTGAACAATGAATACCAAGTGTTTCCTTCATGGAAACAGCTACTTTATACCTTTACTATTGTTCCCTATTTAGCTAGTGTAGCTTAAACTGGTTCAAGGCCACCAATGGGTAGCACTTTGAAGAATGAAATCATAACATTTATAATTGCAAGAGATGCTTACCCACCTTTGCTCTAGTGTGAATTCTTTAAATTCCATTATTCTGTACAAGAAAGAACGGTTAGAAAATTTGACAGTCACAAGATATATAGAAAACCAGAAGAACAGGGAAACTGAGTAATTAATCTAATGAGCTTGTGTAAAGGGATGACAGAATGGAATGGGAGAGATAGTAAAAATGCTAAACATAGCTAAGAGCTACAAAAGGTAAGAAGCTATGGCGAGCCATAATCATTTATGTCCTGAAGGGACCTGACAGCTAGAGGATGCTATCCATGATTCCATTGATATAAGTTTTATTTTAGAGCCTATCAAGGTTGACAATGAGAGTAACAGCATTTTTGTTGATATTGCCTGGGCATGTAAGATAGTTATGCTAAAATGTTTTGTCCAGGTACTCTTTCCTCTGTCTTCATTGTAGCATGCCATTGAAGGGACAATTGTATTTTTCATTGTTGTGATTACAAATATTTAAATTTGGTTTGCCACTTTCATTTTTAGTGCTTGTTGCATTTTTGCCATTGAATCAAAGATAAAAATATCAAAACTCTACTTTATTTTTTTTAACATTAATTCTTTGACACCTATTTTCCTTCTGTGAAGACTAAGAAATCTCATCTATTTAGATCGTACTATGAAAGTCAATTCTGCAAAAAAGAAGGAAAGAAGTTTATTTTAGAATTTTCTGAAACAATGCTGATAGCCATTATACAATCTCCAATATTGCAGATCTTTCCAGTAATTTAGAATAAATGCTACATGACCCATATAGATGTTTATGTATTAGATAAATATTTTGAAGTTACACTATTTGTTTTCCAAAGAATATTGTCTACACATATTTGAATGTAATTTGTTATAAAGTAGTTCCCGAGAATTGTCTCTGTAAGACATACAATGTAAAAGGGAAGCAACTCTTTGAATCAGCTTATTTCACACAGAGTATTCTTTAGTTTTGCTATTTTGCTTCTTTTTCTTTTAAAGCATATCAACCAGGATCACATCCAGTCAAATAAGAAATCATTTGTGTGTCGGTGGAGAGAATGCACTCGGGAAGAAAAACCTTTTAAAGCCCAGTACATGCTGGTGGTTCATATGAGACGACATACAGGAGAAAAACCACACAAATGCTCGGTAAGAAAGAACTTATTGTTGGTTGGTTCGTTTGTCTGTTTAACAGCATTTTTTTTTTCTTTTTTTTTTTAACTATTAAAATTTATTGCTGGTATTTTTATTATAAAAATGGACTTTGATCCCAGTTTTAACAGATGCTACAACACTGGGTCAGGGTGGACCTGGGAACACCATCAATTAAGAGGTGGTTCCATGCTCCTCAAAACTTTCTGATCAGAGGTCTTGGTGCCAGAGTTTATTCTCATACCAATATGGACTTAACGTTAAACTAGCAAAAGAAATTAAAAGATCACATATACAGTGGGAGGAAATAAATATTTGTACACTTGCAATATATTTAATATAAATATATTTTATATACTTTCAATGTTTACTTTTAATGTAAATTTGTATACATAAGGTATTTTAATATCAAATTAATAATTAGTTTTAAAAAAAAAATTGATTATACATATGCATAATGAAATACAAATAATAGTAAATGGTGAGAAAAACGACAATCAGGTTTATTAGACCTTTCTTACAAACTCATCTTAAACCTTGATATCTTCAGTGTTTATTTTTCTACTTATAATACCAACCCGTTTTATATATAGTTGTATGAATTTTTAAGTATATTTTATATACTGGCCAATATAGTATTATTCATTCTAATACATTCAATATAAAGTAGCCATTTTATTTTTTATAAAATGGATTAAGATGACGTATTTTCATACCTGCAACTCCCTTTATACATTTTCTAAATAATATGTCCAATATTAATCTTTTAGCTTCCATTGTTCCAATAATGAAACATATTTTAAGACATGTTTTTATGATACAAGACAAGCATTAATTTTGATTATTTTTACTGATAATACTTATACATCGTGTTAAAATACAGTTAACGACTTATCACTTTCTACTAATTTATGTAAAAATTTGCTACTATGTCTGAGTAGTAAAAGGTTAATTGTAATTTCATTCTCAAATTTAGAACCACCAGCTTCTATTACAGTCTTTCTCAATTCTGCACATTAAAAATTTGGCAAACATGGATAAATGTAATTGCAATAAGATGTAGTGTCAAAAGGATGGTTTTTCCCTTGACACTGCTATTGTTTTAACTACCTTCACCAACTAAACAATATAAAAAAATAGTATGCATTAATTTTGTTGTCAATTCTTTAGAACAAAGAAAATGTCTATATTCATTTTTATATGTTTAAATTTTATTACAAATCTAATCATCGCTTTTTAAAACAATAAACATTGCTGAAGAGTGAAGGGAGTTAAAAAAATAAAGCAGTGTCATGGGGAAAAACCATCCTTTTGACACTGTCTTATTGGGGGAAGGTTTATCCATGATTGCCAAAAATTCCATGTTTTTTCTCAGGTTAAATATTAGAATTATTTGAGGAATAAAGGTTTTTTTTTTTTTTTTTTTCACCTCTTCTTCCTCCAAGAAAACCAATGCAAATTGCTACTTTTAATATGACAGCTGAGTTGCCATCCACATATTGCACCTTGCCTCATCATCGCTCTCCTCTTTTGCTTATTTGCAGTTTGAAGGATGTTCAAAGGCCTACTCACGTTTGGAAAATCTCAAAACTCATCTTCGTTCCCACACCGGTGAGAAACCATACATGTGTGAGTTTCCTGGGTGCACTAAAGCTTTCAGCAATGCTTCTGACCGAGCGAAGCATCAAAACAGAACTCACTCTAATGCAGTAAGTTTTTTTTTTTTTTTTTTTTCCACCCCCATTTCTCTTGATCTATGAAGATGCAAGAATTCTGGGTTGTGTGTCGTCTGAAGGTTTTGCCACCAATTATTTTTTCTTCTTTTTCTATATCAAGGAAATCCCAGCACTAATAAATTTTGCGTTACCTTGCCTATAACTTTTGGGAATATAAATGAAAATAAATTTAGTAGCACTCTCCTTCCAAATGTCCTTTCCATTTCACTACTTGTAGATCATCAATAATTGATTAACAAAATATGAAATCACTTTTATTTCAAAATTGAATAGGGTTGTTATCGAGTCAAGTAACTCGATAGGCTTTTGCTGGTATCTTGAATATTTGCAACAAATTACAAAACAAATTAATCTTGTCCATTGCTCAGTGTTTCAATGGTAAAAATGGAATAGATGCCCATAAGTGGCAGGAACAATATGGAATTAGGCATAAGTTGTGTGTCATGTTGGGCAGTGGACATGTTTTAGAGCCGAAAACAAGAGGAATATCTGTTTCCTTAAACTGTAAGAAAGGATAAATTTTTTTTTTTTGGTCACTGGTCTATTATAATCAATTACAAATGACCAACAATTTCCATCACATTATAATTTTAAAATGAAAATAAATTCCTTGGTGCTTCTTGATTGCTTGCTTGTTGAAAATCCTCTTCTGTAGGATCCAGTCTTTAAGAACTCTTGAAAATAGTCTAATCCTTTAACTACCAGCCTATTAGCCTTCGACCTCTTTTTGGCAACGTAATCAACTCTGAATTGGTTAAGCATCTCACCTTGCAGGTTCTTCTTTCAGAGAAGCAATATGGCTTTTGCTTCTCTAGGTTAACTAAGAGTTTATCAAGCTTTAGATGGGCTGTTGCTTTGGATATCTCAAAGGCAGTTGACAGGGTTTGGCATGCTGGTCTTATTCACACATTCTTTAACTAATCCAATCTTTCTTATCAATTCACAAAATGAATGTTGTCTTGAATGACAATTCTTCTAGATCTTTTTGCATTAGTGCAGGTGTCCTCCGGGGCTCTATCCTTAGACCTATGTTGTTCTTAATTTACATCAACAACCTTCTTGATGCTATCAGTTCTCAAGTCGCTATCTATGCTGATAATAGAACTATTATTGCCTGATCGCTTCTTAAACCTGTCAGAAATGACAAAGATTATTTTGCCGCCATCTATGATAAAGATTACAAATGACCAACAATTTCCATCACATTATAATTTTAAAAATGAAGAAAAATTCACAAATTATTCAGATTATTGAAATTATTTTTTTTTTAAATCAATTCATCCCAAGCCATTTAAGATGATAGGAGCTACTGGAAATGAAAGAGATTGAAAAAGACTTTAGAAGGAACCAGAAACCTAGTCCTAAAAAGGGAACAAGGGATAAACCTCTACTCCTGTTCAAAAGACTGGGGAGGAGTATGAACCAGCTGATAGGGGAATGTATGTACTCTTATTGATAAAAAAAAAACATTAATAAATAAAATTTCAGAGCTTAGGTGGAGATGTTAGAAGTATACAATTTGAAGTAGACTTTAGAATCACTCCTAAACAGAAAACAAGGGATAAACTCTTACTCCAATTCAAAAGACTGGAGAGGAGTTTGAACCAAATGATAGGCGAACCTATCTACTACTATTGATAGTTGATAAATTTTAAACTTTTTGTTATTTAAAAAGTGCACAAACTTTCAGCTTGTCACTACTGTTGGTTCTAGAGTTGTGTGTGTGTGTGAATGATGCCTATCTAATTTGTATCTCTTTTAGAAACCCTATGTGTGTAAAGCCCCCAACTGTACCAAACGTTATACTGATCCCAGCTCACTCCGCAAACATGTGAAAACTGTCCATGGGCCAGAATTCTATGCAAATAAGAAACATAAAGGAAATGAACATGGCCATTGCAATACAAAATCTGAACCACATCAGGTAAGATTTTAGAGTTTTTTTTGTTTTTTTTTTCTCTTTTGAAATTCTGGAACTACTTAAATATACTGGTCCACTCATAATAAATAGGGAAAATTTTGGAGGAAAATAATTTTTGTCGATTACTTTGGCTGTAAAAGAATAAAAAAAATATTGATTAGATATTGATTTAGAAATATGTTTATAATTTCAATACAGTGTCAAATTGATCTCTGATTCTTACAGTATTATTGGCCCTAATCTGTTCTGTGCATTAAAACAGACTTTTTGAGATGGGGTTACAAAAAACATTTTCTTAAATATCGAAGAAACGAATATATACATTTTTATATAAAGAACAAAAATTTACATAATTTAATAAAATTATGTATCCATTTATTCTTAATTGAAGATAAATAATTATGAACCTCAAATATTTGTGCATGTGCTTCCCCAAAAATATCCCATACAAAAAAGTTGTTCTTAAAAATAATGTTTAAAAATTCAGAAAATTTAAAATACATGCAGATATCAATGGTATCAGCACATTTACAAACTTAGTGACTTAATTTAACTTCAGTAACTCTGTAAAAAATTATTTCTCTCCCTTAATATTTCCTATTTTTTTTTTTTTTATGAGTGGACCAGTCTATTTAAGTAGTGCCTAAATTCCTTTGTAAATCCAGTCCTCCATAGAATGTATAAACACTTCAGGAAAGGAAAAGCGATAACACTGTTTACTGTAGTACAATATTTTCTTGACAGATGGCATTACATTGGCGGCCCTTTGACAAGAAATTGAAAATGCATCCCACTGGACACTTTGGTCAATATTGCCCAAGCTGTAGTTTCCCATATTAATAAATGTCTCATCATTTTGAGTAACTGTTGTGACTGTTAAGTCCAGAGGTAACTTGTATTAATCACATGATGTCTGAATAAATTTAGTATTACAATATCTATAGAAGTTTTTCCTTGCCTGAAATGTGTATATGATATTTTTAGCAGACTCTGTATAAAATTAGGTTGAGAAATGTGTAGTTTGTTAGAAAATGATGTTTGCACTTTGATGTTTGTGTGCAATTAATATACACAAACTTCCAGGAAATTTGAATAGATGTTGCGGGCGGGGAGTTTCAAATTATAAAACTGAAATAATTTAGTTATTTATGCATTGTGGGTAATGTGGATTTTACAAGTACAATACAAGGACGAAATTTCAATTTAAATTTAGTTTTCCTTTTCAGCAAAAGGACAGTAACAAGTATCACCTAACATTTATGATAGAACTTTGGTCTCTTGGCTGTTATTTTGGTAAGATAACAAAAACAAATGCTTACCAAAAAACTTAAAATATTAAGCATTTACTGTTTCACTTAAGAATCAATTTCAAGCACAAATTATAAATAAATAGCACTATTCTTGAACAATATCGATGCTTTTTTTTCTAAGTAAAAAAGCATTTAGCTTGGGCCAAAATCAATAACAATAAATAACAGTATATACTCATGTATAAGCCAACTTCTCTGTAGTACAATCTGCATTTTTTTTGCATGACTCAAAAAGTTACCTATGTATAGTGCAACCAGTCACCAAAAATGCATGAATTTTAGTTTCTTCAAAAAAAAAAAAATTCCCTGTGTATAGTGCGACTCCCTATTTTTGTGTAAAAAAACAAAAAAAAAAAACTGATTATAAAAACTTGCACTATACTCTCGTATATATATGGTATATAGGATAATGTCTATCATATTTCTATCTCTAATGGTATCCACTTATCTAATCTCGAAATCTGTTCATTTTGGGATCAACAATTTAGTACTCTTTAATAAATTTGCTTCCCAGCAGAAGGGAAACAGTTGGTCTATTTCTGAAATTTTGTCCCTAATGATCATATTGTGATCTGCCATTTTGAAAATTGGCATTTTGGGATCAAGTCAGGGAATTGGTGACCAAAATTTTTCTTGAAGACCTAGAGAGACATATTAGAATGCACAATGAAAAATGAAATTTTGATGGGATTTTTTGCCAGGGCCTGGATTAATTGGCTGAGCAAAGTTCTAATTGTTCTGCATGTGTGTGATTTTTTTAAGTTTAAAAATTTTTTTTTTTTTGATAGTAAATAAAGAAATATCATGTGTGTGTGTGGTGGGGGTGCATTGTACACGTACACATACAACCCCCCCCCAAAAAAAAAAAAAACTGGTGATTAAGACAGGCTGATATTGTAATGATGATGTTGCGAACTCAATATAAAAAAACATTTAACCTGTAACTTTGTTTATTGAGCAAAACGTTTCTGTCACTTCAGATGATTTATAAAACAATACTGTGAATTTCATGGTTGTGTTGTCTTGTCCTGCTATGTCAACAAGAAAATGACTGACTATAATCAAGAGCTAAGCAACTGCAGTTTAGGAGCTGCCATATTGAGTGGAAATTAAAGTAGAGTTCTAAAGGTTAAATGCAGTCAGTCTAGATAGAGAATTAAAAACAACACATACGTACTCAAGTTGGTAGGTAACAGAAATCTATTGTCTATGTGTGAGGTGGTGGGGAGAGGAAATATAAGACCAAATTTATTGGGTATGGGGAGCTAATCATAACATTTTCATTTTTATCTATTTTAAGGATTATTTTCATCTTAGACATGTTCTGGAACTTTTGAGTTGAATTTTTGATTGCTTAAGGTTTTTCATAATGTACCTTGTTGTGAATGTGTTTCCTACCAGCAAAAAGTTTAACCCTTATATGAAGGGGAAAAGGTTGCACAAATGTGCATGCTAAATGATTAAAAGAAATAAATTATTTTTAAAGTGTAGTTTTTATGCTTATTTTGAATTGAATTATACATGAAAAAAATGCTATTTTAACTCTTTTTAGATTATAAAAATAAAGGGAAAAGTGAACTAAACCAAATGCTTCAAGGAGTATATTATTGTTAAAAACAACGTGATACTCCTTGAAGCATTCCATATATAATGGAGCTGTACATTCTTTGTACCATGTTGTTTCTATTTTTCTCCTTTTTTCACTTTGAGAAGTATCTATGTACTACTGTAGTGAGAAAATGAACGCAAGTGTAACTTAACTGAAGCTTTATTCAATTTAGAATGATGTGTGTTCTACTGGACAGTGTCCTCAATTCAGTTAGGTAACGCACAAGTGATTCACTATTTTTGTTTTCAAGTGGCAAGTAGGTGATGAGTGTAAATTGTGTGCAGCAAATTTATAGTTTCCTCATAAGAAGAGGAGTTTGAAATTATCTTGTAAATAGATGGGGACAGTTTATCAGCCTTGTCTATTTATTAGTGCGGCTGCACTACTTTAAAGGGTTTCTACAAAGTTTTTAAATATTAAAATCGAAGTTAAGGTATGGTCAGGGTTGATGTTGAATCTTTGTTGTCTCATGCAAATGTTCCATGTTTGATTTCTAAGTTGAATAAATTGTAGTGAGAAAATGAATGCAGGTATAATTTAACTGAAACGTGTCTTACTGAACTTCAATACGAAATACATATAAGGGGAGATAATCCATACCACAACTACATAGTCTTTGTATTGTGCTTCCAACTGAATTTGCAGACAAATACTCTAAGAAATGATGCCGTATTAAGAGTAGCCAATTCATTATTTAGAATTTAAGCATGACTGAATGTTTTCTATATCACTGGAAATAGTTTAAATTGTCAATTGATGGTATCTGTTGCTTTCGAAGAGAATATAAATTGAGGACACCCGCCATTTAAAAGGTAATACTTGAGAGGATTTTTAAATGCTAAATCAGCACATATTAGGTTGGTGCAAAAATAATGTCGTTTTTTGACGTATTTCTTTTTAACGTCAAAAACGTCATTATTTTTGCACCAACCTAATAGTACGATCTCTCTGGAAATCTCCTTGGCACTATTCATCCTTATGTAATATGAAACTAAATTTCCTAAATGAATTTACTATAGGAAAGCTTTGAATTGTTGGTTAGGAATAAAAATTAATATTTACTGGCAGATATTTATACATAACGTGTGTCTTAAATTGTTTTGTTGGGTGCCATAAACAAGGGGCATAATTATTTTTTAAACTACAAAATTTAAAATGCATTTTTTCCTTTATTGACACATTATACGTTTATCTTTCAGAATAAAGATTATAAGGAAGATGGCAATAACAAAAAGGTTGAAGAATGCTTGACTGTCACGCCTTTGCAAGCAGCTAGCTCCTCAGAAAGAAGAAAGTCTAGGGTATGGAAACAATTATTAATTTTTCTTTTGTACTTCTATTTACTTTTATCTTAATTTTTATTGTATATGATTTTCCAAAAATCGTTTGCTTCTTCCCATCATCATTGTTCTCCCTATTCAATTTCTGTCATCAATCCAGTGTCACCTTGGTCTTATATATATATATATATATATATATATATATATATATATATATAAGAAGAGAAGAGAGGTGCCGTAAACATTTTTGGTTGTAATGTGGATTTATTTAGAAAAAATATTATGTTTTGTTTTGTAAAACAAAACATAATATTTTTGTAATGTGGATTTATTTAGAAAAAATATTATGTTTTGTTTTGTAAAACAAAACATAATATTTTTTCTAAATAAATCCACATTACAACCAAAAATGTTTACGGCACCTCTCTTCTCTTCTTTTTAATATACATATTTTTCTCTCGTTGGAACCACTACAACCTCTTTCTTTTATATATATATATATATATATATATATATATATATATAATGTAAAATGTGAGAGAATTTTTCCACTTCATTTACCTCATGTTTTTTTGTTCTTTTTTAAGCATTTTACTCTGAGCAAGACAATAAAGCCACTAAGACGCAAGTGGTTACGGAGCATGAAAGAATGTGAGAAAAAGAAAAATATTCCTAAAGAGAGAGAACAATATTAGAAAACAAATTAAAAAGATACAACAATTGACATTAGATTTAAATTTTTGAAGATGAAATTTGACTAGAAAGCAAGAAGTTGGGAGAGAGTTCTGCAAGCAATAAGTGCAAGTAAAGAAACTGTTAGCATAGAACTTATGATTATATCTAGCAATTTCAACTGTAAAATGATGAGACCTAGCTGCCAATCTAGTACTGCATTTAAATTCATAAAGTCAAGGTACCACATCAGAACAATTATATATACATATATGTATAAATACATGTGTTTAAGTAAACATTCCTTTTAAATGTTCTTATTTTAAAACATTTCTCACTAAATATATTGTTAATAAAAAATGTCAGATATATAAATAAAGTGGACATTGGCATCAACACACAATAGCAACAGTCTATTTCATGCTTAACACAATCTTCAGGTAATTATGTCTTTTTTATGTTCTTTTGTGGCCTGAACAAAGCATTTAAGCATGACTGTTGCCTCTAGGTGTTGACCTCAATGTCCACTTTTATATTTACATGCACTCTATCACTGATATTGAGCACCATAACCCATAAATATTATAGCATACCTTAAAACTATCATTTTTTTTTTTTTTTTTCATCATTTTGCCCACTACCATAAGGTTGCCTTCTCTCTGACTTTTCTATAAATACTTTCATGGTAATTGTTTGGATGAGCTCTTCACATTGTTTCTTAGACTTTTTGAATTTAAGTGCAGTAGTAGACTGGGTTGAAGACATCATCAATTTACAGTTGCCATAAATTCTATGCTAACAGTTTCTTTTCTCGCACTTCTCACTTGTGGGACTCCCTTCCAGCTCCCTGTTTTCCAGCCAACTTTAATCTGCAAAAATTTAAATGCAATGCCAATCACTATCTACTGTCATCTTGATTACTCTTTTCTCTTTCTGCTCATTATTAATGTTTCTGTTCCTAATTCCTCTACGTCCTGTAGCCCCTTGTGTCTTGTCTTAGTGGCTTCACTTGCCTTGCATGGGGTGATACTGATTTAAAAAAATAAAATTAATAATAGTAATACCCGTGTATTGACCTATATTAAAGGCAAAAGGTGGATTTTTGGCAGCTTAATTTAAAGTGGGCTGGGTGGGAAATGCATTTTTGCTGCAATCGCATTTCAAATCTTGTATAAGCACTAATTTAAAATGTTTGTATAAATTTCTTTCAGGACAATATGAGTTCTTCAACTGGTCCTAGTCACCATCTCTCTCCTGACAGCAGTCCCGAGGTGAATGTTACCTGCAGCACTGATCACCATGGAGACCTCCTAGATGAACATGTTCACAGTGCTTCTCAGATTAGCAGCACTGTCAATACTGACACCCTAGAGGAAGAGGTGGATGTTCCTGAGGCTGATGAAGCCGATGTAAGATTTTTGCCTTTATACCCTCTCGGAGGTAGACATTGTGCATTTATAGTGGTACTTACGATGACCCACATTTATGATTGCTTGGAGATGACCAAGGGTATCATGTGTTTTAGTGATTTTATATTAGTGAGTAAGCTGCATCATGATAATGGATGGACAGTTGCTTTTTATGCATACTGGGGGATTCCCAGCCTTATCTCTACTTCTTTCATATAACAACCACAATCGTGATATTCTGTAAATAAGCCTGTAGTCAGCTTTTATATTTGTATGTCCAACAGCTTTGAAAATATAAAATGATCATCAGAAACCTGTAAGCATTTTTTACACAATACCATGTTTTTGAAGTGTGTGGAAACATATAGCAGGTTAATTTTAACATCTGAATTTGTGTGCTATTCATGAGAGGAAGATTGGAGGAAATTCACATATAAAAAAAAATGTGATTTTTGTCATTGATAAGCTTTCCTTATTGTTTGAGTAAATTTCCTATTTTTTCTTCAGGCAGTATTATTTTTACACCAATCTACTCAAAGTGTCAAAAATGATAATATATTGTATTTAAAATCCTTACTATTTTCATGAATAAATTTTTAAATATATATGTGGAAAGTCCAACAGCAGATAAAAATAAATGCTCTTTGGAAGCCTTGCCGAGTGCAGCAAAAGACAAAAATTTGCGGAGAGCCAGGATTACTCATTTGATGATGAAACATGATACAAAAAAATCAAAGGAATTAAAACAAGAAATGATTTCCACATCTGAAGAAGATCAAAGTTCTAATTGGTTGAAACATTTTGATAAAAACAGTTTTTGTGTGGTTTTGACAGCTACCATCTTGGTTCATTTGTCTTCTGCCCTCCGCATTGATTTTCAAATACACACTCAGATTTGACTTATCCCATGTTTTACATTGGTTGTCAGAGCTGGGGTCACAGAACACAAATTCTTTAATTTATGGCTTCTAAGTAGAAAATATCTGTAAGCATTTAACTTTGTATAAATAGTTATTAAAATAAATTAAATAAAAGTGGAAATGAACTTTATATCTAAAGAAGACTAAAGATTTAATTAGTTGAAGTGTTTTGTTAAAAACAAAGAATGTAAGGTTTTTTTAGCTCTTTGACTGCAATCTTGATCTATTTTAATTCAATCAACTCTCCAGAAAAAACAATTTTTGAAAGTCTGTGTGTGTGTCTCTCTCTCTCTCTCTCTCTCTCATATATATATATATATATATATATATATATATATATATATATATATATATATATATATCGCTACTAAAACAACTTAATGAGGCTGCCATAAAAGCTAAAGGTGAATCTGAGATGCCCTACATTGGCGGGACTTGAAGGCCATGGAAGCATAGATACTATAAAAACTTATTTTGAGGATAACGGAGGAGAAACACTAGGTAAAATGAGGAATTCTTTGGAAAGCTTATATATTTATACATGTGTAATGTTTAGCTTTATATTTCAAATAACTATGAGAAACTTGTAAAAACACAAGAATACACTTGAACATTTATTAACTGTAAAGAAAGATAACATATTAAACACAATAATTATAAGTAACATCCAATCTGCAAGAAACAAAATATCTTTTTTAGCATTGGAAGCAGTATTAAAACAAAACAAAACAAAAAACAAACCCACATGCTCATGTATATATTCAAATATTGCACTGTGTGAAATGATAAAAAACAATCAAATTAAGAAGTGAACACTAAAATCTAAAAAAAAAATTAAAAATAGAAATTATCTCTTGTTTCTCAATGTATGACCATAAATTTGTATGGGAAATTTGACCATCTTTTTGCAATGAAAAACACATTGATTTGAAAATTCCTCCAAAAATCAGATAATTGTTTGATTTTAATGAAAGTTTCAAGACTTATTCACAAATGAATTAAATGTTTCTTTTTAAGAAAATCTTTGTAAAAATATTTTTTTTTATATCTGTTACCCCCCCCCCCACTTATTTAATTTTATGAAATTCTGAGAATTTTTTTTGCATTGTTTAATGTTTATATTAGTCATAAGGAAAGATTCTCTGAATTTAAATCATTAAATGTTTTTTGCCAAACATGATTCTCAGTTATAGAAAATCTATTCTGAATCGTAAAATAAAAAATGCAATAAAACCAAGACATTTAATTAGAAAAACTTTCAATTGCTTTTATGAATAAAGTATATTATGGTCACTATTGTTTTAAGAAAACATTTTTTCAATGAATAATGAATATTTACAAGAATTGTTTTCATCTTTTTAAATTTTAATTAGAATAATTTATAAAGTTATAAAATTATGTATTTGTAGTAGTTGCATGATATTGTTATTAATGTTGTATTTACTAATCATAAATGGAATAGCTTACTACAATTTAATGATCTCAGTATTTTAAAAAGAATTTTGAATTTGTGTGTATAAATGTCAATTTTTGTAAATACAGACATCCATTATCCAAAAATAAGAGCAGTAACTATAGTAAATTAAAATTTATTGGTAATTTTCCAACATTTTCTCAACAAGCGTCTTTGTAAGTAGGACCAAAATATTTAAAATCTAATAAAATATTAGAATACATTGAATATTTAAAATTTTTAAGATTACTGGATAGTGAAAAAAATGATATAAAAAAGGCTTTGTTGTATTTGTCATGTAATTTTTTTTCAATTACCTCCTGCTTACTTAAATTTCCCAAACATCAGGCTGTCAATACATCATTCAACACACCAAAAAACATCCACCTCTGTGTTAAAAAAATGCTTTTCTGCGATATTTAAAACTAAAAGTAAGTAATATTTGTTTCAATTCAGATTAACTCAGCTAATTTTTTCCTAAATAATGTTACAGAAAGTATTTAATTTTGAAAGATTTTTTAATAAAGAGAATTATGTTGTGCTGACAGATTTGTCAATATAGCTGATTTTTATAGATTTTAATGATAACCAGAAAAAAATGATTCCAATCAACTTAAGTTTGGTTTGAAATAAAGCAAAGTATTTTGTTTATTGGAGATTTAATCTATTACCTTGGAATTAAAACTAAAATAAAACCTTCAAGAAAGATTTTTAATTTTTAAAATTCATTTTAAACCTTAGGTATCGTTTTTTTTTTTTTTTTTTTTTTTTTTTTTTTTTTTTATCCATTTGACTAGATTTTGTAAACGTAGGCTACACATCCACACAGCTCCCAACTGTATAAGTACAAACATAATTAAAAACAATTTTAAATGTTTTTTCCACATTTCTTTTTTTATTTTCAGATTCCTTGGCAGGCAGCTCTTGTAGCCCGCACAAATCGTTTCAATACAGCTCGTACACTGAACACAAAAATGAAAGGAAGATTGTTAAATAAACCTCCTGCCATGTCAATTCTTCCTGAGCTCCCAACCACAATGAACAGTAAGAAATAGTTTCAGTTATTAGAATCATTTTTAGAATCATTTTATGTTATTTGCTTTTTCACACCATCTTTGTCTGCTGATAGAGAATCACTAGGAACAACTTAATCATCATCATCATCTGACCCTTATTAATATTATGAGGGGGTGATGATAGGTTCTTGACAGGAGCAAGATGGAATGTTATCCCCAAAAATCTGATGTTTGGTCAGATTTTTTTTTTTTGTGAGTGAGCTGTGCCAAGAACTGTTCAGCACTATGTCTACAGGCGCCAACATTTAAAGCACATTCCTAAAAATGAACTAAAATTACTTATGGTATTTGGATGAAAAGCATTTAAAAAGTAGAAATAATGTCTTTTGTTAGTAGGCTTAAAATGTAATATGTAATGCCAGCTATATTACATGGGTACAAAATGTGGAAATTAAAAAAATTCGCACACAAATTGAAAATATTGATATGAGAGATAATTAAGGGATAAGAATCATGTTGGAAGAGAAAAGAGGCCAAGATCAGAGATATCTTAAACTGACATGCTTAACTGAGAAAGCTGGAGGTGGGCAGGACATGGCAAAGAAGGAAGGATAACAGATGAAGCCAAAGGCTGCTTCATTATTGCATAATGGACAACATACACAGTTTGGAAACAAGTCGATAAAAGATGGAGGGATGAAGTAGAGAGTTATGTTAGGAGATTCTATCAGGGAATAGCACAGTCACATTTATTAGGAAAGGTCTTTTTGTCCAGCAGTGGATGCACAATTGTTGCTGGTATTTTTCCTTTTTTTTTTTTTTTTTTTTTTTAAATCTCATGTTACTTTATGATGGTGGCCATCATGGTTGTCATTTCTTTTCATATTAAATTGGCATGACTTGAGAAAGAGCGTTTTGTTGTTTCCAGTTGGTTTCTCCTTGTTTTTCTTTCATAGTTGCTGCCATTCAAAGCTAGAAAACTCAATGTACTTTACTATTTAACCCATATATGTGAGGGAGAAGAAATTGATTCATGCCTGTCCCAAAAACATAAGTGTGAAAGTTGATACTGCAAACTAAGCCAGAGTTTAAACTCAGTTGACCAATTCTACTTTCTTTATTTCCAGAAGCTGTTTAGATAATTGTGATATTATTTCATTATTAGCATTGGACAGAAAATTTTTCATCATTATCTTAAAATCTTTCTGACCAGATTCTGAAAAATCTAACATGGCAAATGAATTCAATCAGTTCTCTGAATGACACTTGGAATATTAATAATAATTCCAGCATTAAGTGCATTGACAAGGAAAAGAATTGTCAAAAAATGTCTAGATTAAATTTTTTTATTATTAATCTATAGACTTATTGATGTAACAATGTACCACATATACTTGTGTATAGGTCACACCCTTAGTTTGGGATTGTCAAAGTGGGTATTTGTGGTTGATTCGCAGATAGCTCACACTATAATCCAGGGAATTACCTGGCCCTTTTTAAATGTAAATATAACTAATATTTATTAAATATTTTCAAATATTCACCTTTATTTCAAAATTTTGCTTACATATATTAAAACATAAGAAAAGTGATTAGTTGTAATTGCATGGTATTTACTTATTAAGTGTGGAACTGCTCTGTGTTAGATGAAAATTTGGATACTGGTAATTGCTTCAGTTTTAAAATCACTTGAAAATGATAATCTTTCATTGTAAATCAGATAATGGTAAGTATAAGCAGTGCAGATTGAGTGTTTTTATTTGATATGTGATGCAGCACTGTTGGAAGAGGCAATTGCGTAAAATCAAAATGTTGGGAAAAAATTAAATTTCTCCCTTATTCCTGCTTATACTCAAGCCCAGGGTACTCACCTGAACGACTGATACACCACAGTCTGCTATGATGTCGAGTTAATAGGTCCCACTCCTGTTTTTTATCGAAATTTTGGTGAAAAAAGTGTGACCTATTCTAGAGTATATATAGTAATTGAAAAAACTTTTAAAGATAATGGAACCACTTTTTATAAATCGCACCTTTAGTTTGGGGTTGTCAAACTGGGTATTTGCAGTTGATTCGCAGATAGGTCACACTATAAAACATGGCCCTTTTTAACTAATATTTGTTAAATAATATTTCTGAAACTTTAAGTTCTCTTTCTGCAGATCTGTTGCAATGTTCTCTTCTGATAAATCCACCATTTCCAACTTAAAACCTATTTCATAATTCTTTCTCTTACTCATGATTACAGTTTCCAATTATTAAAATATGTAAACTACCGGTATCAGTATAAAACGCAGTGAATCAAGTTTTTGTACAACAGTAAAGGACTATTCTGCACTGAATGAAATTATGATTGGTTGTAATTGCGTAGTATTTATTTATCGAGTGCAGAACTGCTCTCTTTAGATGAAAATTTGGATACCGGTAATTGCTTCAGTCATAAATTCACTTGAAAATGATTTTCTTTCATTGTAAATCAGATAATAAATGGTAAATATGAGCAGTTCAGATTGAGTGCTTTTATTTGATGTGTGATGCAAGACTATTGGAAGAGGCAATTGCATAAAAAAAAGTGAAAAAAGTGTGACCTATTCGTGAGTATATACAGAATTTTTAAATTCCAAGACAACCGAATTTGTACAGCTTTCCTTTTCTGCCTAGCAATTTCAATTTGAATCTCTTTGGTTCCTTTCTGCTTTCAAATCACAGAACAGATTTATTTAAATTAGTTTGTGTATGGAAAATTGAATTTTCTTAGAAAAATAATTTGAGATGATATCCACCAGAATTTGTGGGGGGGGGGGAAAATAAGATTTAACAAAGAAATAAAACCTCATTGAATTATAAATCATTCCACATTATGATTGACTTATTTTTTTGCTTGATTTGATCCGCAGGAAAAAAAATATTCTTTAAACTATTTTTATTCGCTTTTTTCTGTATAGATAATCGCCGTTGTAATGGTACCACCAGCCAACAACCATTAATATCGGATCTGTCCAACAAGATGATCCAGATAAAAACAAACCAACAGCACAAGAGAATTGCAAGTCTTACGGGTAAGATTGAAAAACTTTTTCCTTTTCATCTGTTGCAATCCTTTAAATAATGAACTTTAAAGTAAATAGTAAATATCTTGGCATTTCTTAATTTCCCTTACATTTTAAACATCAATCAGCATTTTTTTTTTTTTTTTTTTTTTTTTGGCTACTTAGTTAAATGTCTAAAGTCTTCAAACAAAAATCTGTCCTGCTCTGCCTGTATAATCATTCTACTGAGGATCAGAGTGTAGTACCTACTTCTCAGTTCAAATGAAATTTTCTGACCAACTGTTAAGTAGGGTAAAAATAAAATGAACAGAAAGGTGTGAAGGAGGAAAGATAGGAGGGTAAGAAAGCTAGAGAAGAAAAAAGAAAACAAGGTAAAATGAAATATATATGTATATATATATATACACACACACGCACACACGTTTTACCAGTTTATGACTGGAAGAGATAATTCTGAGGATGATATAAATTCAAGGAGAGCTCAATGTAGACTACAGATCATTATAAGGATAAGAAGATGGAGACTTTAATTATCCATTTCGTTTATAATTTTTATTTTGTGAACACCAAGATGTTTAGCTCATCAGAACGAAAACTTCACAAAAACATTTTGGTGTCACACAATAAAAATTATAATGAAAGTCCCCCATCTTGTGTGTGTGTGTGTAAAGAAATTCAGGTAGAGTATATCTGTAAAAGGACAATGTGAATAAAGAGAAAAGATAAACTTAGCCAACGTGTTTCCCCTTCTTTAGCATTTGCCTTGATAAAGTCTATTAGAGGACAAAACACATTGACCGAGATAAGTTTTCCTTTTGTCTTTATTTATTTATATATATATATATATATAAGGCAGATAGTATTAAAAATATTATTTTGTTACATGTATTTATATACAAAGGCATGGATGTCATTAGTTTATCAAAGCTTTTAAATTTTTAAACCAATGAGATCCTCGCCTTTGTATATAAACACATACAAAATAAATCCTACGTTGCCTTGATAAAGTCCCCCAGAAGATGAAACTCATCGGCTAAGAATAGTTTTTTCTCTTTTTATTCATTTTGTCTCCTTTATAGATACACACCATGAGAATATTTACATATATATATATATATATATATATATATATATATATATATATATATACAGTAGCTAGCATAAAGATCAGAATGATGTCAAGAAAAAGTATAAATGTGAAATAACATTTTATTTTAAAGCTTCATAGAACATTTTATCCAGAAAAAATAAGGATATAAATGTAAATTATATAATTCCAAAATATAAAGCTCAATAAACTTATTTTGATAAAGTTATATGAATAATTATATAGCATTCGAAAAAAACAGATGATCAAAAACATCAGAACAATTAACAAAATCATACTATTATAATGGTTACATCATATCCAAATGAAAATAGTGTTCATAATTCATTAGTACTTGATGTGTAGACCTTTACTTGCAATAACAGTGTGACATCTTTTGCTACATGAGTGAATTAATGTCTTGCATTCATTAATGGATATTTTCTCCCATTCTCCTTTCAAATTAGTCCATAGTTCTTCGATGTTTGTTGGGTTCTTTTTCTTAACTCTTTCATTTAGTAACTTCCAAATATTCTCAATATGATTCATGCCTGGGCTTTGAGCAGGCCACTCTATAACAGTAACATCCTACTCAGAAAGAAATGTCTTAACAGAGTTCACTATGTGACACGGCGCGTTATCTTGCATAAATACAATTGGTTGATTAACTTCAGCTCTCAAATTAGGTACAACATGTTTCTTCTATGTCTCTTTGCTTACAGTTGCGTTAATTTTATCATGTAGCCTAAGAGGTCCCGTACCAGCAGTTGAAATCATGCCAAACACCATCACACTTCCTCCTCCAAATTTAACGCTACTTTTAGTGCCCAGAGGCGAATATCGTTCCTAAGGACTGTGTCGAACGACCCTTCTCCCTTCACAGCCAAACATGTTAAACTTTGTGTCATCGCCGAAATGAACACAATCCCACTGTTCTTCTGTCCATATGACGAATTCAGTGGCAAATTTCAATCGGCTCATTTGATTCTTTTTAGAAATGTAACGCTTTGTAGAGGCTACTCGAATGTTCAAATTTATTTCATTAAGTCTTCGGAAAATAGTGTGCCTTGATATTTTAATGCCAAGGTTAGAATTAGCTCTATTAGAGATAGCGGTTGCTGTCGCAAATTGATCCTTTTTTGATTCATTACCAATTCATCTGTCTTCCCTTGCAGTAGTTTTCCTAGGCCTACCAGGTGGTTTCTTGGCTTCATATGACCCAGTTTCCTCAAGTTTTCTTAAAATACTATGAATAAGACTTAGATATTTGAAATATCCCCAATCGAGGATTTATCTTCATTACATAACTTGACTATCAGTTTCCAATGACGTCACAGATTTTTTTCGACATGTCTACAATGCAAGAGCCAGTAAAGAGTGAGTGTAATTTAGTAAAATGCCTTGTTTTATATTCTTACCCTAAAAAATTTTCAATAATGCAAAATAATTATTAAATTTTATGGATTTATTTAATCGTTCTGATGTTTTTGATCATCTATTTTTTCGAATGTTATATAATTATTCTTATAACTTTATCAAAATAAGTTTATTGAGCTTTATATTTTGGAATTATATAATTTACCTTTATATCCTTATTTTTCCTTGATAAAATATTCTTTGAAGCTTTAAAATAAAAAGTTACTTCATATTTAGACTTTTTCTTAACATTGTTTTGATCTTTATGCTCGCTACTGTATATATATATATACAGTAGCGTCCAAAACTAAGGGACAAAATTTTAAAGCCTAATATTTGTTAGAAATAACAACTGTGAAAAGCTGAAATTTTGACAACTGGTAGTCGTTATCATCCATAATAACATACTAAAATTTGAATCATTTGCAAAGGATAGAAAAAGAATTATAACAATTATTTATTTTCAAAATAGGATCGTCCAAAAGTAAGGGACAAAATTGAGAAAAACAATGTAAACAGTATGCTATATTCAAATTTTTTGATTTCCTCGAAAGAATAAGTCTTACTTAGTCATTTGTAAACGTTGCATCAGCCGGCACCATGGCGAAACGCCAAAAACTTGATTACTCTGTGAGACAAGCTATTGTGAAGCTACACAAGGAAAAGCACACCATTAGAGAGATTTCAGAGAAAGTGAAACGTTCCAAGAGTGTTGTAGGCAGAGTTGTTAAATCCTACAATGATACATAGTGCTTTTAAAACCAGCAGACCCCTCAAAACTTCGGCAAGAGAAGATGTATTCATTGAAATTTCTAACAAAGCAAATAGAATTTAGTCAGTTATCCGGAAAATCTCAGAAAATCTTAGGGTCTTAAAAAGCAAGGATATTTTTGGTTGAAATTTGGTAGTAGGCATCTGTTTATCGTGTGAGATAATGACAGCAAACTGTTTAGTTAAAATTTCGTTCTTTGGTAGTAAGCAGGCCTGGGTAATAGTATATGTAGGCTATGTACTGCCCAGATTATGTGTCCCCACCTCTTGGCTGTACCCACAAAACCCAAAGGAATATGCGACATTACATTTGGGACTGGCTTGTAACAGATGAATGGAAGTGTGTATGAATGGTTTTTGCCATGCAAAATGAATCCATTCTGCCAATTTCAGCTTTCACTTAATTCCATTTCATTTACTTCATGCTCTTGAAAAAGGCATCAATCCATCTCCCTCCAATTATGGATTAAATAACAGAAAAGACGGAGCTTTTGCCTTGAGGTGGTAACCAGTCGTGAATTTTAAGCTCAAAACCAGACTGAAGAAGGCTGGGCTCCATCAGGTTATCTTGTCCATTACACACCTCTGCTGTTATAGATGCACTACATGTGGTGCCAGTATGGATATAGCTGCACTACATGTGGTGCCAATGGATAATGAGACTTGAGAGAAATAGGTGAACTAGTGAACTATTAATTACAATGCATTTGTTAACAAAAGCATGTAAAATTCCACTATCCTGGAATGATATATTGACTCCCCAAAATAATTCTCTAACACCTTAAAGCATTGAATTGCCATCTTAAGCATTGAATAATGGCCCTTAAAAAATTTTTTACTTTTGTTTTATTTGTCTTCATACTTAGAATATAGACTTGAAAAAAGGCATGACAATTTTTGTTTCATTTCACCTTTTGAAGCCATCATATTACTGTGGCCTGTTTTATTTATTTTTCATCTTGTATATTAATGTCACCAGACATATTCTTATAGATGTTTGTAGAAACTGTTTTTTTTTTTTTGTTCTTGTTCTTGCCACAGGTCGCCAAGATGCAAATCTGCCAAACATTTCGATTTCTAATAATGCAGTCCGTCGAGATAGCAACACAAGTAGCACAAGTTCATACTTGAGTAGTATGCGTTCTGAGAACAGTCCTTACCCATATGGAAGCCTGGGTAGTCAGTTCTCAAGTCGACGCTCTAGTGAGTCTTCCCAATTCTCCACACACCTCAGCATCACCAATTCTCCTTATGAGTATGATATCACGGGCAATATACCGATTAGCTGTCGACGTTCGAGTGGAGAAAGTAGTAACATTGGTAACATGACTGCTCAGCTTCAGAAAGCCACTCTGGGTAGCCAGCCAAACCTCATGTCTTGCAACCGAATGAGAAACCTGTCAAATAAATACCAAAATGAAAGATTGGCTCGCTTCTTTGCCACCCGACGAGATTTAGATGGTGCGAGAACCAGTACACCTTCATGCACGCCACTGCCACATGAGATCCCAAATCGTGAGATTCGTCGGGCTAGTGATCCTGTACGAACAGCTGACCCAAGTTTTGCTGCCCTGAAGACCTTGCAGAGATTCCATAGTTTGAATATGGTACGACCTCTGCCGATTCCAAATAACATGAAGAGCTTGCTGTGCAAGACGGAATCAATGAACACTTTCAATTCTTCCCGCAGCAGCATCGCTACTGATTACAGCTTAGCTGAGGATCAAGAGAATGGCCTTAACATGATGGACATGATTGACAGTGAAGCTGCCCTTGAAGAAAAAATGTTGGAAGATAATGAAGATATCATAATTCCAGATGATATGCAGAGGTTTTTAAATGAACGCTATGGAGTCTACCCAATGTTCACACAGAATGTGCCAAACAGTAATAATGTGGTTGTACCCGGAAATACCTCAGGAGCTGGCTCTGGCTCTAACAATAACAACAATAATAGCAATAATAGCAATAATAATAATAATAATAATAATAATACAACTAACGGTGATTCTGTTCATCATGACATGAACATTTCGCCAATGCACTCCCAGGGACAAAATTTTACAGCTAGTCAGAATGGCTGTTCATCACAGAATGCAGGACTTCAAACTCAGGGCTATGGGGTGGGAACTAACTACCCTGCTAATGGGCTTGCACAATGGCCTGAACAAATAATGAGCAACATGGCCTCTAATAGAGAGAACAGTGTTGCTACAGCAGCTGTCCAGGCTAGTCTGACACAGATGCAACAATGGGGAGACACTAACCAGAACTTTAACCAAGGCAACAATTCCATGATGCCAACACCCTCAGGAAACACTGTGGCCAACTCTCCACAGTACATGAATGCACAGTCTGGTCAGCCGAACCCGGCCATGATGAACCAGGGTGCGATATCTGGATCGCAAATAAATTCCCAGTGGCTTCCAATGCCACCTGTAAGCAAACCAAATTTAGAGTCTGGCAGTCAGTTCAGTGCACAGAATGGTATGCACAAATTGCAACCACAACCTCCTCAGAAGCAGGAACGGAAAAGCCCTCAGGTACAGGTACCTCATATCAGTCAGTCTCAGATTCCAGCTCGTGCCAAAGCCATTACCAGAAGTCAACAGAATCTGAGACAGCAACAAATGATGTCTGGAAATCGCAGCACCCAGCAACAAGCAATATACAATAGTCCAAATCCCTACAACCAAGGCCTTACTCACCTCCATTCAGGTAACTATGTGACCCAGCAATCCCAGTCAGGAAACCTGGGTTGCCTCCAGCCACACCCTCCTGGTGGAGCACCCCATTCAGCCTATCCCCAATCAACAAATCTCATACCATCACCTCCTCAGCCCTCATTGAACCAGGTGGTACAGTCGGGTGTCTTGTACAATCAGAATACTAACCTGGATCGTCTTAGTTGCCAGGTGAATGCTGAACAGATACAGAGCCCGTTCCCCAATCCGCTGGAAATGTCTCCAGGTTGTAACCAAGTGACCAGCTCCACAGACAAGGCAGGAAATCCGTCCGAACCACCCATCGAAGACTTCATGGACAATATCAACTCCATATCAACAGAGAACTTGATAGAAAATATTAGCTCATTATCATCTGAAAATATTAATCGTCACTTTTACAGTCCATCTAATGTTTCCAACAGTCGTATGTCCCAGTCATCACGATTCACAAACATGTCTTTGCTGAGTACCAACAATATGGTTGTCAATGACATGACTTCTGTTTTAACTCAACTGGCAGAAGAGAATAAGTTTCTTCATATGAGGCCTTGAAATTCATTGCACATTTCATATATTGCCTTTTTTTTTTCTTTTTTTTTTTCCTTTTTTTTTTTTTTTTTTAACTTTTCATAATTACTCAAAATTTTCCTTTTGATATTTTTTTCTTCTTCTCTTTTCATTGTTTTGTTTTTGCCTCAGACTGCCTCAGCCGTTCATTCACACAACTGCTAAAAATGTTTGGTTTAAAGATTTTAAGTGCAATGTGCTTTGAGTACTGTTGAAAAGTTACATTAAAAAAACATAAAAAAACAAACAAAAAAAAAAAAAAAGAAATAAACAAAAAAAAAAAAAAATCACAAAAAAACAAAAACAAAGCCCCCAAGACGAGAAGAAAACCATTTTATTTTTTTTTTGTATTGCTAGTGAATGTGGGTGCTGCTGGTTGTTGTTGGTGCCACCCTGGCTTGTTAGGGTGGCTCTGCCTTCAAGTACACTGCTTTTTATCAACTGAAATGTTATTTTTTTCTCTTTTGTAAATAATAATGAAATTGACCATCTCAGGTTACCAAAACAGAAATATTTGTAACAAAAAAAAAAAAAAAAAAAAAAAAAAAAGCAGAAAAGAAAAAACAAAATAGTAATAAGAATGATAACGGCAACATTAAAAAAAAGTTTTCCAAAGTTAAACAAAAAAGACAAAAAAAAAAACAAAAGTCTTCAGCATTGTATCCACTCCAATAATCTTTAGTCCCCCCCCCACAACCCTAAAAAGCAAAAACAAATTGGGAGTTGGTAAGTAAGGACTGCAGTATGCATTTTAAAGAATCTTGTGTTTCATCCCATAGTCAGATGTTTTAAGAAAAGTGTTCCATTATTAGCAAGCAGCTATAATGGTTATTAAAGGGGGGGGGGAATGTGGGTTGGTGAGTACTCTTATCTACTCAGGGAGTAGAAACAATAAAACTGCTTACTTACTTCAGCAACAAAATGCCAAATGTAGTTCCTTTCCTAAATACATTCTGATTCTTATTTGCCATTCACTGTGCCAAATTTGGCTGAAGTTTAGGGCCTCAAAATTTAGCCAGCCTCCAGCCAAGGTTTAGAATATTTTTGACATTGTCATAGGTCTTTCTTACAAATGCTGTCATACTTCATTGTAGACTCTAAATAAGCCTTCAGTAATTTTAAACACCCATCATCATCCTCAGCCTTACTCAAATCATTTGATTTAATACTCTTCCATTTTCCTCTACTCATGAGAATGGGGGATTTGCAGGGGCCTCACAAGTGGAATAGCCTAGGGCCTCTCTTCATCTAAATCTGCCCCTGTTCATTCACCACTTATTTCTAAAGAACAAATTATAAAATCTTAAGAAATTTCTAGATTCTCTTTAATGTGGCAGACATATTTTGTTATTGCTGACATCAGCTGTTTAGACTGTATTTCAGTTATATTAGTTTTTCCTGTATAGTCAAAAGCAATCATGAATAAATTTGTGTAATTTTCTAGTTATCTTCATTAAATTTTCTTATAAGATTCTTATCTTTCACAATTAACTCTGTTGTCAAATTTAAGCAAAAAATTCTGATTTAAATCACTAGAAGTAAAAAAAAAAATAACAAGAAAGATAATACAAATAGAAATAAAAAGGAGTGATTAGCAATCTTTTCTGTTAAACGTTCATTTATAACAGGAGTAAGGCCTCCTGTTACTGTTACAACGAAATTACTAAAAACTTGTCATTACTTAAAAGAAGATCAAATTGCATAACAAATATAGTCACATTGTCTTTTATAAAAGATGCTTTCATTATTTTTATTTAGAAACATTTTTTGTCAGCTTGTTGAACAAATATTAAGTAATTCAATTTGGGACTGCTAGCACTTTTGTGAAAGGCATGAACTCAAATCTCTCATTACCAGTGATCATAGTCTTGTGTGTGGCATGTGACAAGAGTAGACAGCAAAGGGAATAGATAAATGTATACCTGGACAATTCAACAATTCCTCAAGTTAGATTAAGGAAATACCTCCCCTTAATTTTTCAACCAGGTTGCCTAAAATTTTAACATGTAATCAGCTGATTGTTTCAAGAAAAGGGGTTAAAATTTTTGTTCTGGTTTTTGTCATTTTATGGGGAGTGCTGCAAATACCTGATATAATGAAGCACATTGGAATGCCTGTTTTGTGGGTTTTAGGGAGACCATAATGTTTTGGTATTTTAGTATGGTATTCTTTTAGTTTATAGCATGATTTATTTTCATTATTATGACTGATAAACTCATGCTTAGTTTAGATGCTAAACCCCTTTATACTGCTGGCTGTTATATATATTTATATAAATTAACAAGAAAGCCTAGTTATGAGGCTTCCACTTTTTGATAGGCTTACAATCTTATCTTCTTGAAACACTGGTTCTCATATGATTACTGAAGTTAAGTAATGTCGATCATAACCCAGATGGGTGACTGCTTACAAATATCAGGTGCTGTAAGTTTGGATGTACAAATGGTGTAATAGATAATGGTTTGGAATTGGAAATCAAAAGCAGAGTTCTAATTCCAGTTGGTTTCATTATCGTCACTTATATAAATCCATCTCTTTTTCTCCCCTGTATGGGTTAATTAGTAGGTTTTGTATCATTAAATCATTAAAGTTCTCAATCATAAAATCCACTTTTCTATATAATTTCTTAAAGTGTTGGTGCTATATTTTACTCCATTGATCAGGCTTTTAAATGACTTTTCTACTCCAGCTCTATCTTGGTAAATGTACAAATCCTGTCATATGAACTCAAACATATCATCTCTATAATTCATGATAGATAAAAAAAGTAGATAGGTTGGCCTATCATCTGGTCTTTTGAACAGGAGTTGAGGTTTATCCCTTGTTTCCTGTTTAGGATTGGGTTTCTGATTCCTTTTAAAGGCTTTTCTTTCTTTTTCACTTCTGGTTAAACCCTTATGTCTTGGTGGCATTATCACCTGGCTTTGGATGGCACCTCTGTAACCCTGTACCTCAAGTGGATCTTGAGCCTTGTACAGAGTGTTTCTTTTTAAGATGTGCTTATACAGTATTGAGTTAAAGAAATCCTCTTCCTTGCTGAAGATTAATTTGTCTGTATTTTCAGAAAGAGTCTCTTGTCATTCAAGACTGTAGAACAAATTGTCACACTTATATTAGGGAGTGGGACAGGAGATATCATTATGAATGAATGGGGATGTTGAATATAGGGTGTGCAAAAGTTACAAACCCTTCATCCCACTATGGTAAATGTCTTTACAGTCATGAATGCAAGTTACTCATGATGAACAGGATTGTGTAAACTTTGGATCTTTCAAGATTCTTTTTAATGTACTTGACTTAATTTTCATAAGGGGGAGGGGATTGAATTTGTAGAAGAGGATGGAGATTGTTTAAATATCCTCAATTGCAATTGCCAAGGAGCCTGGATGTGTGTTGTGGTGCAATTGATATTGCTTCAGATGAGATAATCAGAGAGCTGAGTTCAAATTCCAGCCGAGTTCATTATATTCACTTCTGTGCAAAGACTCTTGGGATAGGTATGAATTTGTCTTTTCTCCCAGCTATGATTTGAATAGCAGGACTAACTGGGTCCTATAGCCTTGGTTGACAATCAATCTACTAAAATAAAAAAGAAGACATGAATTGAAAGAGAGACAATTTCCCAAGCGTGCATCACATATAGCACTTAATTGTCTGAAGGATCCTGGAATATCAAAATGCTTTGCCTAAGACCAACTAGAAATGTGTTAATGTTGGGAGCATTTTCGAAAGTAAAATGACTGGCAAATTTGTGAAATTAGACAAAAAAGTTTAAAGACAAAAGAAAATTAGTTCATTTATCAGTATTCAAATTAATGTTAATGGCTTATCAAGTAACAGATGAAAACAGCATTAGTCATGAAATGAGAGTTCTTAAAATAAGGAGGAGATTATAAGCTAAAAGCCATTACTATCCAAAAACTATCAAACAAAATAAAAAGAATCTCTGCTTTTATTAAAGGGGGAAATCTTGATACTCAGTAACAAACACAAAATTGAAATGCATTGTAAGAGTGTATGTTCGTTTGATACAAAAACACAATCCAACATAGATTGTCAAATTCTGTATTAGGCATGTAATGTTTTGAGGCTTGCCTCTACAGCAGTTATACAAGAAACTTGATAAAAATTGATTGCTGAACACAATGAAACATACATAACATTGCTAAGGTTCCTCCTCTTATCAGCAGAAGGTGAAATATTACAACATGGGAATACCTTGCCTATATTGTAACAAGTTTCTCCCTGATAAAGGAAGACATTGGTTTGCCCAAAGTGTTGACCATGAAAATCTGTGTGTAAAACTGCAACCCTTAACGAACTTACAAGAGATTTAAATTGTTTCAAGAGGAATGGCAGAATATTCATGATGAAGTATTTTTTATACTTCCAATCTGAACTCAGAAAATCAATGATTTCTTCCTGGTTTAGCATATTTTATTTTCACCATCACCATGCATTTGGATCTACATTTACCCTTGTACTTTGTCCATTTTTGGATGACTCATTATAAAGTACAATCTTGAGTTGTGTCTGTTGGGTGATTGTCATATTTTTCATTGTAAGAGAAAAATCAAGATCTCTCTTTACACTGATTACACACATGAAGAAAAGTAGCTAAAATGTTGAGTTATTTAACAATAGCAACAGAAAAATAAGGAACAACTCCCACAGTTCAGGTGTACCAGTTAAGAAATATACTATAACTTTTACAGCATAATAAAAAAACAGTTTAAATTAAGTCAAAAACTCTCATCAAAAAAAAAAAAAAAGGAATGCAAGGGAGATAATTAGCATTATTATGTAAGACTAGATAATACAAGGGAGACAACTTATTTTCAAATCACACATATCAATTATTTTATAATTGAATTGCCGCATTCTTGTTGATGGTATAAAAATGGATAAAATTAAATTTAATATTACAAGAAAAATAACTGTAGCTTTTTATTTACCTCATCCATTTTTATTTCACTTATTTCATTTTTATTTTATTTCATTTTTTTATTTTTTATTTCATCAACAAGAATGCAGCAATTATAAAATAATTTATATCTAAAGTAACAGTCAACAAATTTATATTTACAAAATTTGAATTAATATTTTAATTATTTCTTAAACAAATTTTACCTTTTTAAAGACTTGTGTTAGTAACTCTTGATTCTGTTCTAATCATTTTATTTGTAGTGCAGTTACATTAAACACAATCGTTCTATTTTGTCTATGCTTAACTTCTAATAACCTACAACTTGTGAGCCAAAATGACAAAAAAAAACTAAATTTTCCTAATACCAAAAAATGATTAAAATGAAGCTCAAAAGGAAAATCTGTGGGCTCTGACAAACTCCATCTTCAGATATTGGGTTTAAATTAATTTTTCTTAGTTCTTTTTTGCTTCTCATCAGACATTAGTTATCTCACCATTAGATGGTATAATAAATCCTTCCTGTGATATCAGCTAATAGTTTGTTTTTTTTTGTATTGAGTTTAGTTTTCAGTTTTTTATTTAGTTTTATCAGTTGATTTTTGATTTTATTAACTTTAGTTTCTTTATCTAACCTTTACAATATTTAGAAACAAAAACAATTTTTAAAGCAAAATTGATAATTGACTAACAAAATGTAAAAAAAACTCCCATATTATACATTGTTCTTTAAAAGGACATCTTGCTTAACATTAGACTATTTTCCCATTTTGTCATCCAATTACCCACATTTAGTGGGTAACTGAAATTCAAATTATTTTGTCTCTTTAGAAAATATTACTGAACAAGGTAGAAATATTCAGTGTATGGATAAGTTTCCAGTACAAAACAAGTTTTTAACTTTGTATTAGTTTAAAAAAATGTTTCAAAGTTTTGCACACATCTAATAATTTAGAAAAAATATTCCTTATGAAACAACTACTTGTAACCATGGAAACATCAGTAAATGCCTATATGATTTTGATTAGTTTCTTTGTTAATGCATTTGAGGCAAAATCTGCTGAAAGGTGCAAATAAAACATTGGCAGATTTCTAAAAAAAAAAAAAAAAAAAAAAAAATTAATCTTTATAGAATTTTTATATTCATTGAAAAACTAAATAATTATCATTACTTTATGGCATTTAAAACAGGAAGCAAAATCAAGAGAAATCTTTTGGAACAATTTTCGATTGGTAGCAATCTGTCAGATATAAAATGATTTCAAGGCTTATCTAATTTAAGGCTGTGATTCAGTGTTAAAACTGTCTTTAAATAGTTTTTGATTATCAAGTTTGGAACCTATTACATAAAAGCAAGATACATTTTTCTATAATGTTTGATGTGGGAATATCTTCTAGTTTTCTAATAAAACTGTTCAAGATTTTTGCCTTTGCTTCCGTAATTGCAATTTACTTTCAAAATACCAAAGATGAGATGATATCCTCTTTACATTCAGAACCAATTTTATAAGTTTACTTTTGGAATTGCCTTTTTGAAAGAAAAAAATATAATTAGATATTTCTGAAATTTTAATATTTTTTGTTGACAAAAAATGCACAAATATTTGCTTATTTTTTAACATTAGTTTTATCTTATTATTGTAGTTTTTAATCAGAACATTCCGAGTGAAAAAGACTCTTTATCATCATCATTAGAATCCTAACTTATGATTGTTCCATTTTATCACAATACTTTGGAATGGTACATTAGAAATATTATGTTCTTAGTTTTACTCCATCTCCATTGTTGCTGCTTGTTATCTGAACCTTGAATTTGGTTGATACACTCTTTATTTTAACAGCGTTTTAATCGTCTGTTACACATTGTACCTGATTGCATCTATCTTTTTAATAGAATAATTCAATGAAAACTTGTATTACATTTATTATTAGGGAGATGACTAACATTTATTGTTCAGCATTATGAGACCCTCATTTTAAACAAGACTTGACCAAAAACAAACAATGGAAACAACTATTATATTTAATGATGTATATCAGTCGTTATCAACCAATTTTTTTTTTTTTTTTTTTTTTTTTAAACCCTTTGACCACTTTTACTCTCAAACAACTAAATTCTATACAAGATTTATGCACACTAGTAAAATAACTCATAATAAACAATTTTAAAATATGCGAGTAATTAACCACCAATTTGCTATTTTTTTTGTGTGGACCCCCAGGATGGGGTGTATATGGACCCTAGTTGAGAACCATTGGCATATATAGTGAATACCCTCAGTTTTAACTATATTTTATATTTAGATGTAATTTTTGCATTAATAGTGTGGGAGGGGGAATAGCCATGATGATTCTGATTAGCATTATGATTATTACTTTAATTTCAAATTAATTTCAAGAAGAGAATTTAATTAAATGTCAAAAAATGAAAAGTAGTCTGAATAAAACATGGTAGATTTAATATAAATAGACTGTAATACGCATAGTGGCTCATGCAACATGACGAGTCTCAGAATGTGTAGATTTAATTTTCTATAATTCTTTTTTAATTCAAGTCCCTCATAATAATAATTATAATAATGATGATTATATTTGAATAAAGAATATTTTATTATAGTGTCATGCTATTTGTTAATAGCCGTGATCTACATCACCTGGATTAACATTAGCCTACCAGATATGTCAGCTTTATAGAAATGAGACCTAGCAGATATTTCTTTAAAGAAAAAGTGAGCTTTTGCTCCATCAAGTTCTAATGGATAAATATTCAGTTGGCTAAAAAGTTAACTCGATATATTAAGTAAGTTTTTTATTTAATAAGTGAACAAACTTTTTGGTCTATCCAGTATATTGACTTTTAATTAGTTTTAATGTGTTTAAAATAGAATATATATAATCCCAATAATGTTTTTAAGAAATTTGATAAATGGAAAAACGTTTCAGTGTTTACGTGTGTTGCTTTTCTAGGCTTCATCAGACCCAAAATTGAAAGAAAGAACTGTATGTGCGTGTGCATATGATTAAATAATGAATAATAGTACGTTTCCTGAAACTGGCATTTTGCATGATTAAAGAAAGAAAATGAGTAACTTTTAAAAAAGTTGTTAATATTTATTCTGTATCATTTCTTTATAATTCTCAATTCATTAGTTTTAATTGAAAACTGTTACGATAGAAAATGATTATTGCTTCTTTGATATTGTTTTTTTACAAAGCTAATCTTAACTGAAACATTCTTTCTTAACTAGCAGCATTAAAAACAAACTCTTTACTCGAAAATTTTCAACATGTTGACATTTAATAAGAAACAAATTTGCAGGTCAGTTTGGAAAAATTAAAAAAAAAATGTTTGGTTATATTTTAACTGGTATGTTTCAGGAGCTTTAAAAAGAATTTGTTTTGTAGTTTATATTCTCAAATTTTTGCCTTTGTTGTTAAAAATCTATTGTTTTGATTGGAGTGAGAAAACTTAAAGAAAGCCAAAGAATATATTGGTCAAAACTTAGTCTGAATAAGAAAGAAGAATAATATAGTCCATCAAGAAACAAACTTACCTTGCTGCCAACTGACCCAATTTGAATTTACCTTGCTCTCAAGAATTTAATAATAAAAAAAGCCCCCCCACCCAAAAAAACAAACAAAAAGGAAGTGGATTGCTGTTTATTCTTTCTTTTCTGCAGTGTTCATTGTTTTAAAATCTAAAAAATTGAAATTACAATTTAAAACCAGCCAGCATTTCAATTTCTCATCATGATCCGTCCCTTCTATACCATCCAAAATAAAACTTCAAGAATTGAAATCCAAATATCAGGCTGAGAACATTTGGACATACAATACAACCTGTGAATACTTAATTACCAACACTTTTGGTTGAACAAAATGAAAAAAGAAAAAAAAAAAAAAAATGAACAAGTCATTTTTTATAGAGATTTGTTCATCAAAATAATGTTTTGTATCTGATTTAAAAATTTTTTTTTTTTTTGTTTAATTTGTGTTTCTTGTTACCAGAATGAGTGTAGAAGGAAAATGTACAGCAACGCAGTGTGGAAGGAAACAGTTTTATTTCTGTCTCTTTCAGTCTTTTTTTTTTTTTTTTTTTCTTTTCTTTTGGACAATACAAACACTTATAAACCAACAACTGTATTATTGAAAAACAAACAAAAAAAATACATCAATACCACCCAGATTTCAGCTACTGAACATCAGGATCCAGACAAAAAGAAAAAAAAAAAAATTCCTGTCTGGTTTATATGACTGATCTCTCAATTTTGTGAGATGTTTTTTTTCTTTTTATTGTGCTTACATTTAACATTAGCATTGTCTTCCAAGAAAATTGTCAAGTATAAATATGGACACCTACAAAACCAAAAGAACTTTAAACCTTTGAAAAACTTACAACCAGGATCAGTGATAATGGAATGGTCAGCCTTATATTTTATGGAATTCAAGCCATTATCAGTCTGCCATCTGTCTAAACAAGTCAGGTTTGAAATGGTTGAACCAGAAAATTTGGTGGTCTACTGTATCAATTAATTGCCAGCTTTTTTAAAACTGACAATTAAAAGATGAAAAATGATTTTTTTTTTCTTAAGCAAGTCTTTTGTAATGAGTAAAGTATTTTACCAAAAAATTAGACTTACAGTGTTTCAAATTTTACATTTGTCAATTGTTTGTACTTTTCATTTTTAAAGTCTTTTAAATTGTTTCCCTTATAGTTTTTTTGTGTGTGATGAAGCCATTTAATATTAATACATAATATATCCTACTTTGGGTAGTGACATCTTAGTCCTCTTCAAAGTTCTCTCCAAGCATCCTTTCTTTTCACACTATCGCCCCCCCCCCCTCCAAAAAGAGCAGCAAATTCCTCTGTTGAGTTCAGTAACAACTGGTTATCTGTATTCTCCTTAATCTCCTCCATGGTCTTATGGGTAAGAATCAAATTTGGACTGGGTGTGCTGACATGTCAGGAGAAGTGTAAATTTTCCTCTTATTGGTTGGGAAAAATCAGCAGCACTGGATCGTAATGATCAGGGCACGAACAAGACTTCCACATGGGAACACCACATGTAGCAATTGCATTATATGGTCAACATCCAAACTGCATCTTCAGGAAATGTGGCTGCTTTTATGGAGCCTAAAACTTTTGTGGTTGGAAAGGAAATTTACATAGCTAACACTGCTCAGCTCACCGCCCTAATCATCTCATGGAGAATCTGGGTGATACTTTCTTCATAACCAGATGTTCTGGGGTTCACAGCAGCTCTGTTCTGGCAGGACACCCACATGTTATCTTTCTACAGAGACAGCTCACTAAATGTCATCTCTTTGATAGGAGTGGGTACCATTTATCAGTGGGAATTGGCTGCTCTGTCAGAATTTCATTTCTGCTATGTTTTGCAGATAAAATCTTTCATGAGACATTGCTGACCTATTGTGAATGATGAAGTGAGAAACACTATACATTGCCACTATTGTGACTGAGTAACCACAAAAGAGAGTATCTGTACATGCGCACACTATAAAGTTCTTTCTTATGGTTACCAAATTATATCAAAGGTTGTAGAACCAATTCTCAAGGGATTTGAGTTGGCTGAATAATTTCTGGGCAAAAATATATTATTGATTCCTAATAATTAAAGTGTTCGCATTAATTTTATATCAATCTCAATTTAAATCATTATAAATCCAATATCCTTAACATGAAAAAAAATATGTTTCCTTTTTTTTTTTCATGAAGTCATGCTTGGTCCTAATGCTTCTCAAATTTCTGCCAATATTAACAGAGCATGAGATAAAGAATTCACTTGTGATCAGACAGTATGGTGCTGGTCTCTGAAGTTCCACAGTGGGGATAGGAGTTTTGAAGATCAAGGTGGTAGAAGAGGCCCATCTGTAATTGACAATCTCCATTTGAAAACATGAATCAAACAAAACCCATGTCAAGTGTCAGAAATGTCTTGGATAACGGCATTTCAACAATTCAAACCATCTTAAGACAAATTACATGGTTAAGGAACTCGATAAATGAATTCAATGAATGTCAAAGAATTTTGAATTGTATTTGATGCAGTATCTGCAAAATTAGCATGATCCATTCCTTGATCGACTAGTGACTTGAGATTAGAAATGGATCCTCTATGACAATTGTAAATGATCAGATCAATGGCTTGATTATGACAAATTATCCAAACATTATCCAAACAAACTAAAATTGCACCAACAGAAGATTTATAGTAACTGTTTAGTGGTCTGCCATTGGCATTATCCATGACAGCTTTTTGAAATCTAACCAGCGCATCACTGTCGAAGTTTATTGTCAACAACTGGATGAAATGCACATTCAGTTAATCAAAACGCAACTGCACAGATTAATTGCTAAGGTTCAATTCTGCTTCATGACAATGGTCGACCAAATGTTATCAGGATGATACTGCAGAAGTGTACTGACTTTAGATACGAGACTTTGCCATATTCACCATATTCCTTCCGATTTTTCAAGCATCTTGAAAAATTTTTTAAACTAAAAGACATTCAATTGCAAAAATATATGCATAAACTGCATGCAAAGATTTCTTGGTATCCAAACCGTTACAGTTTTATTGTAAAGGCATAAAAAATTAACTCGATAACAGAAAAGTATAGTATTCAGGGTGCCTATTTTAACTGATTTAATCACTGGATGAAATGCTCGTTACGTTAATCCAAATCCGACTGACACTGGTTAATTGACGAGATCCAATTCTGCTTCATGATAATATTCGGTCACCTGTAGCCACAGTGATATTGCAGGAACTCACCGGCTTTGGATACGAAACTTTGCCACATCGACCATTGTCCCCCCCCCCCAGCCTCTCGCCCACTGACTCCCGCTTTTTCAAGCATCTTGACATTTTTTTCTAAGATTTCTTGGCAACCAAACCTTTAGAGAGTTATCATAAAGGCATAAAAACAATTAGCTCGATGATAGAAATGTATAGATGTTTATGGTTTCCTATTTTAACTGATTGTCCTGTTCAAATACATTAATTCAAGAATAAAAGTTGATTCTAAAATCGGACATTTTCCGAACAACAGCATAACTTTACAATGAATTCAATCTTCAGTGAATGCTCTTATTTATGACCTTATGCCAGACTAAGTTAAGCATAATAAAAATATTCTAAAGGATACCTAAACATATCACCACTGATTTGTGCTCAATTCTCAGTGTCACACGTTTGTAATGTGGCCATATGCCAGACTGCTTAGAAAAGAGGCTGCTGAAAAGTTCACAGCCCAACCAAGAAACCCTTTCAAATAGGGTTGTGTGTGTGTGTGTGTGTACAAGCGCAAAAGTTTTCTCTGGAAATTTTATTTTTAAACGGAGTTTTCTTTTTGAACAAAACTTTATTCACGATCCCAGAAAATGAAACGCTAAATTCAATTATGTGAAATATGAATACAATCAGCGGCAAGCCACAGCTGGAAAGTAGAGACAATGTTTACCCTATTTAAAAAATGCGTATCTCTTGTTGGGGCATTTTGAGGTCCATATTTGCTAACTTTATTTTCGAACTTGAAATGTAAATATTTTCTTAAGACTTTTGCTCTCTAAGACATTAATTTCACTGTTTAAAAAAAAAAACAGTGATTAAGTGCCCATTAAATATAGCGTTTATATTAATAAGAAGCGACAGATTAAAAATCCATTGTTAAAAAAATGCCTTTGTTACGTTTCAGGTACAACAATGTTAGCATATATAGACTTCCAAATATCCCAACAAGAGTTGTGCATTTATTAAGTAAAGTAATTTAATCTGATTTTGCTGTAATGCCTTCTGGTAGCTTCATAGTGAATAACGTTTGGCTTGAAAGCGGCTTACCAGATTAAATGGAAATACAGGTTGAATTCTAGTCGGAATACTTTAATTTCAATCTTTAAGAAGCAAATGTCTACTCAGAACCGTGTGCCCGCTGAAAAACTTTTGGAATCTTCCAGCAATACTTCACTAGGGTAATGTTTTTTTGTTTTTTTTTTTTTCACAGTAAGGTTCACCCTGTACTAGGCCTGTGGCCACTCGAAGTACGTGGTTACGTTAAGGTGTAGTTTATATGGATAGGAGAGGAAGATAATGGTTAAGTATAGAGTTAACCTTTATCTTCCTCTCCTACCCATATAAACTACCTCTTAACGTAACCCTCTACTTCGAGTGACCCCAGGCCTTACTGTGAAAAATAAAAATCGCGATTCACGACTTTCTGTTCTTGAAATGAGAATGTCATGGTTAAAGGAAAGGGAAGCTCAACCAAACAAAATAAGGACGTAATGGAATATCATAATTATGGTTTCAGCTACAAGGCCATTATTACTAAACACGGCAGAGAGCATTCCCCCCCCCCCAGGATGTACAATAAACGTGTTTACTTTAGAAATATCTACTGAAAAAGCATTCATTAAGGAAATCTGGAATTGGATTGAAAGCAATGATTGCACTTACTCTGAATCCAGCATATACAGGGTACCTAATATATATATATATATATATATATATATATATATATATATATATATATATAATATACGTAAATTCAGAAAGACGTGAGACGACTGTTGAAAACTAGTGACGACTGATGCGACTGAAAAGTTCAGGAAGAATTTCTGCGCATTTCGTCAATCTCCATGTCGGATGTTCTTTACAAAGTACGATAACTTGACGCTCAAAATTGGTGAGTTTTTAGCCATACAAGAAGGGAAGGACGAAAGTTCTTTGAAAATAACCTTTAAATGACGAATCACAAGATCGAGCAGCAATTAATCATAAAAGAACCAATCGGGGTTAAGTAATTACGCGAGAGTCGAATGATTATTCATGGTCACGGATATTTAAGGTTATTCAAAGTTAATTATTACTGAAAGATAAAACTGATAATAAATCTGCCGCTTGTTTTTACTGGGCACACTCTGTAGAATTAATATATATTAAATACTTCAAATATGTATGGAGCAGGCATAATATTTAGGATAGAAGATTACGAAATTGAACCGAGAATCAGCTGCGCTAGGGATAGTTTTGCCTAACACTGCAAATTGACACAAAAAACGAAATATTAACCGAATAACTCGACCCGTGTTCTTAAATAGTTTTGTCAAATCCAGACTCTTATGTCGATGCATGACACCAAACTTATTCAGAAATGACTAAACTATCAGCTTTTTTTCGTTTTCATAGATCAGTGATTAAAACTGACTCCAAGAGAATGTGGCCCTGCAGATCCGCCGCAGACTAGAAATACAGAATTACAAATAAAGAACTTTATGAAATAACGAAGACCACATCACTTTAAGACTTCCAAAAGTAGTAACAACCAAAATGTCTTAACAATGATTCCACACAAACTTAAACAAAAGTTTAAAAAGGAAACGTCCATCAACCCTAGAAATAACAATAAGAGTGAGCGGGCTTGAGAGACCCTATTGTCCTGAAAAACTGTATTAAGAATGTTATATAGGAATAAAATGTCGCTTCCGACGCTTGAGTTTGAATATAAATCGCCAGTGAGTAAACACAGGCGAACCATTATTGAATTAACTGTGTCACGTGACCATGGGAGAAACGCATATATAGGAAGTCACATGACGTGTAATTGTTCTGCATTTCTAATCTATGTTCTATTAATTATTATTCGGATCGCCATTCCTAGTCTATCCATCTCTTATTTCTATACGGACCTCTATTCTCTACTCTATTCACTATAATATTTCTCTATTCGGATCACTACATCGTTTACTATTCGAGTGAGTATTATCGAGCAAGTACTATTAGTGCGAGTGTAATTCAAAGGCGTCTGACACCAGCATTGTTCAACGGCGTTACTATAGTTGTATCTGCGATTACAAAGTCTCTACTACAACGAACATTACGAAAGTTACGAGTATTCGTGGGCATCACAAAAAAAATTTTTTTTTTATAAATTTCGACCATTGAATAATCGTTATACGATCTTCATTTTCAAGCGACTTTAATACTCATTGGTTGTTCAATGAATGGCGAATGTTACCTGAATGGACACATTACCATTGAATAATCGCTATACAGTCTTCTTTTACTTAATACAGTCAATAATCAACAAGTTATTCAAATTAATCTTTTTGAATCATTTCACCCCAAGCAAAGTGATAATACCACTAGGATGCAAGGGTGTCTACTGCGAGGGAGAATGAGAAGACATTAGTGAAGAGAATAAAAGAACAGGATTCAGGTAAACAGAAGATGGCGATTGCATTTAAAATTTCTGAAGATTCTAGTTGGTAGGAAAGCTAGAAATCGGAAGAGAGTTCCACAGCTAAGAAAAGAAACTATTAGAATAGAACCTACGGTTGCATCTATATAGTTCAACAGTACAACGGTGAAGCCTAATTGCCAATCCATTAGCACGCTTAAATTTATACAGTCGAGGCACTAAGGTGAAAAGCCCATTAGAACAATTGCCATAAAAATATTTGTAGAAAATACAAAGAGATATCTTCGTTCTTGTTATTCTGAACGACATTTGATTGATAGAAGCAATTATTAATACATTTTTGTTTCTCTTACCGCTGCAGAGTCAATTGGTTCATTAATGGCAGGAAGAGAGTAACGGGATCGAGATTAAAAGGAGACGCCATTGAAAACAATACTAATCGTACTGAAACATGATGATCAAACATCTCGGTAATGTTTATATTAGGTTGGTGCAAAAATAATGACGTAATAATGTCGTTTTTTGACGTTAAAAAATACGTCAAAAAACGACATTATTACGTCATTTTTGCACCAACCTAATAGTTTTAAAAAGCAATGATTAAAATTAGAATAAAACCTAAACATATGAAAGTGAATTTATATATTTTTCTTTATTCTTTGGAATTGACAACAAAAATAATAAACACTATGTGATTATTTATTGGATTTGTTGTTTTTTATATAATTTTTAACAACCCAGTAATATTTAAAAAAAAAAATCAGGAAAATATTCTCCATAATCTAATGCTTTATTGAATTTTATGTACTTTGGGTTTAAATTTACTATAGTTATCGTTCTTATTTTTTTGAACGTGTCGTGTATGAACATCCACATTAACAAAAATCGGCACGTTTATACACACACAAAATTCAAAATTCTTTGTAAAATATTGGGGGCAGCTGAATTGTAGTAAATTTTTGCATTTTTGATTAGTAAATATAATTTTTGCTTAATAACAATATTACCTAACAGGTACAAATTACTACAGAAATTTAAAAGATTTAAAACTTAATAAATTATTCTAATTAAAAAAGTGTAAACAATTCTTGTAAAAATTCATTATTCATTAAAACTCTTTTTCCTTAAGTGTCCATAATATACCTTATTCATAAAAGCAATTAAAACTTTTCTAATTAAATAATGTCATAGTTTCATTACATTTTATTTTACGATTCAAAGCAGATTTTCGGTAACTGGTAGCCCTGTTTTACAAAAAACAAATATTGATGATTTAAATCCTCCAAGGAGTTCTGTGCATAACTAATATAAACATTAAGCGGTACAAAACTGAATTTGTAGCCGGACCGTGTGGAGGGAGGAGGGTTACGTGTTGTTAAATTAGGAACACGTATGTTTATTCCTGCTAGAAGAAGGTCCAACTGCAAGAACATGACGGACTCAGAGATTCAATCCACCATAAAGAAGTGTAAGGAAAACCAACAAGACCGATATATATATATATATATATATAATTATTTATTTAAAAATTATAACATAAATATGTTATAAAATCACTACAAAAATAGCCATTTTGTTTCAACACCTCCGGTGTCTTATCAAGTGATAATGTTGAATGTAAAATAAATGATTTTAAAAGTTTCAAATTAATTAACGATCCTTCGCAAGGGAAAAACGCTTTTACAAAAGCTAGAATGACCAATCAAAACACAAGTATAGGAAAAATTCAAAAAACTTGACAACGAAGTAAGGTTATAATAGCTATTAAGAGCGTAAGTATTAAATTATATGATAAAATTTGATATTAAAAGTAAAAAAAATACTAATTTGAAAATCTAAATTTAATCTCTATTAAGTTTAAAATGATATAATAACTGAGGAGAAAAGAAAAAATACATATGTTATTCAATTTATTTCTTCATTGAAATTACGTTAGAATAGACGCTCATATACACCAATCATATACTTGGATATATATATATTATATATACATATATATAGATATAGATATATAGATATCAACAAATAGATGTATTAAAAACAAAATTTACAATAGACATAGACATTTATTTTTGTGTGTGAACGTAAAGAGTTTGTATTTTGGTGAATGTTCGTACGTACGTGTATATGTATAATGTTCATGGCGTCTCCCACAAATGGGAAGACGCAATCTTCTGCGAGAGCTTACATTGTAGATGTGTTCGATGAAAATGAAGAAATGAAAAAGAGAACGAGGCGAGAAATCGCCCAGTATTTATAGTGTAGGGAGAGCGTCTCCTAGTGAATAATTTGGACAATTAAGGAGGAGTTAACTCCGACAAATTTTTTATTAAGTTTGTGAATTTTTCATCATGGTATGCTCACGTTTTAGGGAATCTGTGGAGTTACCCATTTTAAAGGGATCATTTCAATCTTCTTTATACCATTTTATTTCGTTTACTATAAACGAATTAATCCTAGATCCGACCCACAGAGGTAAAAACGCTGCTTACGCATGATGAAGAATTTTGTCGCTGGCTAAGATTTCTAGTTTCGGTCCCAGTCATCAATTCTTTTAATCTGACCGAAATATGATCAAAGTTGTATTCACATTTTCTTTTTCATTTCACTCCAAAACAAAGGGTTACTGAGAGTGAAATAAATTGCGAGAACATTATTGACGAGAGAGCAATAAATAATGATAGAGGTTGTATTTAATTTTTTTAGGGCTGTAGTTGACAGGAAAACAAGAAGCCAAAAGAGAATTCCACAAGCGAGAAGTGCGAGAGACAAAACTATTAGAATGAAACTTACGGTTACATCAAGCAATTCCAACAATAAAATGATGCCTATTTCCCATCAACCCTTGCTGTTTTTAAAATACTTTATTGACTGCACCCCTGAAAAAGACTGACCGAAATTTGTTTTTCAATTTTCATGAATACAAGCAGTTCAGACTGCAATAGAATTACATTATGACGATAGAAATGACTTAAAATAATAAAACAGACACAAAGATTTCACTGTGGCAAAAACATTTTTACAAGACTTTCTTGCTTGTTGATCTCCTTTCATACACCAGCAGTAATCAAACATCATGTGGGAATCCCAGTGCCCTTGGTACCGTTTTTACTTAATTTTGATATCTTGGTGGAATCTCTCCCCTTGTTAGTCACTTGTATCACCTAAAATGGGAATTATTCAAGATGGCTATTTAAAAAATGCATTTTGACGCTCATATTGCAAACTAACTCTTTGTAGTCCTTTTAAATATTTTTACGATTTCTTCGTAGATATCTGCTTTATAATTGCCTAAAATGTTTTCTATCCAGTCTATAAATTAGATCCAGGCATTTTTTCACAGTCATTCATGATATTAGAGAAATTTCTGTCTTTAATTAATGGTCTTATTTGTGGACCGTCGAAAATTTCCGCCATGATTTTTTTAATAACTTAAACTTAGAAATTTTGAAGTTATGTATTTGAAACATTCGCCGTTCGTATCTAAAGCTTTTACAAATTTTGTTTAACGAAGCCTAGTTTGATATTCAGAGGAGGAAATTGAATTTTATCTCTGCTCAGTAAAGGTGAATTATTTAAGTTTTTTTTCCTCCGACAGTGATGTTCGTGTTGGCCAGATTTGTTAAAAATAATGTTCTTCCTTGGCTCTGCTGTCCTATAAACAAAGGAAGCAGAGATATTTTGTATACCCCCTCGTTGTTCTAGCAGAAAATTAACCATTTTTATGTCAAGGCATATTGATCCACTCGTGCTCCCGATATTTGATAAGAATTAAAACCTTTCCTTTATGTTCATACTTTTCTTTTAATTTTGTTGAGTTCCCAATCAGTATTAAGTCATATCGATTGTCATTATGCAACAACAGACACTTAAGACTTCTTTTCGAACTGTCTAAAAACAAGTGCCATTCATTTGTATCGTGAAGTGGGTTAGCCAATCTGTATCGGTGACAAATACAAATTAAACTGACCCTCTACTATTTTTACTAAATGAAATGCTACAATGATAACAACAAGAGAAATAATCAAATAGGCAGATATTTGTTTTAACAGAAAATATTTTTATATCACAAGTACACAAGATATAATGAAGTTGTTTAAGACACTTTAGAGTTCTTGGTTGTGTGATCAAGGGTAATATAAAAGGTATTATGCTATAGCTCTGGTAAGAAATTAAACAGTTTTATTGATGGTGAAATTGAATGAAACATATTACTTGACTTACTGTAGAGTTGTCTCGCTTCGACCGATATAATTACGATTTCCTTTATGTTGTTAAAATATTGAGCGAGTTGGTTTCTGAATCTTGCTTTATTTGAATTCGTCACTAGATGAGTTGATGTTGAAAAGAAATTGAATTCCACAAACCGGGTTTTAATAAAAATTAAGTTGGAAGTTGGGTTTCATGGATTCGTGTGACGAGTTGATTATTTTAAGGAATCGCGTCGCGTCGAAGTTTCATATGAATGTTCTTGATCACGTGGTGGCTTGAGAACGTTACATTTTTTTGTGGGGGGAGGGGCGTTGAACTCTGAACAGGTCAACTCTACGTCAACCGTGCAGGCGTAGGCAAAAACATGACATTATTTATGGACCAATCAGAAAGCATTGTTTTGTACTGAACTCTGGAGCCGATTTTAATGGGTTCAGCAAAAACTGAGAATACTTAGCTGTGATCCTCTTTTAACAGGTTTGAAACAGAGAATGTAGAAATCTAAAGACTCAAATCACCAGGTATGTCACATCAATATGCTCTGTTCTAAAGAAGTTCTCTTTTCCTGTAAAATGAAATGTATGTGTTTGAAGTAAGCAAGTTTTTCTCTTGTCTTGAATCTAAGATTTCCGCAGCCAAATTTAGTAATTTAGATCTCTTGCAGGATCATTCAACTCTGCCTGTTTAAACTTTTTGAGGATAGTTTTGACTTTCAAATACACTGGGGTCAAAATCAGTGTCCGACTCCTCAGAGTGCAAAACAATATTTTCAGGAACATCTTCAACTAATTCTTGAGTTGGCAGACGCTTAAATTTTGGAATGGCGATCTCATTTGAATGTAGCACAGCTCGTATCGCGATATCAAAATTTGGGTACTCTATACAATGTATATTTTTCTTATTGATGCCCAAAGTCTAGACAAAGTAAAAGTAGCAATCGGTCTCGTGGTTAAGTAGTTTCTCGCCACACGTGATATGAAAAAAAAAAAATTAAAAAATTTATAACGCATTAACAAAAGCAACGTGAGATTTGTTTTATGAATTTCTCTCCCAAACATTTAACATTTCTTTGTGTTTCAAACTTTATGCAATATTTGAGATTCTTATAAACACTTTTGTAAATTTTTGTTTGTGTACGTAAGTTACAATCACATTTAGGTAAGTTACAGTATACTAGTGATTAAATTACGTAGTGTTATGAAATAATAAACTTACCATGGGAGCTCCAAAAATTATTTTTGAATCCGAACCCTTCGTCTAATATCGCAGTCTTTTAATACATTTAGTTCAGGCTTCATGTGGAGCCCATGTTTCATATTGTTCCACCACTTTTATTCCAAAATGAGCAAATTAAGTTCTCTTTAAGAAGTTAGTTATATTTGCTTGTTGGTGTGAAACTAAACTTTCTACGCATATGACAAAAGGAGACAGAGTTCTTTTTGCATTTGAACTTTTCTATCGCTTGATTGTTCTTTCAATTTTTAAAAGTATTTAAAGTTCTTAATTTATATAAATCTAAGAATTTGGAAAATACAAATTGATTTAAATAGGAATTTGTAGTGGACCGTGGCTGTGATGTTGTTGAGTAGACGTAGATGAACACATGTGGGTTCAGATTTTCCTGCTACATGAGAAAGTTGGACTTTAATTAAGTCCAAAGAAGAAGGCAAAGAAAAACAAACACAAGACCGATAATATATGTATACAAATATATATTAATAACAAGTTACATGGAAACAGTTACAAAGGACAAAGTGTGTGTGTGAATATTATATGTGTGTGTGTGTGTGTATTGTGCTTAGCGTGTTCCCAGCATTTGGGAAACGCTATCCCTGTTAGCGCTTATATTTTCGAGGTGGTAATGCTGAAAGCCTGAGGAAAAAAAAAGAAAAAAGGATTTACCTCCAGGTGTCGGCCCAAAGGCCCGAGGGGAAAAAGAGAAAGAGACGATGGAAAGCGACTATTTATAGCCAGAGAAGAGTGACCCCTGGTGAAAGGGTTAACGAACTAAAGGAGGAGTTAACTCCGACAAATTTATTATGAAATAGGTACTTACAATCTATGAAATTGAACTAGAAATACGGATGAGTAAGTACAATATAAATTATGTCAAATTAAATCACGATGACAAAATTACTAAATCATATGGCAATTCAAAATTATGTTAATGCGCAAACTTAACTGACTTACTGATTGAATTGGCTGGTTAACTCTGGAAACGAGTCCCTCGAGAATATTCTACAGAAAACAAGAACGCTCGAGAAAGTTCTAGAATTCTATGATGTTTTTAGTTTAATTTACTAATATTAAAATGAGTTAAAAATGACAAAATTAAAAATATTTTACGGTGCTTCATAAAGGTATAGATAATACAACAATACAATATAAAAAGGGTTGTCCAACTTTTCGTCCAAAAAGAAAAACAAAAAAAAAACCGCACAGTATGAAGAAAAAAAAAGGCCCCAAACTTAATAAAAACGAAGTTTTATCGTGAAAAAAGTTTATTTTATTAATAAGAGGAAGGACCAAGGTATTTTTTAACTATTTAAAATTTTTTTTTTATTCCTTTGCAGCATGTTCAAATTTAGGTTGAAAATCTTGTTTTTTTTTTTTTTTTTTTTTTTTTAGATCAGCGGTCGGCATTTGTTGTTTTTCAGCTAAAAAACGCATTGATTTGGAAAATCTTGCAAAAATCAAATGATTGTCGGATTTTAATGAAACCTTCAGAACTTATTCACAAATGAATGAAATTATTTTAGAAATGTTTGTTTTTTCGAAAGTCACCGTAAAAAATATTTTTTTAATATTTGTTACTCCCCACGCTACTTAATTTTATGAAAACATGAAACATTTTAGGCATGATTTTTTTTAAAATTAAATGCACAAGACTCTGAAGAATATAAATCATCGATTTATTTGGTAAAAAATGTGCAAAATTATCTAAACTTTTACCTCAGTTGTAAAAATAGAAAACCCAATAAAACTAAGACAATATTTAATTAAAAAAACTTTTAATGGCTTTTCTGAATAACATATTTTAAAGTAATAATTATAAAACACAAAAAAAAAAAACATTTTTTGATGAAAAATGAATTTTTACATTAATTTTTTCTTTTTTCAATTTTTAATACATACTATGATAAAAAGTTGTTAGATAATTTAAAATTAAGTTTTTTATCGTGACTCAATGGAAATCATCTTATTATGTTATTTTCTTTTTAAAGATCATAAATTTGAAAGCTTATTAAAATCTGCAATACAAATATAATTTTAAAATAATTTTTTAATATTCCAAAATTGTATTAAAAATAGTCTCCGACAAAAGTATGGATGCACAGCTTTGAAATAATGTCACGTGAGGTAGAGTTGTTTCCATTTATAGAAGCTAGATGTTTTTACTTCAGAAATTGCTTTGCATTCGTTCTGTTACAAAAACAACGTGTCAAAATTTCTGACTGAATATAGTCGCATTTTCAAAATTTTTCTTTTCAATTTTTGAATATAATCAATTTTTTCTTTTTCAGTGTGAGACAAACTGCAAATATTATTTCATTTTTTTAAAATTTTATATCCAACTTTAGGCACGGAAACAGCGAAAGTTTGAAATCGATTGCATAGCATTTTAATTTTAATTTTATTAATAAATAAAATCAATAAAATATGTATAAAATTCTCATAATTGTCATATTAACATTTAAGATTAAAAGTAACACATTTAAAAACAATTTTGCAAGATGTACTTAATCTTAAATATTTGCATGGTTGCCATATAACAATTATTAATAAAAAGAAAAAAAATCTGGGTTAATAAAAAGAAATAAAATCTCATTTCATTAAGTTACCTGTTTCAATTATGAAATGTAATGGTGTTTCATGTAATTTTTATATCCTCAGAAAAATATTTCATGACTGAGATAAAACTTAATTTAAAAACAATATTGTTACTGTTTATTTATTTTTTCTTTGAAAATTTGAATTTTTTCGTAATTTAAATGTTATTTTTATTGCAGAATTCTCCTGCAAACGCAAGGTAAAAAAAAATTGTTGAAAGTGTATTTTATATATATATATATATATAAATTTACTAATATTATAGACAAGCGTATGGTTGCAAGAAAGAAATACGACAACAGCAGAAATAGATCAACGTGGTTTATTTCAACAGGAACGTGAGGGTTTGGGACAGCTACCTTGTGGTATAGTTCATAAGCCGGCTTCGGATCTAGGTCGATCTCTCATAGTAGTTCACATATGTTGACGCTCTCCTGCTGACCGCTCGTTCTGACCGTGACGGGTCTCGTCCCTGGCCACCTGTTGAACTTCCGTGTGACCCCTTTTATAGCGTTTTTTTTATGGCTTAACAGGCTCGAAAAACGAAGCGAGTATTATTAGGAGGGAAGCATTTTTATTGGACGTAAAATAGAACACTTTAAATATTATTTTATTTTTCGACCGGAACTTGTGTGTCGGAAACATTTGTAAACGAAGATAATGGTCATTTTGTGACGGGGCTTTGTCCCGTTCACATCCGGCTCTCGCTCTTGAGTATTTGCCTATAAATCAGCCAAGATATGTCTTATTTTATTTTATAACACTAACCAGGTTCACTTAAAATTAGAATGAATTATATCACTTCTGCCCTATCGTCCTATAAATTCCTTTGACGTAAGTTGTTGATAGATTGACGTACATCAGTTTTTAACAACACCCCTCAAAACACGCCCAAAACGTAGCACCACGTTTGGAAATGTCTCTCTTAAAATTTTTTCTGCTAAAAAAGTAAGTAACGTTTCATTCAAATTACATTGAGTATACTTTAAATATTCTAATTTTCCTAAGATAAATTAAAAATGATGTAACTGAATTTTACATGTTTTTTAAACTTTGATTTTGTTTACTGTTTTTACTACAACAACGTCAGAAAAAATGGTCGATACTGCAAAAAGACTTAGCGAGCATTGAGAAAAAAAACTGTGTATGAATATGACGAAAGAGTGGGAGGCGTTCAGTAAAAAATCAGATAAAAATTCGTTCTCAGCGCACACAAATTATATAGAACATACTGTCAAATCTAATTCAATAGACAAAAATTAAAATTTGTTCCCCAGTGAATGATTAATAGAAAGTGTTATTTTTCAACTAGTCTATTACAGTTATCTCCCTTACCAATAAATCATCAAGGAATTATTTCCCTTGATATAAGTTATCTCCCTTACATTTAAATTAGTTTGATCTAAAACTTAATTTATTTTGTTAAAAATTAAGCTACCGTATATTTTCACGTATAAGCCGACTTTTAGATTTGACGAGGTCAAAAAATATTTCAAATTTTCAGGAATTTAACCTATATCTGTAGAATAAAACAACTGCTTATTGATTAAAGATAATGTTACTAAAAATGTTGTTACTATATATATCCTTAGGAATTCAAAAATAAAATAAAAAACGAAATAATAAATAAATAAAAGTAAAACCAATTCTATATCAGGTTTTTTCCCCACGCACATTCCCTAAAAGGGAAACCATTGTTTTACGTTTCATCACGTGATCCCTTGCGAATACTGAATCTTCTTTTTCTTCTTTTCCTATATCTAAACAGTTATTTAATAGTCTGGTGTACTAATGCCCCCCCCCCCAAAAAAAAACAAACAAATTCACAATTACAAAAATACCACTGATAATGTACGATAATAGTAGATTCCACTTTCAACATTTTATTTATTCGCAATCATAAATTAATTTTTACATTTTCTCAGCTGAGCTTGCATGGATACAAGTTGATTTCATTGATATGGAATTATTCTTCAAATAGGCAATATATTATGAAGTTATGCCAGTAATATATAAGGTAGAGATGGTTTTATTACTTTTTATCAGTTTATTTGATAATCTGAATTTTTTCATCTACATTATTGGTTATCGCACGAAGGCCGGGGTTAGCCTTACAGACAAACATCACTCAGAATTATTTTTTTTTTGTGTGTTTTTTAGAATCACCCCCAAATTTTAAGGGTGACTTTATAGATTTTAGAGGTCGTCTTATACGCGGAAATATACGGTACTTAACATTTTAATGGTATATTATGGAATATTGGAATACATTTTTTATGTTTTCTAAAAAGTGACATTTTGAACAAGTGGTGTGAATGTCAGAATGACAAAGATCTCGTAAATAAACAGGCAGACTCCATATTTACTTTATAATAAATAAATAACGAAAGTCTCACGTTCCTTTGATTTTTTTTTTTTTTTTTTTTTTTTTTTTGTTCTTTTGGATAATTAAACAATTAAAAAATACACACGAGATATTGAAAAGTGGTCGGGGAGGAAACATACCCACAAAAATATTCCCACAAAATTTTATAATAATATAACTTATCCAATTAATGGATAATTACTGAAAATTTCGTTTGAATCGGATAATTACCTGATTTTTAGCAAATGTTTTAAAACAGTTTTTTTTTGTTTCATTTCGTGAAAAAAACACCCATTTTGGTGGTATCTAGTCATTTCTGCTCTCCAATAATAACTTAGATGTATAATGCCAGAAATTTTTATTCTCCCATTTGCATCCCCCCCACCCCGTTATTATATCCATGATATAATAATACCGTATTTTAGGAACGGAACGGAATAGCTGAAAGGAAGAATAATAACAAACATGCTTTGTTCTCGGAGAGATTTTTATACCACGACGACACACATAAAACTATATATACATATATACATGTGTCCCACACAGAGAATAATATATCTATACCGCAAGCAGAGTGTAAGGAGAAACAAAAAGATTGTCTTACATATAATACGGAGATGCTTCTGTTTCTGGAGAAGCCATGTTTAGGACTCCAGATTTAAACGGTCCGGATTCATCCCACGTGAGAACATATTCCACGAAGAGGAAATGGCTGGTTTGGGTTTTCCCTAATTGAAGAGTGCGAGGCGGAGTTTCTTTCTATATCTGGGAAAAGGGACACCACATATCTCGTAGAATCGTTATGAGGAAAGCACTTGGATATGTGAACTTCTACGATCTCGCGATTTAACGGAAATCGGCCACATTTCCATCTGCTATTCTCTGCTCAAACACAACGATCTATTTTTTGAAAGAACGATGAACGGTAATGAAAAATGGATTGTTTACAACAATGTGAAGTGAAAAATGTCCTGGGGAAAACGAAATGAGATACTGCCAAACACCCCAAAAGCTGATCGGCATTCGAAAAAAGTGATGCTGCGTGTCTGTTGGGACTTGGAAAGGCATTCTGCTTTATGAGCTTCTGCCAAAAAATCCGACGTTGAATTCAGACATGAACCGTTCAGAATTAGATCGATTAACGGCATCAAATCGTTGAAAGCTTTTGAAATTGGCTAATCGGGATGGTGGTCGTCTTCTACCAGAGCCACGTTAGACATCACGTCTCTCCTCATGTCACGGTTCACCCTACTGCACCCGCCGCACTCACTTGACCTTTCATCTTTGGTATTATCCCTTATTTGGATCCCCACAACAATCTCTTAATGAGAAGAACTTCAATTCTCTGGGAGCCTGTAAAAGCCACTTAGACAAGTTCATTATCCAGAAAGATGCCAAGTTCTGGGAGGATGGAACCATGAAGCTACCCCAAAGAGGGTGGACCGCAGTGAAATAGAATGATATATATGTGATTAAACATATATATGTACAGATATCTGAATACTTAAAACAATGTTACAAAATTTAGTTCCAATTCAGTATAGGAGCAATATATTGCGAAGCCTTAACGAAATCCCCAGAAAATGACAAAGTACCGAATTATTGACTCATCTGTCATCAACCCATAAAACTCTTGCACAAACTTTATCAATACTAATTGATAACTCTAGTGAAATTCCAGAATGGATCACCGAAGGTGTTACATATCTCCTACCAAAAACGCGTGAAACAGATGATCCAAAAAGTTATAGGCCAATAACATGTCTGCCCACCACATATAAATTGAGCACGTCTATCCTGACGAACTGTACTTGATGGAGGCAACATTCTTCTCCTGGTTGCAAAGACCAACTACTAATAAGTAAAATGATCATGGAATATTACAGGAAAAAGGTAGAAATCTCAGCACAACTTAGATAGATTACCGTAAAGAAATTGATAGTGTGCCAAACTCTTGTATACTTAAAGCTTTGGAAATGTACAAAGTCTCCACGATGATAGTAAATTTCCTTAAATATAACATGGAACTGTGGAAAACCACATTATACGTAAATCACACCAAAGATACTGCCACTTCAAATTGTTTGAATATCCGACGAGGAATCTTTCAAGGAGATTCCCTGTGGCCTCTTCTGTTCTGGTTATCCTTCATCTCTCTTTTGCATAAACTAAACAGTAATGGATACAAAGTAAAAAAGAAAAACTTTAATCACCTAATCTACACGGATGATATAAAACCAGACAATAATGCGTTGAAGGGTATCCTCAATACTGTAAAATATTTCAGAGATGACATGGGTATGGATTTCGGATTAGATAAATGTGCAAAAGTAACATTTAAGAAAGGGAAAATTACAGAAACACACTAAATAGATCAAGATTTTGTCAGAAAGATTAAGGAACTGGAATAAGAAGAATCCTATAAATACCTAGGGGTCAGCGAAGGGAATGGAATATAGCATACCTAAATGACGGAGGAAGTAAGAAAAGAAAACAACAGGAGTGTGGTTCTGGTGCTAAATACTGAGTTGAATTCACAAAACAGAACATCAGCAATAAACACTTTGGCTGTCCCTGTGGTGCCATACGGTTTCAGAATCCTTAATTGGACTATAGCTGACATTAAACGAATGGGTGTCAAAACGAGAAAGCTTTTATTTGCCACCACATGCATCATCCTAAGGCTGATGTTGATCGTTTGTATGGAGGCAGAGGATTAGTTGAACTAGAACTGTCTTACAAAACAACAGCATTCGTTCTTCAAAGATACCTAAAAACTATAGAAGACTGGATGATAACCTGTGTCAAAGAACATGGAAGAAATAAGAAACATTGTTCAGTAATAAAGAAAAGCCAACAAATTCGAAAGGGAATTTTAAGTTGGTGAAGAACTGCAAATAAACCATAAACCATTCTATTGTAGCGGTAAAGAACTTAAATAGGAAAGAAAAACGCAATGTACCAAATGCAGAAACGATGGCAAGATAAGCCTCTTCTTGGTTAATAATCTGCCTATACTAAACAAGCTGATGTAAACAAACACCGTACCCATTAATGGTTACGTAGTGCAGAGTTGAAAGCGGAAACCGAAGTTTTTTTTATTCTTGTTACATAGGACCAATGCTTGCTAACTAGAAATTACCAAGCACATATACTGAAAAATTGTATTAGCCCCAAATGCAGATTTTGTGACAAATATCCAGAAACAATTGACAATCTTTTATCAGGTTGCACAGTGTTAGCACCTACTAAATATAAAACGCGATATGATAGAGTGGACCAATCTCTGCACTGGAAAAAATGCATCTTATACGGGAAAGAAATTGCAAGAAATTGGTAAGAACATCACCCAGACCCGGTTACAGAGATAGGACTTGTAGCAATTTTATAGCACTTTACAATACACACAAAACAATCAAAGCTAATCAGCCAGACATCGAAATGAAAGATCACAAAAACAGAATGTGTTTTCTTATTGACATGACAGTCCCTGCAGATTGTAATGTATCTTTAAAGATCTTCAAAAACTATCAAAATACAAGGATCTCGAAGTTGAAAACTAAACAAATGTGGTAAATCGGGACATCAATAATTTCAGTTTTTAGCTGGGGCCATCGAATTGATTGGGAAAGGTTTCGGTAGACTTATTGAAGGGATTCCTGGTAGCCCATGCATTAAAGAAATACAAAAATTGTACTCACAAGTTCAACTCACACATTATGAAGAGCTTTGTCTATGTAAAATGTGTATGGTCTTAGGTTTTTCTTTTCGACAAAAATAATCAGTGGAAAACATCATGAAGCCATTACGATCTTAGATCTCTGGTTGGGACCCAGAAGGAATTGTGTTTATACAACAGAAACTCAAGAAAATAACATTTTCCTTCTTAAAAAATATTAACAGTAAATTACTTTGTGGTGTTATTTTACCAGCAAACTAAGCGTAATGTAGATTTTTATTTATAAATAAACCCAAAAGATAAACTACAGAAACATATTTAATTAACAAATATTCAGTCTATTTCACTAATTTATTTTATAATTTCACATGCCTTGACTCTCTATAACCTCCTATAACTTATTAACCAGTAGTTAAGTTAGCCTTTCTACTGTTTGGATTTAAAGTTTTTTCAATAATTTCACCCCAAGCAAAGCTATAAAGTGACTAAGATGCAAGGGGTTACTCAGTTTTGGAGAATATGAGAAAAATATACTATTAAGGAGAGAGGACATTAAAAGAACAAGAATGAAGACAGAACATAACGACTCGTATTGCATTTAAATTTTTGAAGATTAAAATTGACAAGAAAGCAAGAGGCCGGAAGCGAGTTCCGCCAGTGAGAAGTATGATAGAAAAAAAACAAACAAACTGTTAGTATAGAACTTACAGTTATATCTAGCTGCCATTTCAAATGTAAAATGATGAGATCTTGCCACCAATCTAGTACTACGCTTAAATTCATAAAGTCTATGTACCAAAGAGGAAAGTAATATTTATTATGAGTAAATACAAAAATGTGACACAAGGTCAAAAAGAGGGATAAGGGAAGGCTGGTCTTCAATCTATCTTAAACTTAGCCACAATTACTGAACCAGACATACCACAGTATTCCTTACACTAAAACAACACCTTCTTACTTACTATTCTTACTACAGCCACCATAATACCTCAAAGTCTCTATGAAATCCTAACTAGTCTCCGTATGTACGGGAAGGTTCATGAAAACAATTAGCATGAATATATTTATAGAAAAAGCAAAGGGAAGTTACTTTACAACTGTGGGAAAGTAACTGCAACCGAGATGCCAGACAAGGACCAATGATATTGCAAATTCTTCGTTGGATTTTATCAATTACTAGTAGTATAACCCATTTTCGACCGGGTGTTTAATTACTGGGATTTTTTACCGTTCAATTGGAGCAGTTTAAAGTCATCCCACTCAAAAACCAATATTAGTAACGACAATTGGGTGCAACTGAGGCACATCTCTAAATTGGGGAGGTGGGTAACAATTTGAATATGGGTGGCCCTGAAAAGGGCCGTTTTTGCGTTCTCAATCTTGTTTCAGCCTCACGCGCAGCAGCAGTTGAAGACGCGTTTCTCCTCAGCCATTGAGTCCTTTGATCATCATTTTCACCCACGCGCGCAGAAGCGTTCATTTATGCTCTTCCGGAAAGCCGATGGCTACGTTGATCTTCGGACTTTGATTGAAGCATTCCGAGAGGCATTTTGAGACAAGCAAACTGAACGTTCTAAAGAAGATTCGTTATCCCTTATTCGCATGGCGGAAGCGGTTTTGCGACCCAGACAGTTCTTTTCATTGGTGGCATGTCTTAGGCAAGTATGAATTGTCAAATGGAATGCGTAGGCAAATCCAAGAAGGGAACGCTGTAAAGCTACAGAGATCAATAAGCTCGAATAACTATAGGAAAAGCTGGACAAATAAATGTTGAGTAATAAAAAAGCAAGCTTATTTATTACTACTGTGAATGCAATGCAAAAATTGGCAGCACTATAAAAAATTTACATTGGGAACGGCTATAAACGACAATGAAAGCAACGCATTATAAACTGTAGTAGTAGGCTTTATACAACGGAAAAGGTAACCTCACTTGAGAGAGATTGAAAGTTTGGCCAAGAGAAGGGGAATATATAATTTGGACTAAAATCCACCAATGAAGAATTATCTATCAAACAAAAAAAATCATCGAAATCGGATGAAAACTGTGGAAACGCATAAACAACATCCGATCACACACAGACACACACACAGACACATTTTGAGAATTATAGATATAGATCTCTAAATACGTTGCAGAAATGCCGGACCATATGTGGCAGCAATATTCAAAGGTAGGATGAATGTAAAATATCAATATGTAAGATCGATTCTGTCAAAAAAAATACGAAAATGAAAAATGGTGAAAAAAATGTATATGGGTTAATTAGTAAAACGTATCTCACGAAATCATTATCTCCCAAAATACTTGTAGCACCAGTTTTTTATTTTTTTATTTTGAAGATTGTTTTTCAGTTTTATATTAGATTAATATTTGGAAAGGCTTTGCTATCATTTCATTAATTGGGTGCCTTTGAAACATTTTTGGCGAGGTGGGGGGGGGCAACAGTTAGTTTTGAAAACTGTCAAGGAGTATTGTTTTGTATGACTATACTCTTTGGCTTAATGCATCTTGGTTTTCACCTGTACCTCAAAAAAATTTTTTCTCCAATATTGCTTACGGCTACATCACGTTGAAACACCGGTTCGCATACGATCACCAAGCCTGGTCAGTAATTTCAGAGTGGCCAGTAAAAAGCGGTAAAATCAGAAAAAGACTTAAGACAACCGTTGAAAACTGATGACCACTGATGTGACTGAAAAATTCAGAAATAATTTTTGCACATTTCCTCAAATCCCCACGTCGGGTGTTCTTTGAAAAGTACGATAACTTGATGCTCAAAATCAGTGAATTGTTTCACTATACAAGAAGTTTGTTTGTTTGTTTGTGTTTTATGACATATCAACCACTGTGGGTCATTTAATGCCAAATCCAGTTTATATGAATTTTAAATGCCTATTTTGTATGGAATAAAAATATATAGCTGGCAACATTATTGTTTCAAAAAACGTATAGCTGGCAACATTGTTGTTTAAAAAAAACGTATAGCTGGCAAAATTATTGTTTAAAAAAAAACGTATAGCTGGCAACATTATTGTTTCAAAAAAAAACAAAAACAACGTATAGCTGGCAACATTATTGTTTCAAAAAAAGCGTATAGCTGGCAACATTATTCTTTACAAACAACGTATGGCTGGCAACATTATTTCTTACAAAAAACGTATAGCTGGCAACATTATTTCTTACAAAAAACGTATAGCTGGCAACATTATCTCTTACAAAAAACGTATAGCTGGCAACACTGTTTCAAAATCTTAGAGCTGGAAACATTATTGTTTCAAAAACTTAGATATGGCAACATTATTTTTCTGAAAACATTATCTGAGACCTTGCTGTTGGATGTAGTTTATCGCCGTACCCAGGACGCAGATGTAGTTTATCATCATACCCAGGACGCGGATGTAGTTTACCGTCATACCCAGGACGTGAGTAAAACTTGGAAAACTAGGAGTTCACTATTTGCCCATAGCTGGGACCCTAACAGGTGCTACCACCCCGGGTCAAGGTGGACCTGGGAACACCAGCGATTAAGAGGGGGTTCCACGCTCCTCAAAACCTCCAGATCAGAGGCCTTGCTGTTGGATGCAATTTAACGTCATACCCAGGACGCCTCATTGGTGGGGTCTTACCCCTCTACAGAGGTGCAGTCGGCGTATTCTAAAGCCCCAGCCGACAGGGCCGCTATACAAGAAGGGCAGAACGAACACCGAAAGTTGTTTGCAAATAATCTTTAAATGACGAGCAGCAAAATCAAAGTTAAAGTCATGAATATTCCAAAAAATTATTCAAGTTTATTCAAGGTCAATTATTCATGAAACATAAAATAGTGATAATAAATTTGCCGCTTTTTTACAGGGCACCCTGTAGGTGGGTGACCGTTTGGTAATACCAGATGCCGTAAGCTTGGATGTGCCGGTGGTGTAATGGATAATGTCTCGGAATTGTTAATCGGAGAGCCGAGTTCCAATTCCAGTTGGGTTCGTTATATTCACTTACGCGCAAATACCCTTTGAAAATTTATGAATCAAATATTCCCTCCAGATATGGTTGAAATAGTAATATTTATATCACTAAAGGATTATTAAAAAAAAAAAAAATTCTTACAATCTAAAAATATTTTGGGGCTTTAAATAACCTGCAAACGGTTGATAAACCGCAAAAAAAGAGTCAGTCGAATAATTCTATGTATTTATCGTGGCACCATCTATAATCTTCAAGATCGGTAATTTCGCTGCCGACAAAGGTAAAGGTTTTTGATAAATCTTTATTTTCATGTGGTGATTTCATGCGTATTGTTAAAATGTACGAATTCCGATGTTTTATTTGTAAGTGGCAAAAACATGCGCTGTCGAATTTCTATGAGCCGATGTCTAAAGGCAAAACCTGATTTATCAAGTTGAGGAGGTTCGTGACTCAAAGTCAAATAAAATTTGTCTCGTGCAGACAAGAGACAATATCAAAGCCCGCAATGAGTATTGAACACACGAGTAAATGACATGCAAAATGAATCATCACCCCTTATTTTGTAGGCGCATACAAATATGTATGCGTTTTAGTCGATTGAAAATGACGAATGAGAGTGAAAGGGAAAGTGAGGGAGAGAGTGTATGTGTGTGCGTGCGTGTGTGTGTGAGAGAGAGAGAGAGAGAGAGAGAGAGCGCGAGAGAAAGTTAAAGTGACAGAGAATTAAAGTGATAGTGAGAGTAAGAGAGTGAGAGTGTTAAAGTGAGAAAGAGTTTGTGACCGAAAGTGAGATTTAAAGTGAGAGAGTGTGAGAGTAAGAGAATTAGAGTGACAGAGAGAGTAAAAGAACTAAAGTGAGAGAGTTAAAGTAAGAGAGGGATTGATAGTAAGTGCGTTAAAATGAGAGAGTGAGAGTAAATATGTTTAAATGAGAGAAAGAGAGAGAGTGAGAGTAAAAGAGTAAAAGAAAGAGTGAGAAAGAGAGAGTGAGAGTAAAAGAGTAAAAGAAAGAGTGAGAAAGAGAGTGTGAGAGTAAGAGTATTAAAGTGTGTGTGTGAGAGAGAGAGTAAATATGTTTAAATGAGAGAGAATGTGAGAGTAAAAGATTAAAAGTTTTAAAGTGAGAAAGAGAGAGTGAGAGCAAGATTATTAAAGTATAAGAGATAGTGTTAAAGTGAGAGAGAGAGTAAGAGTGTTAAAGTGACAGAGAATGAAAGAGTTAAAGCGACAGAGATTGAGTGAGAGTAAGCGTATTAATATGCGAGAGAGAGAGAGTGAAAATAAGGGATTTAAAGGGAGAGTAAGATACTTAAAGTGAGAGAGAGTGAGAGTAAGAATGTTAAAGTGAGAGAAACAGTTTTAAACTGAAAGAGAGTTAAAGTGAGAGTGAGTGAGAGTAAGAGCGTTAAAATGAGAGAGAGAGTGAGAGTGTTAAAATGGGAGAGACTGTGAGTAAGAGTGTTAAAGTGAGAGAGAATAAGAATAAAAGAATTAAAGTGAGAGTGAGCGTAAGAGAAATTGAGAGAGAGAGTGAGAGTAAGTGGGAGAGAGTGAGAGTAAAGTGTGTTAAAGTGAGAGTCCACTTCCGCACAAATGTCCTTGGAAAAGGCATGAAACCACCTATTCTCTTCCTAACTAACAGTAGCACAGTATGACTGCTCTGAATTCAAAACTGTAGAGAAAGCATCGGGGAAATTATTCTACTATGTTTTCAAGAAGTCGTAACAAAGAAACGGATCACCAACGTCTTGAAAAGCAAAATCACCCGAGTTCCTTGCTATTTGCTACAAATATTAGGCTATATTTGTGACACTTAGTGCAACGGAGAGGTACTGTCTGGTGAACAGTGGATGTTGTATTTGCACACCCACAGATGAAAATTACAACACTTTTTTCATGTGGTTGCAGCAAGAAATAAAAAGAAAAAATAATTTAAAATAACTAAATTTAAGATAAACGAAAAATCCAAAATATTGTTTTTGTTCCAATAATATTTGTTTTAAAGCATTCATGACACTAAATATTTGTCACTTAAAACTATCCGCGGGCGTTTATGGTTGGCTTAAAATCACACGCCCATACGCTGACGTGATATGACGTCAGTTCTACAGGGACTTGATAGATCTACTGGTGTTATTTGTCTACGGATGGCTACTTTCTAACACTTGTTGATTGTTTATTATAAGCCGTACACGTAGGTCTTTCGTTTCAGGCTTAGGCGAAATTGCTTTTTCGTTTAATAATCGTCAACGTGTAGAGGCCAGGCAAGAAAAACAGAAACGTCAACAACTGAAACAAAGAAAAAGAAATTGTTCTGTTTAAGTTTTTTTACAACGCCCTGTAATGAAGTCCAAGTTTAATGTTTTGCCAAAAGTTGTTTTCTGCAGGGCGGCCGGCGGAAGAGGGCGTCTTCAATAATTTGTTGACTTTCTAGAACATTTATCCTGATAAGAACATAAGGTATTTGATGACTTGCTTGATGTACGGTTCTTATGTTTAGCTTGCTAACCATGACTCCTAGAACAGGGTCTTCAAACAACGACCGTCGGACCATAAGGTTTTATCAGAATTGAAATATTGAAATAAATAGTTTTATTTACTTATCTATGATTAAGTAAGTGATTCGTTTGTCAGCACAAATGCTCAGCTTTAACATTTTGACTATCTCTTTCCATATATATATATATATATATATATATATATATATATATATATATATATTTAGAAAATGAATAAACTCCGACATATTTTTATTTTTAATTTATTTTGTTTAAACCTTATTTTTGATGCATACTGATATTCGAGTAGAAGCTCTGTTTTGGAAGTCCTATTTTTCTGACAAGCTTTCTGGAATATTCATGCCGAAAGATGTAGTTCGATAAAAAATACTGTTTAATTAAGAAGCAATAACAATATGTCAGATTTAAATGAATGTACCTCCACTTTTTCGTTAAAAAGTAGCATAGCATGATAAAAAAAGGACCCAAACTTAACAAAAACAAACATATTCTTGTATTATTATTAAGAGGAAAGAACAAAGTATTTTAATTATTTAAAACTTTTTTTTACTCCTTTCTAACACGTTCGAAATTTTTGTTAAAAATCTTGTTTTTTGTGAGACTTTTTTTGAATTTTTTTTGCGTCTGTTTTCCAGTTAAATAACACATTAATTTAGAAAGTTTTGCAAAAATTAAATAAAACTTTCAAGACTTATTCACAAATGAGTGAATTTAATTTTTGAAATTGTTATTTTTAGAAAATCTTGGTAAAAATATTTTTTACATCTGTTATTCCCATTACCCACTTAATTTCATGAAATTTCTAGAAATAAAATTCATCTTCCAAATTTTGTTTTTTAGTTAAAAACAGGACTCCTTGGAGAATGCAAATTAACAATTTTTTTTCAAACTTTTTCCAAATTCCATAAAATCTGCTCGGTATCGTAAAATAAAAACTGCAATAAAACTCTCTAATTATTTTATTAGGTAAACTTTTAATTGCTTTTATAAATTACAATGCTTTTATATTAAAGACATTCTAGTCTGAAGAAAAAAATGGAGTTTGCAAGAACTGTTTCATTTTTTTAAATTGTAATAATTTATAAAGTTTCAAAAATCTTTTTAAAATTCTTCCAAAAATCGTCGTCGTTAGGCTATTAAGTCATTAAGTGAAGACTATTTTTACTAATTAAAAATTTGAAAGCTTAATCACGCCAAAATATTTTTAAATTATTAAAAAATTTTTAAGTGTATAAACGTGGCAATTTTGAAAGTATGGATAACCATACACAATATTGTCAGAAAATAAGATTGATCCTGATAGTAAATTTAAAGTCAAAATTCCTAAAATTAGATCACGGAGAATATTTCCAACAGTTACTGAATACTTATAAATTATATAAAAAAGCGTTCACTAGTCATTTTCTTATGTTTTAACAGATAAGGTCTCCGTAGAACAATAAGTGTCGACACCTAGTAAATCACTAGGTCTTACGATTTACGAGGTGTTGACAGTCGTTAAAATGCACTTGATCACCGCTACTGTTTGCTTTCAAAATCCATTTCTATGTTATTTTCAACTTAAAGTAAATAATATTTGTTTCAAATCAGATTAATTATACTTTAAATCAACCAATATTCCTTAAATATAGTTTTAGAAAATTATATTTTATGTTTGGAAGATTTTTTAATAAAGAAAAACTAATTGGGATCACAGATGGCTAAAAAAAAGGGCGCCAAAAATGAAATCGACTCCAACCAATAGTATTTCTGTTTGAAATACATTATAGAGTATATTGCTTACTGGAAATAGTAAATTTAATCCTTAAGCTTTCAATTAAAGCTAAAATGAAAGCTTCAAGAATGACTGTTCTTTTGTATACCGAATTATTGAAGGTACCTAATTTAATCCTTTTCTTAAAAACAGATTATCTTGTTTAGGTTGGGATATGTTACAGAGCAGATGTGGATGTTTCGAGAACCGGAAGAGAAGTGTTTGTTTAAAAGGCATTATTTGGACTTTGTTTGACCGGAAGTTCTACGTGACCGAGCACATCAAATCTAATGATGGTCCCCCATAGGTGAGGCAGGTTAGAATCCTGCCGGAGGACGCATATTTTTCTGACAAGATTTCTCGAATATTCAGGCCAGTAGATGTAGATGGATAAAAAAAATACTGTTTAGTTTAATTAAAAAGATATTACGATTAAAAGAGTATTGTATTTAGAAAGAAAAAAAAAACAAAGAAAGTAAAAATAAACAAAAACACCGTAAGTGTAAAATTAAATGGTCTAATAATTTAACCTTTTAATTGTAATGTTTAAACAAATATCGGAAGAATTTTCGGAATAAATTTAATACATAAGCATTTTAACCATTAAAAAGGATTTTTAACAAAAATAAAGTTAAAATCAGCTATAGCTACATTAATAACATAGGTAAAACCATATCCCAGCATAACAATATTATATTAAATATATTTCCAACAAAGACAACGTAAATATTCTTAAAAACAAAACTGAAAAAAAAAAAAAGAAAGAAAATGATCTGTCCCTTAAACGGTCAAAATGTATGACGGATAATATTATATAGCGAGCGAATATGCATTCCGCTAACGATATTACATTTTATTTTGGTTCCACTGAAAATCCTTGGAAATTTCTTTTTTTATCATCATCGAATGATTTTAGGTAATATAAAATACAAAAGCATCACTACTCTCTCCAAATATTTCTGTCAATTAAAGAATGATGGCATCTCGCTATCAATCAATTGGGATTTAACTAGAGCAAATCTTTTAGCAGAAAAAGAAATAAATGTAACTTATGTCTTGTTGAAGAATTGGTCATCTTAAAACACTTTTATGTCAGGTAATCATAGTGCGGGCACCTCGAGGCGGCGTAATGGTTAAGCAAGCTTGTCTCGCTAAAACAATTACGACTGGGTAGCGAGTTCGATCCTCACTGGGTACCCCATACTTTCGGCCTTGAGCCACATCTAAGCTACGCTTGGAAAATCACTACATTAATCATGGTGTAATCGAACTTTTAGATGACAAAACTTTAAAGCAAAAGCAAAATATACGTGAAATATTTTGATCAATTTTGTATATTTTTGTTAATTAAAGTTAACATTTTATTTATATATATCAAAACTATTTCTGTATATTTTCAAGTTTTATGAAAAAGGCTGTGATCATTTCATTTAACTTTAATAACCACACAGAAAACTGTTCGCCAATTTGTCGATCCTTCTTTTCATATTTTTATGCCGTGTCCCTTCAGAATATAAGCAATCTTGACTCTTCATAGATCTATTAGTTATGTGCCATGCATGATACACGCTTAGGCGATCATGTATCTTTCGATACATGACTGACGAGGCAGATTTTTTCCGCAGTAGGTTGCCATTTCTTTCTGCGGTAGACCAGTCGCCATCCAATACTATAGAACCCGGTCTGTCCTGTTATTTATCCATAGCGGGGGGAGAAAGATGATTTATATCTTTCCCAAGGGTATTAGCACGTAAGTAAATGTAATGGATTCAAGTGGAATTCGAACTCGGCTCTCCGATTCCTCAATCCGAGCCGTTATCCATTCTTCTTCTTTATTATGTGTTAATTTTTCCCTTGCCATGCATTCTTAGGAAAGATAGTGAAGTAGTTTTCTGTTACCTTACCCACAGTTTGGATTCGGATTTTTCCTTCTTGTATACTGATTGCAATCCAAGTTTAGAGAGTCCAGTATACGCTGCTATTTAACCCATAGTTGGAGAAGCAACAGATTCACGCCTTTCTTATCTGTGCGAAAGTGAATGAACTAACCAGGCTGGAATTCGAATTCATCTCAAACCAATTTCACATTCTGCGGCGATGTCCTCTATTTCATGTGCAGAGACTATAAAATTGGTTTTAGTAAATTTTCTTTGTATACCATTCAGACAAATGTTTGCGATTCTGTGTGCAAATTATGAAAACGTGTTACTTGAAACGCTTGTGTCACTAAGTAACGAGACTATGGTCAAATAGAGGTAAGCATTAAATTGACGTCAATATCATTTTTTTAAAATAATGGTTGCTTTATTTTTTTGGAAGAATTTTATGGAGATTCTGATGCGAGTGGAAATCGAAAAATTAGGGAATTCATTTTCTATTGTGAAACTTTTTGCAGCTGTAAAATTGTTTTTCAAAAGAATGGACAACATTTAAAGAAATGAATGAATGCTGGACATTGGTGACGCGGCTGCCACCGTTCAAGAATTACCTATCTATACTCAATATTAAACAACATGAAACTTAACTTAACCCACTGTGAAGATTTTAACACTAAAATTACTTTACATAATTTCCACAGGAGGAGGGTGACACATTTTGTTGGAAGGGGCAGATCCTCTCTGGCATCTTTTTGGCGACGACCCTGTCTATAAATGAAATTCATTCAAGAAGCCGAAGCGAAATTGATGTCTCGCAAAGAGAGCATATGAAGCCCTTCTGGGAACATTTCGACGTGGGGTAATGGTCAGCAAGCTTATCTCACTAGATAAATTATAACTATGAGTTCGATCTCACTCGGTGCTCCAGACTTTAGGCCTTGTGCCACATCTAAAGGGCCAAAAATATGGAGTACCCAGTGTGATCGAACAGTTTTTTTAATGCCATGGCCCTTCAGAACGTAAGCGGACATGGCTCTCCACATCACCCTTCTCTTTAATAAGTCAAGATTTCTTGGGAAATATAATGGGGTGGTTTCCTGTTTCCTTCACCACGGTTTCGAATTCAGTTATCCTTCCCTTAGTGTGGCTGTCACTCAAGTTTAAAGAACTCTGTCTATCCTGATATTTAACCCATAAATGGTGGAACAAGTGATGGCGTCATTTGCTTCGCAGTAATACCTTTGGCTATCATATCGAACTAAATAGAACAGAGGTGGTCAGAATTTGAAGTTGACTCACTGATTCCAATTCCACATCACGTTGAAACATTGGTTCCAGTAGGATCACCGAAGTTAAGCAACGTCGAGCCTGGTCAGTACCTGTAAGCTTGGATGTGCATATGGTGTAATGGATAATGACTCAAAACTGTTAATCTGAGGTGGCGAGTTCCCGTTCAGTTCGTTATATGCACTTACATACAAATATTCTTGAGTAAAAGGTATAAATCCATCTCTTCTCCCCGAGCTATGGGTTAATTAATGGAGAATTGTATCACTAAATAAGTATTATCACCCTCTCCGTCAAAAAAAAAAAAATGACACTCTAAAAATATTTTCTGGTTTTAAATAATCTGTAATGGGTTGATAAGCCTTAAAAAGAAATCAAAGTCGATTCCAATTTCCGCGTCGGTAAATGCCACTCTGCCTTTTCATTGCAAAAAAAAACAAAAAAAAAAACAAATAAAATAAAAAAAATGTCGAACTCCTACAATTCTGATGGGACATGTCATTAAAAATGTCATTACAGATGGATGTTTTTAATATTGACTGAACCAAATTTTTATTGTCTTGAAGAAATGATCTGTCATTAGATTTATAGCATTTCAGTTTGAGTTTAAAAAAGTTATATAAGTATAAAGCGATGTTGGGTATTTTTCATTTGAACAGTTTCTGCATATTTTTTGAAACGTTATTCTATAAAATATATAAATTAAAAAAAAAGATTCATACTGAAAAACCAAGACAAGTTACGAAAAAGAAAAAAAAAAAAGCACTCGTTTTCGATAAACACGAAATTTCAGGGTTAGACACCCGCACACAGACTTTTTCTTTTGCGCATAGAAAATTTGCATAGATTCGTCGACCAATGTATTTTCTTTGTTGAGAAAATTGCATCGGTCTAAAAGCATAGAATTGGAGGTTTTCTTTTTAGTTGCACATGGCTTGCGCAGAGAGAGATATCAACACAGCTTTATCTCGCGAGTGTTCCCGTGAGAACATTTTATACTTTGCCTGTCTCGCCTTATATAAAATATATATCTGTGAATGTTTGGTATCTACTTCCCTATTTATCCAGAGTAATACACACACATAGATATATATCGGAAGATACGAACATATGCACACATTGAAAAGTTACGAGAAACTGTGCAAACTGTATGTATGCTATGAAATTGCACGCATGCGCGTTTTACATAGATCGCCGGCTAATTGAGACGTCCGTTTATTTGAGGCAGATCTTGATAAAGCCAATAATGTTGCACCCATATAAACGAAATTTCCCTCGTCTGTTTTATTAAACCAGGCTAACAAGGTATTTTTTTTATTTTATGCTAGTTTTATTTTTATGCCCTTGATCCGGAAATAGTTATACGATCATAATAAATGGTGTGTACGTATTTTTGTAGAGGATCTAAAACTTACTAAAAAGTATATACAGTGTAACCCGGATATAAGAGATTTTCTCTGGTCCCAAACTAGAGCCTATGTATATAAAATAGACCAAACCCGGATATAAGAGACTTCTCCGGTCCCGACAACTCTTATATCCGGTTTACACTGTATTAAGTCCGAATGTCCTAGCCATATTTGAAAATCAAATGTCCAAAATACGACCAGTACATTGAAAATTGTATTCTTTATAGTCGCTCCTTGAGTCTTCTCCCACCTCATTTTATTGTATTATTTTTAAGTGATAACCGGATACACTAAATATTGCGTTTATAGTAATAAGTTCCGGATACATTACATACTTACTTGTATATTAGTACGGCCAGAAATTATGAAAACTCTGCCAATTCTACGATTTCAGTAAAGTTCTATAAAGAGTTCCACGTATTTATAAAGTTTAAAGTTATTTGTATTGATTTTTTTTTTCTTTGCGTAGTTGTATATTTTAATCTTTATTCTTCGTTCTACGAGTCTAGTTAAGACCTTACAAATCTCAAGTATCTTATAAAATATACAAATCGACTTATTAAAATATTACTTCGTGGCTGCATCTCTTACCTTCGCAAAGTGAATGACTTGTCACGTGTTTGCCAATTTAGAGATCGTATTTTGAACCCTGCCTTCGCCCTGCATCTATGATACTTTATTAAAAAGTGCTATTATATATATATATATATATATAATATATATATTTCCGTCATTCCCTCAAAATGTTTATTAGACTGGTGACAAGGTCGGGTCACTTGACTTCAAATGAAATGGGAGACATGTTTCTTTGCAGAATGCCAACTCCTATTGTATTTTCCTGAAAGTTTTTTTTTTATTGACAGTTTTGGAATCTCGCTACGCATTCGTATGTCTTGGTACTTGCCATCAATGGCTTCATGACAATTATGGCGCACCTAGTAAAGCCTCCCCCCCACTATGATCATAATTCATTCACAAGAAAGTTATTTTTCATGTATAATTTACTTCCGTAAATCTGTACAGTCTTTCAAGATTTTTACTTACCGAAATCTCTTTCTATTACTACATGACAACTAATGAGCAAGATGTTGTGAACCGGAAGATTTCAATACTTCCTGTTTCTAGTTAATTCGTTGTGCAATTTGCCAAACACTTTTTTTTTTTTTTTTTTTTTTTTATAAGTCTTCTATAGTCTAACTCAAATCGTCATTTTCTTTGCCTCGCCACAATGTCGGTGCGCTATAGAAAATTGCGGATCATTGATTGACGAAGACGCTTCTAAATTTTGTGGGAGGAATTTTTACATCTGGATGTTGAGTTATTTTCACTCGGTTTTGCGCCAAGCAAAACTGTTTTTCCTCCGACTCCAGCAAGGAGGCTTTCATCATTTTTTTTTTTTTTTTTTTTTTTTTTCAAATAATCTTTTAGGCGGCTCTTTAGCGTTAGAATTACAGAAAAGATTCAAATTTACAAGTATTTTTTTTTTTATCAAGTACTACACACAAATTAACCGTAATTACGAAATTGGACGGCTTTGACTATTAATCGTCGAATAAGATTTTACAATTCACTTTTCCATCGTCATAATGTGTCTTCCACTTATATTTTCATGACAATTCTTTTGGTCTTTCCTCTTTTATACTACGACCGCAGGAATTCAAGCGTACTACTAGATTAACCAAGCTGTAACCGTAACTTCTATCTTAATCGTTTCTTTTCTCGCTTATGGAACTCATCCGGGTTCTTGCTTCTCCGACTTCTACAATATTAAAAAAATTCAATGATACGTCAATCACAATATATTCTGTTTATCATTTTTCGTAGCTAAAGACTTTCATTCCCTATCACTCCCAGTGGACTCTTTTGCCATGGTGGCATTGTTTGAGGTGAAATTGTTTATATATATATATATCTCAGTGTAACCCAGATATAAGAGTTGTCGGGACCGGAGAAGAAGTCTCTTATATCCGGGTTTGGTCTATTTTGTTTACATTAACACAGGCTCTAATTTGGGACCAGAGAAAATCTCTCTTATATCCGGGTTACACACGCACACATATCTGAAAACATCAGTTCCCTTTCCCGTATTATCTGAGCACGAAAAGTGTTAACAAAACCCTCCAGATTTTTCCATCCCTTTCAGAATAACTCTTCAATGATTTGTTAATCACCGGCAATTTTTTTTATACCAATATTAAAATTAGAGGACACTAATTGTGCAATATGGATTACCGCCAACGAAGGTTTGTAAACACTATTTCAAACAGATTAGTAGCTCAATTAAAGGAAATGAATGTTATCTATACTGTCAAATAATGACAGCTATTTAAATAGTTTATTACACTAATTAAATCTAAAACCAGACGTTACTTTCCTTTTTCTTGGTGGATTTTCAATATTTCCTGAATATTAAATTGAAAATAAAAATGACAGCTGATCCCCTGTCTGTTTTATCTTGCGAGAAATAAAACCGTTAGAAGTTCTCTCATCTCCTAAACCTTTGGAGCATTAAAGGTGGCATTTCTACATCACCGGAAGTGTTCACTACACAGACGGGTGAATTATTCAATGAGCGTATATGTATATAATTTTATTCGCACTGAATGTTAGTATTATAAGTATTTTGGTAACTGAATAATTCTCTTACAAAACGTACAATTTCTATTTTTTTCCCTTTCAGGAATATTTAATAGCAAGTTGAACTTTTTGAATTGCCTATGAAAATAGGCTGTTCCTGTCGTGAAATGTCAGCGAATGCTTTCTGTTTTAACTTGCGGAATCTCACCTTCAAAAATATGAACGACCAGTCAATCTCCAACACCTTTTCGACTGAAGGAATTCCTAACGAACGAAAGATAGATACCTGATCCCATAATCCCTGCTAAACGATGGAGAAAACTTTCAGTTCTGATTAAGTACAAATACACTACCAAACCACTTCTGGAAAGGATTGTCACTAATGATGGAAAATGGGTCTTTAATCAAATTCAGCAGAAGAGACCCTGGTTACTACCAAAGGAGGGGTCTGTATGCCTGAATTCCCTGGATTACACCCTGACAAAGTAATGGTCTAAGTCGGGGATGTGAAGGGCTTCATCTCCAGCGAAGTATTGGAATGTAATGAAACGGTAACTTTGCAATATAGTTAACTAGAATCGTGCGGCACCATACTTTGTTGAAAAGACGAAATTCAATGATCAGTGAAAGTTCAAATATAAAACGGACGCACGAAAAGAACTTGGCTCTGAATATGGAATTTAAAAAAAAAAACTCATCCGCTTAAACCTCCCGACTTCTTTCGTTTTACACATTTACATTTTCTCGACCAGAAACTATTCAACTACTGAGAATTTTTTTTTTTAAATATCCTCAAAACCGGAAGTATTCAAACACAAGACATTAACCTTCCCTTTTCAAAGGGATTCCATAAAATATTACCATGACTAAATTTGTGATTCGGCTATACTATAACTTCCACGTTGCTTCATATGACCAGAACAATAGCTTTATTAAAACGAACGATATCATTTTCATTTTTAACTAAGTCTGTAAAATTTCAAACGTATATTTACGTAATTGCCTTCATTTATTTTTTTTAATGTAACTAAACACATTCCAGTTACATAAGATTAAAAAGCAATGAAAAATATAACTCCCTGACATAACGCTTGCATAGGGTAATAACCACGTAACCTTCACAACGTACTACTGAAAATTCAAATCTTTTAACCTAGACGGTAATCCTAACATTACTCCATGCACAAACAATTTGAGAAAGACCAAAACTTTATTCCAATGTCTTTCTCTTTTTAGTTGATAATAAAAAGTACCAACATACATATGGCCTTTTTTTGTCGATCGGAAGCGGTAAATAAAACTGTGTCGCTCATGGCTGAAACGACCAAATCGCGATTGGTACGGTTCTTGGCAACAGTCACTAGTAGAATACTGGTGTCCTCCACCGTGGGGCATTTGTCTTTGTCTATCCTCTATGGTATACTGGACTATTCTCTTTATCGCTTTTTTGCACTCTCAAAAACGGCAGCTCCCCCCCCACAACCAACTCGATCCCTGGCAACCTCATCCACAGTTCACAACATTGATAGAAAATTCAATCATAGACGTCTTTACACTGGTCCTTGAAGCGAAACTTTGTTTCGTCCAACGTTACGCGTGACCTTTCTCTTCCTCGTATAGAATGTTTAGGAATTCTGGAGTTATCCATGTGCGTAATGTGCCACTTGAGACCGCAGGATGGAATTCTATATCGGGGACCCTATCTTGCCATTTAATTTTAAAAATATTCTCGAGTGAAAACTAATTAACCTCCTCTACAAGGTCCACGTCTCACTCTCGTAGTGTTGAGAGGACTCGTGTTTGGTAAATTAGTCTTGATTTTTATAAGTTTATCATTCCCCCCACCCCATGCTCTTTTCAGGCATATCTTGAATGCAACTGTTGCCTTTTTTTATTCTACTTCTCAAGTCCCCATTCCAAAATAGGCTCTGTTATGATGGATCCCAAATAAACCAACAAACACAACCTATAATTAATAAAACTTTTGTAAAGCCTATTTCCAGTTACTGGAAAATCTTTGAAACGACAACCATTTGGAACGCGAGCAATGACCAGTAGGTGATGACCATATGGGTCTTTACAAAAGTTTGCTGTCAGGACAGTGTTTATTGCTACAATGAGACGGATGAATTTACGATAAAACATGTACTTGAAATCTCTTATTCAATATTTGAATAAATGTTGTTCAAGATTTCCTTGTTTATGAATTTCAAATATTTATTTATTCAATACCTAATTTAAATCTATTTAGTCCTTACATCAAGGACTAGGAACTTTCAATTCATTCAATAGACTGAATGTCAAATATTAAGAAACTAAACTTTATTTGACTCTAACACTAGGGGGCGAAATTCGTCACAGACCATTTCGCACTCTATGAATATTATGACTTTGTCAGACAACTAATCTTATTAAATAAACTTAGATTTGTTTAATGATTTCTTAATTTGGACGCAGATACGTTTTTTAATCTCTGCTTGCATTTACCTTTTTTATGATTTTGTTTAAACCCGAAAAGTTCATCATTGGTCTCATCAAATTATTTACATTGTCTTCGTTTGGTTAGGTCTAGTGGACACTCGCCATTATCTTCTCGGCAAAACGTAAAGAAACGTGGGAGAGGGAAATAAAGTTCGTTTGTGTTCTGTTTTGTTTTTTTTTTTTGTTTTTTTTTTTTTTTAAATATACGATGAAATTTAAAAAAATTTTTCTTTAAGGATTTGGTAATTGGTAAAAGTTAACTTTTTTTTTTTTTTTAATAAACCTTCAGCATCCATTGACCGAGCAGTTACCATTAGTCTGAAATTTATAGTTTCCTTAAATAGTTGACGGTAATATAAAACTTTTTTTTTTTTACACAACAAAAGCAGCCGGATGTAATTTGCTTAGTGGAGCCTTAATCACAATGTCAACATCTCACATAATTGGCTTCTTTAATACGTTCCCGTAAATCTTGTTTTTTAAAACCGGCAAATATTGTCCAATTACCTACCCATAGCTATCCTAGCTATTTGCCTCTACATGATCTTGTTGATAAATTCTATACTCATATTGGCGAATTTCATCAACTTTATAAAGACCACTTCAGTAATACGGGGTTGGTTGGCGTTGGAGAGATGACTACGGTAGTAAGCATAATCTCGAATAGCAAGGGGTCAGTATCAAAGAAACGCAGGTAAATAGAGGATAAATGTGCACATGAATTTAACATTGAAACTGAAATGACAGTTCTGTCTGACAAGACTAAAGGTGAAAGAATCCTTGATAAAATGAACAGTAGACTGATCCAGTAGCGGTTACTGTTAAAGCAGTTAACCACTTTACCAATATGTGCTATGCAGACGCTACGATAGATAAAATTAGTCGCAAGGAAACATTATCTTGTGAGTTTTGGGTAAAACCCCCTACAATCACCGTCGTACAGAACGTAAAAACCTAAGACTTTCATGTATGTCTACTAGAGGGACTATTTTTAAACTGAACTGAAACGTTTTTGGATGTTTAATTCAATTGATTTCGTCCGACTCCGATTCTATAAAACTTTTGACATAATCGTTGTTATCTACAACACCTACGCCGCTTTCGAGTTGAGTAATAATCAAAGATGTATTGCCACGTAAGCACTGCCATTTGAATTTCTCCAAATCAGTCGGCTATACTTAGCATATGCGAAAACCAAATCATTTAGCCGAGCCTTCAATGCACTAAACTTATTTAAAGAGAGATGTTGAATATTCGACAACTGCGAAATAAAGAATTGTAAACTGAGATTTGACATATAGTTTAGTGGTAGATAGTTGATGTTTATACCTACATGGGTGGCCGCTTGAGAATACCAGGTGCTCTAAGTGTAGATGTTTGGTTAGAACAATGGGTCGGAATTGTTCGACAGAGAACCCATGATTTTTTTTTTTTTTTTTTTTTTTTTTTTAAAAAGAAAAGGGGCATTTTAAAACAAGAAAATATGGGAGAGCAACCTCCATTTTTGTTATTCTTTCCTATTGTTTTTACATATGCGCTTCAAGCGCTATTATTAATTGTATTTACCGAAATAACCTTAAGTTTAACCCTGAACAATGACGCACGGGGATAACCTCGGCACTGACTTCGTATTTTTCCTCCGATCTCTTCGTCAGTCTATTTATAAAAAATTCCCACAAACAGCTCGACAAACTGTCTATATTTCTGAGATGAGATACTGTAATTACTTAACACTATTTACATTGTCCGGACTGTTGTCCTCATCTTTGTTGTCGCCAAGAACACATGGTCCAGCGGATAAAAACGTTGGTTGAAGTAATCCAGTGACGTGACTGAAAGAGTTGGGTTCAATATCTGAACAAACCTTGAAGAGTTGGTTTACTAAAAGGGGGATAACTGAAACAGAGGCATGGGGTGTTGAACTAGAATAATCTACGCCGGTGGACGAAATTAAGGGCTCGATTCGAAATTTCACGCATATCACCTGAAGAAGGTCGGAGCATAGAGCGGACAAAACGTGAATATGACAATAAAGATGACAATAGATTGAACAGTGTAAATAGCTCTGCAAACATTAATAAGGCTAAGGATAATGATTTTATTGTCTTTGTTAATGTTATCTTAAACCATGAAAATGACGTACATGTGCTGAATAATAAAGATGAAAACCAAAACCTCAGTGACCATCCTCTACTTAGCGCTCTAATTCCATCATTTTGCTAGGGTTTCGAGGTACATCATTATGCCTGCAGACCAATGATTCTCAACCTTTTTTTGGCCAATGCACCCTTTTCACCATCAGTCTGTATCTCGTCCCCTCATTCCAAGATTGCCCAACTCAAAAGGTGCATTTCAAGTAATATGCATACATTCTTTTCCACATTAGTAAATATTTACATCTACCGAGGTAGATTGTTCTAGTTCCACGTGTCATGACTCTTCAAGATGTCTCAGTTATTTCCCTTTAACTCTATTCTCAAGTATTTCGTTCACCATTGCTGTGGCGTGGTAATGAATTCACAACTTTTAGGGTCTAGTCATTGGATCTTGAGGACACATGGCCCAGTGGATAAAGATGTTGGTTAGATCCAATGACTAGACCAAATAGTTGCGAGTTCAATAGCGGGTCCCAGCAGTGGTGAACCCCAAGTTGGAGTAAAATATGAATGATTTTGTATTTTTGAGATGAAACTATCATTCCATGAGTTTTTTTCGGACGATTAATCTAATACTTTTTGCTTTCCAATACTTCAGCCGATCTATTCTTTAGCCCGTTTTAAATGAACAACCCGCATGAAAAGAGTTTTTTTTTTTCAGTGACTACCAAAATCTCGCTTTACTGTACACTTTTTTTTTTAGCAATGTTCACCCAATACAAGGTCCAAGAGTCACTCAAGGTAGAGGAGTACTGTGTGGAGTTGTATGAGCGTAAGATACCAGGAAAGTTAGACAGCTAATTCTAGACTTGAACGTCCTGGGCATGACGATATCCTATATCCGTCACCAAGGCCTCTGATAGGGAGGTTTTGTGGAGCGTGAAATCGCCTCTTAAATACTGTTGTTCCCGAGTTCACCTTGGCTCGGGGTGGTAGCACCTGTTAGGAACCCAGGTATGGGCAAATAGTTAATCCCCCAAAACAAAACATTATGAAAGTATAAAAATACATTTTTATGGTAAAAATACCAGCAATATATTTTGAGAAAAAAAAAAAACAAAAAAAAAACAGCAATACATTTGACTCTCGACAAAAACTTTATTTACAAAAATACATAAATGATACTTGATCTACGAACTGATTTCTTACAAAGAATACATATGAACTTATCCTAAAATTCTTGTCGCCGTTAATAACCCATTGAATTTAATATGCCGTAAAAAAAAAAAAAAATAAACCAGACTAAACTTAGACTTGGAGACGTCAAGCTTTAATTAACAAATAAAATTTCAGAGTTCAGACGGATACGTTATGAGTACAGAGTTGAAATAGACTTTAGAAGGAACCGGAAACCCAATCCTAAACAGGAAACAAGGGATGAGCCTCTAATCCTGTTCAGAAGACTGGGGATGAGTGTGAACCGGAAGATTGGCAAACCTATCTACTCCTATTGGGAGAGGAAAAAATAATAATTACTGAACAAAATTTCAGATTTCTCCACGCTTTCCTGTCAAATTTAATTTTTAAAAACTCAAATGCAATGTCAATCAATTCTTTCACACCGAGTAACCTCTTGTATCTTAGTTGCTTTACTGCCTTGTATGGGGTAAATTCGATTAAAAAAATAAGAAGGAATAGAGAATTTTTTCCATTTCTTCTTTCAAAGTAAAAACTATTATAATTCTTTCAAAATGTCTCCAAAGAAAAAACAATCTATAGAGTAATTGTTCATTCTGTAACGGGTTAATAAATAAATAGAGGGGGGCGCTTTTGGTAACTTGTTTAAATTTAAGTTTATCAACATGTATTGCCAACATTTTCATATTCGTACCGACAATCTCATCTGCCACCTACAATCTTCAAAAATTTAAATGCAATATCAATCATTTTCTGTTTTGTAATTCTCTTCTCCTCCTTTTCCAGTCCCAGTAACCTTTGGTGTCTTAATAGCATTATCACCTTGCTTGAGTACGATGAACAGTTTATCTTAGTTCCTGCTCAACTGACTGTACTGTCTTGGCCGTGAAGGTTAGAACTGGTGCTAGCGTAGTTCATCTGAACACTTGCCATGGAAATAGCGGCAAACCAACGAGAGGTTTGCGATGTTCTGTCTGTGAGAAAGTGGCTGTAAGGTTGAAAATAATTAATCACCGACAAGGGCGCGGAGACGACGCTTTTGGATTCTATCAAGAGTAGAAAGCGAAGACTGTGCAGCTCCTGGCCATATATAACTGCATCGTTCGTACACTGAATATTGCTGCAATATATGGCCTGGTTCTCTGGCTATATATCTCTAGATTCTCAACAAAATCCAATAAAGGGTCTGTAATGTTATCGGTCCTGACCTGGCATCTCATCTCATCAGTCACTTTTCCACCGCCACAATATGGCTTCTCTCTGTCTTTTCTATAAATAATCTCATGTCAGTTGTTCTAACGAGCTCTCCTCCTTGATGTCTCGACCATATGAATTTAAGCGTAGTACTAGATTGGCTATTAGGTCTCATCTTTTTAATTTTCAAATAGATAGATGTAACCGTCTCTTCTATTCTAATAGTTTCTTTTCTTGCACTTATCACCTATAGAAATTATTTATTTATTGCCACATACAATCTTCAAAAATTTAAATGCAAGGTCTGTCGCCATCTTTTGTCTTCTTGAATTCTATTAATTTATTGTTCTCTCCCACTAAAGTATTCTTTCTCTTTCACTCCCTGTAACCACCCCCTGCGTTCTAGTGGCTTTATCCCCTTGCTTGGGGTGTAAAAAAAAATGGAGAGCTAAACCGAAACTTATGCAATTGTTTTTTTTACTAAAATCGGTTAGTCAATACCAACATTATTGTAAAAACACTGACATCGATAATAAAGCTAGACCTAGAGTATCTACATTGGACTACATATAACTATTTCTTATAATTTGTTGACCCTAGTTACTATGTTCTTGATATAATGCAAAACTATCACTGATAAAATCGATCAATAATTATTTATAACTATTTATACTGAAATTCATGCATGCAGTTACAAGTAATCCATAATAATAATTTAAATTTTGAAATCATATTTATTTTTGGCATATGATTTTTTTAAAACTGTTTCTAAATCTTTGATTGCTTTTCAAACATTCCGCCTCACCCGCTATCCTCTTCTGCTGCACATATGAGGCGCGTCACACTGTTTGGGAACAACTGCTCTCGACCATTAAGATAACTAGGTGTAGGGTTGACTATCTTCCGGTTCCAGGCTTTCCAGCCAACTTTGATTTTCAAGCATTTAAATGTAATAACAATCGCTATCTACTGTCCTCCTGAATCCTCTTCTTTTATTCTCGTCCTTAGTGAAGTTTCTGTTTTCTATTTTTTTTTTTACAACCAGTAACCCCTTGTATTTTAGTAGCTTTATTACCTTGCCTGGCGTGAAATCGATCAAAAAATATTGTTAAACCGGTTATATAAATTATTACCCCTCCCCAATACTCGGGTCAATTTAGATTTTGAATCTGCTTTGCTGGCTGAAGAAACTGAATAACAAACATGAGGCTATGAGAGATCAATTTCCATCAGTAAAAACAAACACTGATTCAGTTGTAATTGTCATGTGTTATCGAAATTTGCTAATTAAAAGATTAACGTGCATGTTGTATTTTTGAGCTGATAGACTTTGATATGCTGTGTTCCTTCGAGACGTGAATGATGATAACTCCCTACAACTTCCTATGCTCAGTAATTATTTTTGTACTGTCCCCTCTTTTGTGATCCATTTATGCAAACTTGTTAGGTAAGAGAAGCTAGGTTCGCCTGTCGCCCACTTCACACTCCTCCCCAGTCTTTTGAACAGGAATATAAGTTTATCTCTTGTTTTCTGTTTAGCATTGGGTTTCTGGTTCATTCTCCTAAAGTTTTCTAACTTTCTATCATCCATTTTAGCTGCAATATCACCTTGGACGAAATGATAAAAAAAAAGGTTACTCGTTGTTGCTGTCTCTTTTGCCTTCTGTATATCCCATGAGTGTCAAATTCTCCATGTCGTCTTTCCTCATCATAATTCACAAAAAATATCAAGTTCTCCAGCTCCTTGCTTCCATACTCCGTCTATGGTGTTGAAACATTTCTCTACTGCCTCAGTTTGTTTCTTTTTCTTTGTGTTCAAATTATTCAACATTCACTGCCATATAAGAGTGATATTGCATAGCAGTAAAGCGCTCTTTTCTTTGTTTCTAACAAGATTTTGTTTATTTTGAAGACATCTTCCACTATTTCATCGCGCCCTCGGATTACGGTGTCATATTTTCTGTCATACGTAGAAACACTTCCCAGTTAAATTTATGGACTTGCTTGATTTTAACACCTCCATTTTGTAGCTCTCATTCGTTTTGTCTTAGCCGTGCCCTTTCTGGACGTTGGCGATCATGACTCTCCACAATGTATTATCCTTTGTAGCACTTTGTGCTATCTCTTCTAATCCCTGTTTTTCAACCATTTATACATCTCGTCAACAGATTATGCGTAGCTTTCCTCTGTCCTGCTTCCCTTCAATATATCTTGTGAGTGTCAAATTCTCCAAACCTGCTTTTTTCATTATGCGCCCCAGAAATTTTTTTCTCTCTCTGATTCTATGTAATAGTGTACTTTTTGTTTCCATTTTCATTAAAACTTCGTCGTTGTTCACTTGCTCCTTCCATGGTATTCTCAGCATCCTTCTGTAGAATTACATTTCTTGTCTTTTCTTCCTCTGCGATGAGATTGTCCAGCATTCACTGCCATATACGAAGACTGATATCACGTAATAATGCAGTTCTCTTTCCTTTGCTTCCAGTGAAAACTTTCCTCTTAAAACTTTGCTTTTGGAAGGCATCTTTCGCTATCCCAATGCATCTTGGGATTTCGGTGTTACCTTTCCGTCCTCTGTTAAAATATTTCCTAGAAATTTATTTATTTTTTTATTTGTTCGTTTTTGGTATCTCCAATTTGCAATTCACATGAGTGTTATAGCGCAGATGTTTAAACAGGGACGCAATTTTAATGATTGCCATAGGCGCTATTGTACATAGACACTCCCCTGCATTGGTTATCTTTCAAGTTAATTTTAAGCGACATGCTCAAGCGTTCGAGAACAACAACAACAACAAAAAATCTAACTTCAGTTATAGTCTCAGTAATACGAGAAACAAACCCAGTAAATCCATATATACTTATATTTTATATACACAGCGGATTTTTTAACATTCGGCAGATATAAATAAAACTTATCAAGAGAAGCATGTTAACTGAGTAGTGCTTCTGGCTACTCAAGGGCAGATAACTCGGTGTCAGAATTACTAGGCATTCACTCGAAAATTATTGGGGACGAGACGTTGCTTCAATAAAGAAATGCACTCCGTTGTTTTTTTGTTTTTTATATTGTTTACAGCGAGTTTATTTCTGCTGAAAGCCATAAAAATGGCTAAGGTAAGTGGGTTGTTACAGCTCTTTTCCCGGCTCACGTAAAGAAAATTAACTTTTAATCTCTACCTGTCATTTAAACTCATTCACGTCGGAGTAAAGAGGGACTTCGGGGATGAGTGTAAAGTATTCGAGGGGAGGGGAGACATATAGCAATCGTAAATATCTACATCTTCGTTTTCCGAGAAATATTTTGGTATGATTTGAAAAATCAATGTCAATAGGTGTATTTCAGGAGAGTTGATTAAAATTTACTGCGCGTTGCTGCCGTCGAGGAATGTAAAAAGATAGATACAAAGCTATGGTGGGGATAGATAGTGAGAGGTAGAGAAAGAAAGTTAGAGAGAGAAAGAAAGGTAGAAAGAGATATAGAAAGAAAACAAAGAGAGAGAAAGAAAGGTAGAAAGAGATATAGAAAGAAAACAAAGAGAGAGAAAGAAAGGTAGAAAGAGATATAGAAAGAAAACAGAGAGAGAGAGAAAGAAAGGTAGAAAGAGATATAGAAAGAAAATAAAGTTACAGAGAAAGAAAGGTAGAAAGAGATATAGAAAGAAAACAAAGTTAGAGAGAGTGGGGAAATGATATATACAGAAAAATATATTCAGGAAAATTAATAAAAAAGTGGGTAAATTTCTTCATGTGGCGTATGATGACTTTATCGACCTAAATTGATGTTTCCCTTGATGTAAGTTCGCATCCGCACGAAGTGACATATATGTATATATATAAATAAATAAATAAAATTTACTGAGTTTCCCTATACTTCTATCAATCCGAGAATACTGAGTAGAGATTGAAACCGCGAACTTTGTGGCTCGAGGGACAAATTTGTTAAGTCCATTGTCCGTTCTACGGTAGGAAGGATTCATATTAAATGGCGGATGCTTTCTTGAAGATTGAATCTATCAAAATCAGGTAAATTAAGATAATTAGCCAAGTTCACAAACTGAAATGAATCTCCTATGCCTCTCTTTCACTTATTCATATACGAGATTATATAAAATTACATATATGTGTGGGTGTCATTTTTTTTTCTTAATTTTTTATGTTTATCTATGGAAAAACATCCGTAGGCCGGACATGCGCATGTAAAAAAAAAAATAGAAAATGAATTTGATCCATGCATACTGATTTTCCATTGGTCTAATCTTGCAATATTTGATCATAACCTTTGCTTTAAGATGAAAACCGAGAAACCAGATAGCGGAAAAGATCAATTTGGTGGAAGAATCAAAAGTCAATCAATGTAGATCTTTTAAAATAAAAATGCAATTTGATATATTTCAACGTGCGCGTAAATATTTACAGAATTCCTTTAGATGGCATTTGGAACGTTTAGTTTTAACTTCATTATTTATTATTTTTTATTATGCTGTTGTAGCAGTAGCATTAACGTGATTGGCGTATTTTTCTTCAGTCAGTTAAGTGCCATACGTGATACACAATTGGGCGATCATGTCTCTTTCGATACATGTCTGACGTGTAGGTTGCCATTTCTTTCTGCAGTAGACTGGTTGTCAAGGGCTAAAGAAGCCAGTCTGTCCTGCTATTCAACCCATAGGAGGAAGAGATGGATTCAGGTCTTTCCCAATGGTATTTGTGCCTGTGAATCTAATGAACTCAACTGGAATTCGAACCCCGCTCTACGAGTTCTCACTCCGAACCGATATCCATTACACTACAACATACATCTATTGATTCTAATATTGAAGATGGAATAAAATAAACCACATTATTATTTTTTATTATTTTGCAGAAGTTAAAAATGCGTCACAAATGAAATAAAGATTTGGACAGTTTACGCGGAAGGTATTGTAAATGATCAAATATGTTAAAAGTAGTTTGCCAAGTTTCTTGCTGGAAGAATTGCTCCACGGTTAGGTTGGTTGATTTTAAAAACCTTGGGTTATTTAATGCCGAATTTTGTATGGTGCCGCCGGTGAGGATCAAGCTCATTACAAATGTTTAGATTATTTACGTTGTTCGGACTGTTACTAGCTTTGTTGCCATATTCACAACGTTTCAGGTGATTGGAATTTCGAACTGAACTTTGAAGAAGGCCGCAGCGTACAACGGTCGAAACGATCGTGAATATAGCAACAAAAATGAGGACAGCAGTCCAAACTACGTAAATAGTGTAAATAATTACAATATTTCATCTCAGAAATATAGACAGTCATTACAAATGGTCAAGCAGATCAACCTTGTTAATCATTATTCCATTCTGAGGTGCCTTTCAGTAGCCAGGGAGACCAATTGAGAGCGATAGCAATCAAGATATTAGTGGAGAGTGATAACTTTATATTATGCATAATAAAATATTTAAATCAAGCGTTTAATGTCATTTGCACCAACTTATGTTAGTCGATTTGATGTGTGGTTTTCCATATAAGACAGAAAAAAGCCCAAGATTACTGTATTATTGTGTGAAATCGTTATTTAAATTCGCAATAGAAATGTTCAGTTTTAAAGAAAAAATAATGACGGTCGATGAAAAGTGGATATTTTACAACAACGTGGAGCAACCGTATATACTATAATTAACCGTACCAAATGCTGTGCATATGGGTTGGAATTAAAGATAAGGAAATTATAAAGCCGAAAAGTACTGCACCCAGTAAACAATGTTTCTTTTGGTGGCCAGACAAAAATTGTAGCTTGACTGGAGATTTTTCACTCATTCACCTTATTTCTCAGCAGTCATCTTATCATCGATTTCGTTTTTTTTTTTTTTTTCTTTTTTTTTTTTGACATGGGGATACAAAAGCGAAGGAGAGAAACAGATATAGAAAGAAGATAAAGGGAGAGGGCGACACACACACACACACGCGCGAAATAGAACTCACACACAAATGAACACACCAGAGGGAGAGAGAGAAACACACGGGCACACGAAGGAGAAATAACATACACATGAACATACCAGAGAGAGAGAGAGAGAGAGACACACACACACACACACACACACACACACATACACACACAGCCCCTCCCCACACCTCACACACATAAACACATGAGAGAGAGATACACGCTCATAAACACACACAAGAGAGAGAGAGAGAGAGAGGGAAAGAGAGAGAGAGAGAGCAAATATACACTCAAACAAACACAAGAAGGAGAAAGGGGAAAACAACACACAAAGCCAAATACATACACACACACACAATATAGAGAGGACCAAATACACACACACATACAACACGCACACTACAGAGAGGGACAAATATACATACACATGCAACTTACACACTACAGCGACGGCCAAATACACACGCACACAACACACACAATATAGTGAGGGCTAAAAACGAATACACAAAGGGAGAGAGAGAAAGAGAGAGTGAGACAAACACATACGCATAAAATAGAGACAATTACATACACAAAAGAGAGAGAGAGAAACAATTACATACACAAGAGAGAGAGAGAGAGAGACAGTGAGACAGAGTGAGAGGATGAAATACATACGCACACACGAGTGTTTCATTTGTCAACTTAATACAAGACAAATCTCACAGCATCGGATTTTAAGTAACAATTATGCGAAGTCAGCGTATTTTCTGAGCCAATATTTATTCGTTTTCACAACTATCTCAGTAGGAAGCACATTTCTTTTTCTTTCAAACTTGACAGTCCGTGGGCGCATGCACAGACGTGTAAATGTGCAGATGTGTGTTTTGTGTGTGCGTCTATCCCTTGTTTCAAAGATTAAAAAGAAAAGAAAAGAAACGATTACTAGTGGTTCTGGGTGGAGTGAAGTAATGCAGTGTCAAACCTCCAACAATGACAACTTCTGCATTACGCATCACTTATTCGACCACAAGCGAAGATGAGCTTTTGGTTTGTGAAGAGCAATACAATGGTTTGTGTACAATCTAACAGGGTGAAAATGCATTTATATTTTTGACATGGCATTCACGCTGTCATTGTCACCGATATCTGATGAGACGAATGACTTAACACCTTTGATATTTTATATCTTCTCGGCACAAAGTCAAATAATGGGGCGGAGGTAAAAAGATTGTGTTGCACCAAGTGTGAAGACTGGTTAACGATATATATTTCAATAAAGGACACTTGCGAGTCTAGCACGATGGTAAGTTTCTGTGTCGGATGGTATGTAAGTTAAGGCCTTATCGGAAGATACTATTTTTGTTCTTCCTTCATGTCTTTTTAACAGTAGGAATAGAGATGATCGCCTATCGCCCGGTTTATACTCCACTGTGGTCTTTTGAACAGGAGTAGAGGTGTATCCCCTTTTCCCTCTTTAGGACTGAATTCCCGGTTCCTTCTAAAGTCTATTTCAAATCTATACTTATATAACATCTCTCAACTCATGAACTGTGAAATTTTATTTACTATTTATTTATTTATTCTCCTCAATAGGTTCGCCTATCGTCCGGTTCAAACTTCTCCATGGTCTTTTGAACAGGAGTAGAGGTTTGTTTAGGATTTTGGTTTCTTCTAAAGTTTTTTCATTTTCTTTTACTTACGTCTTTGTGGCATTGTTGCCTTGCTTGGGATGATCTGATTAAAAAAGAAAATTAAGTGAAGTTGTTTAATCTACAATTTGAATGAAGTGGAAAAGAATATGGCGAATTAATATTTTCAGGGAAGAGAAAGAGAAACCTGAAAGACAAAGAGTTGGGGAGAGATAGAGAAGGAACCCTGAACAAGAGAGAGGGAGAGAGAGATAGATAGAGAGGGAGAGAGAGAGATTGAGGGAAAAAGTGAGAAAATGCTAAAGTAAGAGAGAGAAATTCAAAAGTGAAAGAGAGGAAAGAGATGCAAGTCAAAGAAAGAGAGACAGACAGACAGAACGAGAGAGAGAGAGAGAGAGAAAGAGATTGGGTGTGTGAGGAGGAGGAACAAGAAAGAGATATAGTTCGTGTCAGATTAGGCTAAAATAGCTAATTAAACTACTTTTGAAAGCCAATCGCTACTAAATTTGTAACCTAAGTTTCTTCAGCATATTTTAAAGTTAAGCCCAGAGGTTTTAAGTAGGGAATTACAAAATGAGTAGCACTTGGCTAATAAGAGCAGACTGATTTGATAACTCTAAGGACAGGGAGAGAGATAGATAGATATATAGACGGACACAGCGATATAGAGACAGCGATATACAAGGGTGTATCAAAAATAATTTTACAGACATTGGCGACGGGTTCCTGGCATCAAAACAAGGTAATTGTTTTGATGCCAGGAACCTGTCGCCAATGAACATATGTCCAAAAATCCATCGTTGTACCTCAGCACACCAACAAAATGTTCAAAAATGTCCTCTTCTTGCTTCTACACACGTAAGCACCCATCGGAACTTTGATTGGTGGATCCTTTCAAATATTCCCACACGGTGACTAATGGTTTCACATACCCCCATGACACTATGATGAAGTGTCATTATTAGGGGTCTTCTGCATAAACCAATTGTTTTAGGTCGCCCCACAGATAAAAATCCAAAGGATTGAGGTTGTTGGAACGTGCAGGCTATGGAACCGATCCTCCCCTGCCTATCCATCTTTCACGGTAGATGTCAGCCAGTGCATTGCAACAATGTGATTAAAATATGTTGGAGCCCAGCATGCATGAACCACATGCGTTTTCGTATTAGCAGGGGTACATCTTCTAGCAGGTCCGGAAGTGTGTTCGAAATAAAGTCCCTGTAGACAGCTCCCGTAATGACGTACTGGGAGAACATATGAACCTACCAGACAAATACAACTTCAGCCCACACATTAATCGTAAACTGATGCTGGTGACTAGCCTGTATTATTATATGGAGATTCAAAGAAATATTGGTTGTGTACATTTGTTATTCCATTTCTTCCAAGAGACAAAAAACGGATTGGCAGTTTCTGCAATAAACTATCAGCAAAAGTTCCCCCGTGGTTAGTGATCAGAGGGCGAAATAACCTGCAGACGTTATAAATGATACGGATACAGGAGTTGCTCTTGAAGTACTCTTCATGTGGTACTATGGGGGATACGACATGCTAGTGCTACTTGACATGAGCTGATCCCTGAATCATCTTCAACTGCCTGTAGAATGTGTTCTTCATGGACAGGTGTATGAGCGGATCTTTGTCTTCTTCGATCCATAATTTGTGTTGTCACGGTTCCTGTCTCAGCAACGTGACGATAAACAGAAGGAAAGGTTGGATGACTCGGGTGCCTTCGGTCTGGAAACGCAATGTGATACAGCCATGCAACCTCGCGTCCATTACTATACGTGTCCATTACTATTCGCGTGGCCGTATGTTAAAATCACATCTGCCTGCTCACGATATGAATATCCTGCCATTGTTAAACGGAACACTTCTCAGTTAACTTATTACTACACACGTTAAACGTTGACGACAGACTAGACACAGACTGTACACGAATGACAAATGTAACCTAGTCTACGCAGCAACACAGCGCCATCTACCGTAAACTTTCTTTAAACTTAATAAGTAAAAATCGAATGAATTTGTCCTTGTTTTTATGCGAGGAACCCGCCAACAATGTTTTGAGAAGTATTTTTGATACACCTTGTATAGACATGGAGGTAGATAGAGAGATAGGGTTGAGATAAATGGTGAGAGCTATATATATATATATATATATATATATATATATATATATATATATATATAAGAAAGTGTGTGTGTGTGTGTGTGTGAGTGAGAGAGAGAAAGAGAGAGATTCAGATTCATCTCGAAAGTCAACGAAAGAAAGAATGATGAACCGAAGATAAAAATGCGCGGCTAGAAATCAGAGAAGATGAGAAAAAGAAATTTGAGGAAGAGATTTAATGCTACTGTATGTATATTAATGTGTGTGTGTGGGTTGACACGTGTAGGTTAGCTAACGAAAATTATATTTCAGTGGAAGTAAATGATTTAGAGGATCTGCTTTTGTGTATGAAAATGATACGGATGTTACGGGCTGGCATTTTAATACAGAGGCAGGTACGTATGAGCGAACACTTGGGGGTCGGTAAAATTAAAGAGACATAGAAACTTGAACGCATAATCTTTCATTAGTAAGTTGGAAAAACTTGCTGTCCATAACACAGAATTTGTAATCCGAGCCAAGCAATAATAAAATGCAGTAAAACTAGCAATTAAATAATAATAATAATGAAGAGTGTATTGACCCAAAGTGTTGCGATAAAAGACAACCAATAACCACATGGTTTAAAAGCTTGTCATAAAATAATAGGAATAAAAAATGAATTGAACCAGAATTTGGGGATAAAAAGCAAAAGAGTAATAAGGTAGAATAAAACTAGCAATAAAAGTGACAATGGAAATCTTCAATCTAAAAAAAGAAAAAGAGAAAAAAATCGAAAACAAACAGCTTAAAAAGCTTCTCTAAGTAGACAATAAAATAAAAATGCCTGAGAAAATAACGTACGGTTAGCGCAATGGTTATCGAGTCGGACAGAGGAATCGGCAAGCAGAATTCAAATTTCCGGCAAAGTGTGTAGCGTTCAGTTTCGCTTAGAAAGGACATAAGTGCATCAATTCTTCCCTCAGGTATGGGTTAAATAGCAGGGTAGACTTGTCTCTCTAGCCTTTGAGGTGGAGTTTAGGTGGAGAACAACAAGAATTCTAACGGGAAATCGTTCCACTGTCCCCCCCTCCTCCAAAAAAAGTTCAGCTCTTCAGATTGGGCAAATGAAAATTGATCGTTAAGGGACAAGCCAGATTATTCCATTTCAGCCATACTTGATCCGCAGATGAAATCTAAACAGGCGATTCCAATGTATAAAACACATTTTTTAAGCAAAGTAAACTAAATGGCGCTGAAATGAATACAACCCAGACTAAAAGGAGTGCAATAGTTTGAACAAAATTTCGAACGAATTCGTCATATTTAAAACCTCAATTTTACTTCGGGTGTTTGTTTTGCGAGCTTTATCTGCTTCTGTTGTCAATTAGGATGTGTTTAAAACCCACTGGGACTAATGAATAGTCAAAGTGAACCAAGTTTATTATAATAAGTTGTCCCAAAATTCAAAGCCGTGAAATTCAAAATTTACTTACATTCGTTCGCCAAAAGTGACCTATGGCAATGATGGAGTTGGATAAAATTCCGAATGACATCATGAATTTTTTCTCTGTATTTGCCTTTTCCCTCGTTGTGCACCCCGCTATCTAGTAATATAATAACTTTCTTTTGTAATGACATTTTATATTAGATATATAAATTAGTTTTATTAGTAGGCAGATTTTAATAAATACAATAAAAATATTTTTCAAATCCCCTGAAGAGTATCACGTATTTATCAGCATTCTTAAGGAGAGGTCCCTCAGCTAACTTCGCTTCTGAAACCAGATACATGGATAACAAAAGAAAAAAAAAACAGTATCAAAGCGAAGGACAATCCTGCTTTTCTTCCCATTTACCGACCTCAATATAAACTCTGGTAAAGGGGGTTTCGAAGTCAGTTCTCTCTACCCTTTCACTATAAAGGGGGAAAAGATTGATCCAATCCGCTAATGCTTGCTACATAGAAAGAAGAGTCTCTCTCTTTCCCGGTTCCAACGTATGTCGAATTGCGAAATATGCTGCATAAGAAGGATTCCATTTTTATTCATAAAAAAACCCCTTCTAAAACAACGTTTGCGAAGAACAATGGGGAGAAAGCGTCGAGAAACAAAACAAGTAGAACGTCATTATCAAAGTTAAAAGGTGATATTTCATTAAAATTAGAAGCTAATTTTTACACACACACACACACACACACACACACACACACACACACATATATATATATATATCAAAGGCTGCCGTCGCCACAAGATTCTCCTGGAGTAGAGGTCGGAATAGTGTTACACCCATCTTGCTGCCGCTTGTCTAAGATGACTTCGCCCGCCAGTAGTGGATTTGAGGGCCCTCTACCAGTGCTGGAAAGAAGGGGCCATATCTCAGGATATGAGAGATGTCAAGATCGTCACCCTCTAAAAGAACAAGGGTGAGCAAAGCGACTACAATAACTACAAAGGCATCTCGCTACTCAGCGTTGTGGTCAAAGTCTTCGCTCGGGTCATCTTGGTCTGCCTGCAGAAACTCGCCGAACGTATCTACCCAGAGTCGCAGTGTCGTTTCCGAACTGAAAGATCAACGGTGGACATGGTCTTCTCCCCCTGCCAGCTCCAGAAGTATAGAGAACGACAGATGCCTCCCCCCCCCAACGTCGCTTTTATTGATCGCACCAAAGCGTTCAATCTCGTTAGTAGAGAAGGCCTCTGCAGAATTCTGTCCAAGATTGACCGCCCACCCAAGCTGAAGAGCTTGATTGAGTCATTCCACAGTGACACGCGCGGGGCTGTGCAGTTCAATGGCAACACCTCTGAGCCCTTCAACATCTGCAGTGCGGTCAAACAGCGCTGCGTCCTCGCTCCCACTCTTTTCGGGATTTTCTTTGCCTAGCAGCCATATGATTCGAATGGAGAGGAACCCTGACCAAACACCTCAAGTCAGGGGAGGAGAAACTGACAGAAGTCGCCACTGAAAGGCGGGCCCGTAGAAAGCAAAGTGACAGCTCCAACAGACCAGAGACAGAACAAACATGCGACCTCTTCAATAGAGATTGTCACGCTCGTAACGGCCTCCACAGTCACAGATGTCGATGCTCCAGGTAAGTAGACAACTAGTATGCTACCCATGGTCAACCCTGACCGATGGAGGCATATATATATATATATATATATATATATATATATATATATATATATATATAAAGAAATATAGTCTTACGGTGTGCTATATTTATGGAATAAAGTGCTCAATATCAGAGATAGAGCGTGTGTAAATATAAAAGTGAACATAGAAGTCAACACTTAGAGGCGACAGTCTGTTTCATGCTATATGCAATCGTCAGGCCACGTGTGCTGTTTATTTTTCTCCCATATATATATATATATATATATATATATATATATATATATATATATATATATATATATGTGCTGTTATTTTTCTCCCATATATATATATATATATATATATATATATATATATATATATATGTAAGCAAATATAAATGGATATAAATCCGACAGAATGAAGAAAAATATTTGGAAAAAAACAAACAAAAATCCTTAAATGCAATTATGTTGTTTTAATATGAATGAAATGTCAACGTCTGACGTTTCGGTTTAATAAACCTTCTTCGGGACAATATTCATTAAAATACAATTAACATAATCAGTTCAACATGACAAAGACGATGGACAAAAAAACAAGACTTATCCAAAACAGATAACTGAAAATTTTAAATGATCAGCTTTCCGTTTAAGCATGACCATGCTTAAACGGAAAGCTGATCATTTAAAATATAAAATAAAAAAATTAAAATATATATATATATATATATATATATATATATATATATATAAACGCACCATGTTGGGTGTGACAGAATGAATGAGAGGAGGGGGATGTGATGAATGACGGAGTAGGGGGAAGAGAAGATATATATATATATATATATATATATATATTTATTAATATTAAAAAATTCCTCTTAAACAGGCTGGATAAAAATATAAAATATACAATTCAATTAACCACCCACCGATACATTTACAATGCCCTTGCTCTTCTTCTTCTTTGTTCACATTATCATCTGTTTGTATCACACCCGAGGTCGTGTGTTTATTTTAAAAAAAAAATAATATAGCGTTCCTTAGTTTTTAAAAAAATAAAGCATTGTGAGTTCAATTGATAAAAATCAACTGAAAAGCAGATTGAAAACTGGACTCAGCAGTTTATTTATAAACAGAAGTAAATTATCTTCATTTTTTTCAAAATGTTTAAATTTAAGAACGCTGAAAAGTATTCTTAAGTCTATGCTAAGTGTGATGTAATTTCATACGTAATAAACAAATGGTGATTTTCTAAGCGTAGCTTACATGTGGCACAAAGTCGAAAGTATGGCGCACCCAGTGAGGATCGAACTCACTACATAGTCGTATTTAGTCTAACGAAATAAGTAAGCTAACCATTACACTACGTCGAGGTGCCACATTACCTAATAAACGAATGCGAGTAAAAATCTTATTGTTGAATTTTTTCATTTTAATGTTTATGTACAGGATGTGATGGGTAAATTATCGCCATTTTATATTTTTAATTTCGCGCATGAGCTTTGTTTGTTTTTAATTTTGTCGCCTGCACAGTATAGTAGGGTCAGTTTGGCACCGTCTGTGATAAAGAGAGCATCATGCCAGAAATTTGGAAACGGTATGCTCTACTGCTTGGCATTCACACCGGAAGTTCCGATGCGGACATTTCAGAGTTTTGGGTATCAATCTGAGTACAGTGCAGAGGATTCGGAAAGAGTTGGATGAGTCTAATGGTGATTACGAAGGTGTTTGGAGAGATGGCAGGTGATGGCGACGTTATGCCTTCATTCATTTTCCCACTTTGTTGGTGAGGGCCTTAGACAACACGGAGGCCTACAAATTGAGGAGGTAGTGCTGCCCTGGATCAAGAGGACTCTGCAACAGTCGTAGCTGTCAGACAATTTCTGCGACCACATCAGCCCTTACATCTGGCCACCTAACTCCCCAGATTGAACCCCCAGAGAGACCAACAAAACTCCTTTGCAAAAATGAATGGAAGGCAAGGATTATAGCAGCATTCACCAACTTCGACAAAATGACCATCCAGAAGACTTGAAGGAAATTCCGAAGTCGTCTGTAAGTCCGTGGTTGAAGCCAATGGCAATTTTATTGAATAAATTTACTCTTTCGTATTTCAAGATATTTTTGGTAAATATATTTGTTAAAATGAGATATCAGGGTTATTTTCATTTTTGCGTCATTTAGACGACAATTTATTGATCTCATCCGGTGTGTATATATATTTGTTTACTTTATATGTACATGTCTTTGCTTGTGAGAGATAAGGACTTATTTTTGCCAAACTTTACTATAGGCTCAAACAGTTCAAGAATTTGCTGTTTGAGCTCAGATGTAAAACGAATTTTTTTTTAAATTTTTACGGATAGATTTTATGAGGTACTCTTCATTTGGAATATCGTATTTCATCATTTTACACCCCATCTGCTCGGCTATATGTTGCGCAGCTTTGTAAATAATAAAATGAAATGAAATAAAAGCCATTCCTTCATATTTTCTTGGACTCAAATTTCGGTGAATTGATTCCTTATCTTTTTGTTGGTCGGATGCTTTCCTCATGTGGAACAATATGCGAACCCGTTTTCTTTCCGATGAGAATTTCTTTTATCAGGATATCCTAGAAATAGGATAAATCACAGGGATTGTAGACTCATGCCTTTTCAAAAGGTTATTATTGCAAAGTGAACACAAGCAATTTCAACTGAAATTCGAAGTCGGTTCGTCGATTATGTTTTCCTTACTAGTAACATTCACGCCACCCGCATGGAAGAAGTCAATTCATATCTTTACTAAGCGAATTTTTTTTTACAATGATGTTCACCCTAGACAACGCCCGAGAGCCACTTGAGGTAGAGGGTTGCAGCATAATAGAACAGTTTATTCGGATGTGTGGGGAAGACAATGGTTAACCCTACATTTGAACAGGTTATGAGTGTAGTAATGGGGGAAGCATCCCCTTGGGAGTTCGTTCCACAAAACAGCGGTTCATCCGAAGAGAATACGAAGGGAATGATGATGGTTAGCTACAATATGTGTGGCATGGCGGGCCCTACCCGTGAAGATTAGGATTGGTGGAACTAAAGAATATTGTTCGTCTGAGTATTTTCCATGGAAATAGTGCAGCGAGATAAGATTTTCCCTTATTTATATCCGAATAAAAATTTATTTGTGTTCTTTGAAAAAGCAGTTTTACAGAATTTTTTTCCCGTTAAAATATTTTCCCTGCTTTTCATAGTATTTCGTCGTTCGATATTTACCAAATACGAAATAAATCATTTCCATTTTTCACGCTATTGATTACTATCACCCAGTTACAGTACCTGACCGGTGTATCGGAAAATGAACGATGATAATAACAAACACATTGTAAGACATTTATTTACACTATTTACATTCGGACTATTGTGTCCAACTTTGTTGTTTTTACCACAACGTTTCGGTAACTCCCCATCCCAGAAATTTAGACAGAGACTTAGTTTATTTCACTTTGATAGTAATAGGGGTCTACTTTCCAGGATTATCCAGCAGTTTCGCATCAACCAATTGTCATTATAACCAGTCGCATTGTAAATACTTTTTACCTGATATAGGCGGATACGTCAGCTAGTATATATAAGTATTGAGGCCCCCAAGACAAAGTAATTATCTTTGTGTGGAGATATCTCTTTCGTTTCCATTTATGATACATTTTATGCGCCATGATCTTTCCAGACGTTAGCGATCATGGCTCTCTACAACTTCCTATCCATTTACATAAACTCGTTTGGTTGTTTACTCGTTATTTCCTTCTACCCCTCTTGCATTCAATATGTTATGTGAGTTTCAAATTTACTATGCCCTCTTTCCTCATTTCAACATTTTTTTCTAATTCTAAGTAAAAATGGCCTTTCCGCTCGAATTCTCCTTAAAACTTACTTGTTGCTCCCATGGTATTCTGAGAATTTTCTGGAATCATATTTGTTGCCACAAGTCTCCTCTTCATCTATGAGGGAATTGTCACTTTTTCAGTGCCAGATAAAAGAGTTGATATTAGATAATAATCACTTATTTTTCTTTCCAACGAAAATTCCTCATTTCTTAATTTATTGCTTAGTTTCTGGAAGTCATATTTCCCTATTCAAATTTCATACTTTCCGTCATATTTTTTTTTTTTACTAATGTTTATCCAATACCAGGCCCAAGAGCCACTCAATATAGATAATTACTGTATGGTGTTTAAGCGTAAGAAAGGGCAAGAAGTCAGGTTTTTTGGGCTATGCAGAAAAGATAACGGCTAACTCTAGACATAAAAAAGATTAAGATTTAATTAGTGAGAATTTAGAAGTATAGAATTGAAGTAGACTTTACAAGGAACCGTAAAGTCAAATCCTAAACATGAAACAAAGGATAAGTCTGTTCAAAATACCGAGGAGGAGTGTGAACCGGACGATAGGCGATCCTATCCACTCCTATTGGGAAGGGGAAAATAATTAGTGGATAAAATTTCAGAGTTCAGTTGGAAACAGAAGTATAGAGTTGAAGTAGTCTTTAGAAGGAACCGGAAACCTAATCTTAAACAGGAAACAAGTGATAAACTTCTCCTGTTCAAAATACCGGGGAGGAGCGTGAACTGGATGATAGGCGAACCTATCTACTCCTATTAAGAGAAGAATAAATAAATAAATAGTGAATAAAATTTCAGAGTTCGGTCGGAAAAATTAGAAGTATAGAGTTGAACTTGTGCTGATTATGACATTAATGTTTAACTTGACTGACCCACTCATAAAAATAAAGAAAACTGTTTTGAGAATAAATTTTGTCGTTTAGCATTTATTAAATCTGCTTCAAGCCATAAAAGTTTTCAAAATCGAAAAAAAAAAACCCAAAAAAACAAAAACAAAAAACAAAACAAAAAAACATTATTTTTCATTTTATGAGGTGATAGGCGTTGTTTATAATATAAACACAGTCTCAAACTGATTACTAACCTCTTATGGAGCCCTCTGCACTTAGTCTCCACCTACAAATGTCAAATTTGAAACCGAAATAGCTAAATTCATGTACTTGCTCTATTTTGACGGCCCCAATTCGCTGCTCGCATCTTGGGATGTCCCTTTTGCTAACGACCACACGTTCTGTTTTCTTACAATTGAAGTCTTCGTTCTTTCTATCCGCTTTCCATTATTACCTTGATTGGGAGTTACTGCAGTGTCTTGTTCCGTGTCTGCCATCAACACTGTGTCATCTGCGTATCATATGTTATTAAGAGTGTGCCCACCATCGTCGTTATAAAAATTGGAATTTCAGGCACGCCAGATGCATATAGTCAACCAGGCATAACCCAAATGTGGTGGAGTTAAGGTGTTGGCATTTGAAAATACGCTCCTGTCATTCCCTCCCCGCATTTGATAATCGCCAAACGCAGGTAGTCAATATCTTCCCTTTGCTTGCCAGTAGACAACACCTTCGTGATAGAATAGTTTTGTAGGACACGCAATGATAAAATTGAACTTGTTTAAGCTTGTTTAAAATTAGACGACGCGAGAACGAGGATAAATTTGGATTAAGAAGAAGAAAATTAAAAAAAAAAAATTCGTGTCGTGATGAAAGGCGGTAGAGTAGCGGTTAGGGTAGGCAGAAAATTGGGTTGGAAAGTAAAATAAAGCGTATATGAATATAGGCACAGATCAATATTACTCTCCGCTCTATGGGCTAGAATTATAGAGCAAACTGTGTTCTTTAGCCTTCGTTGGTAGCCAGCATAATAGAAGGATTTATCGAATTCAAAATTTGAGAAAGTAATAGGGAACCGATATATTTCACCAAAACAATCATGGCAATGGAAAGTTTACAGATTTTTAAAGAAAAAGAAAATCGTGGAGTGCCATGACCGTCTAGGACGTAAAGGGGCATAATACTTGATAAATGTTTGGTTATGTGCCATGCTTGATACACGCTTAGGCGAACATGTATCTTTCGATACATGACTGATGAAGCAGATTTTTTCCCGCGTTAGACATCCATCGGTGAGTAATTGCCACTTCATTCCTTGGTCCTTGATAAAGGACACAGGAGTGTCCAGAAATTCCAAACTTAAAACTTTTCTCTCCGTGCTTCATTTCTAATAATATTTAATAAATATATATTAATAATTAATATTTAATAAATATTTATCGTACTAATTATATTGTTACCCTTTCGTTTGTCTTTGTTTTAATAAGTAACATATCGATTTTACATTCAAGAAGCATACGCGGACTCATTTTTATAATATATATATATATATATATATATATATATATATATATATATATATATATATATATATATATATGAAGAAAAAATATACGGAAAAAACAAACAAAAATCCTTATATGCAATTATGCTGTTTTAATGTTAATAAAACAGCATAATTGCATATAAGGATTTTTGTTTGTTTTTTCCGTATATTTTTCTTCATACTGTCGGATCTATATCCATATATTTGCTTATATATATATATATATATATATATATATATATATATTAGAGTTGACGTGGAGAAATTGAGTAGCCATCACGATCGCCACCATACTTTTTTGTGGGGTGTACTGAAAGATCTTGTTTAAGGAGTCAAACCGAAAACATTTTCTGAATGAAAACAATTTCTGATAATTTTTTCGAAAGTAATGTTGAAATGTGCCAAATATCTGCATGTATTAAAGATTATATATACGAGTGACATAACCACATCTGTAAGATGGAATCTTTGAAAACCGGTTGAATGTTTATATTTTTCTTTACACTGTCAACATTTCCTTCTAAACGAGCAGTTTCAAAACTAAAAAAAACCAACAAAACAAAAAACAAAAACAGTAGCAGGATTTACATGTTAAGAATCTTTCCGTCGTTTTGAGAATCTTCGTGTCAACCTCTTCTCCTGATGAGCCAAATTAGAAATTTAGGTATATTCACCGAGCTAAATAAGTACTTTATATAAACATGCATATATATATATATATATATATATATATATATATACTGGTAAATATATATATATATATATGTATTGTTAAATATATATATATATATTGTTAAACATATATTGTTAAATATATATATATATTGTTAAATATGTATATATACATATATATATTGTTAAATATATATATATATATCGTTAAATATATATATATATATTGTTAAATATATATATATATTGTTAAATATATATGTATAAATATATTGTTAAATATATAATATATATATTGTTAAATATATATATATACTGTTATATATATATATATTTATATATATATATATATATATATTGTTAAGTATATATACATATATTGTTAAGTATATATATATATATATATATATTGTTAAGTATGTATATTGTTAAGTATATATATGTATTGTTAATATATATATATATATTGTTAATTATATATATATATATATATTGTTAAGTATATATATATATATATTGTTAAGTATATATATATATATATTGTTAAGTATATATATATATATATATTGTTAAGTATATATATATATATATATTGTAATATATATATATTGTTAAATATATATATATTGTTAAATATATATATATATATATATTGTTAAATATATATATATTGTTAAATATATATATATTGTTAAATATATATATATATATTGTTAAATATATATATATATTGTTAAATATATATATATATTGTTAAATATATATATATACTGTTAAATATATATATTGTTATATATATATCGTTAAATCTATATATGTATATATATATTGTTAAGTATATATATATATATATTTTTTAGTATATATATTGTTAAGTATATATATATATATTGTTAATTATATATATATATATTGTTAAGTATATATATATTGTTACATATATATTGTTACATATATATATATATATATTGTAATATATATATATTGTTAAATATATATATATTGTTAAATATATATATATATATTGTTATATATATATACTGTTAAATATATATATTGTTATATATATATCGTTAAATCTATATATGTATATATATATTGTTTAGTATATATATTGTTAAGTATATATATATATATATATATATATTATTAAGTATATATATTGTTAAGTATATATATATATTTTTAGGTATATATACATATTATTAAGTATATATATATGTTGTTAAATATATATATATATATATATAGTTAAGTATATATATATATATATATATATTGTTAAGTATATATATATATTATATTGTTAAGTATATATAAATATATATATTGTTAAGTATATATATATATATTATATTGTTAAGTATATATATATATACATATATATATTGTTAAGTATATATATATATATATTGTTAAGTATATATATAGTGTTAAATATGTATATATATATTGTTAAATATATATATATATATATATATATATTGTCAAATATATATATATATACATATTGTCAAATATATATATATATATTGTTAAATATATATATATATATGTATTGTTAAATATATATATATATATATATATATATATATTTTTAAATACATATATATATATTGTTAAATATATATATATATTGTTAAATATATATATATATATATTGTTAAATATATATATATATATTGTTAAATATATATATATATATATATTTTGTTAAATTTGTATGTATATATATATATATATATTATTAAATATATATATATATATATATATTGTTAGATTTGTATGTATATATATAAATTGTTAAATATATATATATATATATATATATATTGTTAAATATGTATATATACATTGGTAAATATATATATATATTGTTAAATATATATATATTGCTAAATATGTATATATATATTGTTAAATATATATATATATTGTTAATATATATATATTGTTAAATATGTATATATATATATTGTTAAATATATATATATATATATATATATATATATATATATTGTTAAATATATATATATATATATATATATATATATATTGTAAAATATATATATATATACTGTTAAATATATATATATATATATTGTTAAATATATATATATATATATAATGTTAAGTATATATATATATATATATTGTTAAGTATATATATATATTGTTAAGTATATATATATATATTGTTAAGTACATATATATATATATTGTTAAGTATATATATATATATTGTTAAGTATATATATATATATATTGTTAAATATATATATATTGTTAAGTACATATATATATATATTGTTAAGTATATATATATATATTGTTAAGTATATATATATATATATTGTTAAATATATATATATTGTTAAATATATATATATATATATTGTTAAATATATATATATATATATTGTTAAATATATATATATATATATTGTTAAATATATATATATATTTTTAAATATATATATATATATTGTTTAGTATATATTGTTAAGTATATATATATATATATTGTTTAGTATATATATAGTTAAGTATATATATATATATATATATATTGTTTAGTATATATATTGTTAAGTATATATATATATATATTGTTTAGTATATATATTGTTAAGTATATATATATATATATATATATTGTTAAGTATATATATATATTTTTAGGTATATATATATATTATTAAGTATATATATATGTTGTTAAATATATATATATATATTGTTAAGTATATATATATATATTATATTGTTAAGTATATATATATATATATTATATTGTTAAGTATATATATATATATATATTATATTGTTAAGTATATATATATATATACATATATATATTGTTAAGTATATATATATATATTGTTAAGTATATATATATTGTTAAATATATATATATATATTGTTAAATATATATATATATATTGTCAAATATATATATATATATACATATTGTCAAATATATATATATATATTGTTAAATATACATATATATATGTATTGTTAAATATATATATATATATTGTTAAATACATATATATATATTGTTAAATATATATATATATATATTGTTAAATATATATATATATATATTGTTAAATATATATATATATATATTGTTAAATATATATATATATATTATTAAATATATATATATATATATATATTGTTAAATATGTATATATATATATTGTTAAATATATATATATATTGTTAAATATATATATTTTGTTAAATATTTATATATATATATTGTTAAATATATATATATATTGTTAAATATATATATTTTGTTAAATATTTATATATATATATTGTTAAATATATATATATATATTGTTAAATATATATATATTGTTAAATATGTATATATATATATTGTTAAATATATATATATATTGTTAAATATATATATATATATATTGTTAAATATATATATATATATTGTTAAATATATATATATATTGTTAAATATGTATATATATATATTGTTAAATATATATATATATATATTGTAAAATATATATATATATACTGTTAAATATATATATATATATATATATTGTAAAATATATATATATATATAATGTTAAGTATATATATATATATATATATATTGTTAAGTATATATATATATATATATTGTGAAGTACATATATATATATATTGTTAAGTATATATATATATATTGTGAAGTATATGTATATATATATATATATATATTGTTAAATATATATATATTGTTAAATATATATATATACTTATTGTTAAATATATATATATATTGTTAAATATATATATATATTGTTAAATATATATATATATATATATATTGTTAAATATGTATATCTATTGTTAAATATATATATATTGTTTAGTATATATATTGTTAAGTATATATATATATATTGTTTAGTATATATATTGTTAAGTATATATACATATATATATTGTTTAGTATATATATTGTTAAGTATATATATATATATATTGTTTAGTATATATATTGTTAAGTATATATACATATATTGTTTAGTATATATATTGTTAAGTATATATATATATATATTGTTAAGTATATATATTGTTAAGTATATATATATATTTTTAGGTATATATATATTATTAATTATATATATATGTTGTTAAATATATATATATATATATATATATATATATATATATATATATATTGTTAAGTATATATATATATATATTGTTAAGTATATATATATATATTATATTGTTAAGTATATATAAATATATATATTGTTAAGTATATATATATATATATTATATTGTTAAGTATATATATATATATATATATATTGTTAAGTATATATATATATATTGTTAAGTATATATATATTGTTAAATATATATATATATTGTTAAATATATATGTATATATATTGTCAAAGATATATATATATATATATGCATATTGTCAAATATATATATATATATATTGTTAAATATATATATATATATGTATTCTTAAATACATATATATATATTGTTAAATATCTATATATATATATTGTTAAATATATATATATATATTGTTAAATATATATATATATATTATTAAATATATATATATATATATATTGTTAAATTTGTATGTATATATATAAATTGTTAAATATATATATATATATATATTGTTAAGTATGTATATATATATATTGTTAAATATGTATATATATATATATTGTTAAATATATATATATATATTGTTAAATATATATATATTGTTAAATATGTATATATATATATTGTTAAATATATATATATATATATTGTAAAATATATATATATATATACTGTTAAATATATATATATATATTGTTGAATATACATATATATATATAATGTTAAGTATATATATATATATATATTGTTAAGTATATATATATATCATAAGTATATATATATATATATTGTTAAGTATATATATATATATGTTAAGTATATATATATATATATATATATATTGTTAAGTATATATATATCATAAGTATATATATATATATTGTTAAGTATATATATATATATTGTTAAGTATATATATATATATATATTGTTAAGTATGTATATGTATATTGTTAAGTATATATATATATATTGTTAAGTATATATATATATATTGTTAAGTATATATATATATATTGTTAAGTATATATATGTATATATATATATATATATTGTTAAGTATATATATATATTGTTAAGTGTATATATATATATATATATATATTGTTAAGTATATATATATATTGTTAAGTATATATATATATATATATATATTGTTAACTACATATATATATATATTGTTAAGTATATATATATACATACTGTTAAGTAAATATATATATTTCGTTAAGCATATATATATATATATATATGTTGTTAAGTATATATATATATATATATGTATAAATATTGTTAAGTTTATATATATATATTGGTAAGTATATATATATATATATTGTTAATTATATATATATATTTTAAGTATATATATATATATATATTGTTATGTATATATATACATATATATATATTGTTAAGTATATATATACATATATATATATATACATATATATATATTGTTAAGTATATATATACATATATATATATATATATTGTTAAGTATATATATATATATATTGTTAAGTATATATATATATATATATATATATTGTTAAGTATATATATATATGTATGTTAAGTATATATATATATATATATATATATTGTTAAGTATATATATATATGTATG
>OZ010608.1:57146555-57166555 GCA_963932145.1 Acanthosepion lycidas | reverse complement strand
ATTTTCTCGATATTCGTTAGTAAATAAATGAAAATATATCTAAAAATTTTAGGGTGCAGTGGGGCGCAAGAAAATATTAAGTCGAAGTCAGTGTTTGACGTTCCTGCAGAGTGAAACGTTGACATGAAAAAAAATATATAAAAAAACACCCAACAAATTTCGTCGGATCCTGTGCACACGTATCAGAAGAAAACTAACAAAATAATTGCAGCCAAAAGTAACGGATATTTTGAATATTTTTATGTTTATTTAGAATTCACGCTGCCATGAGAATAATTATGAGTTGAAAAATCTCACACAGAATCTGAGTGACGGGCTTCAGTTTTTCTGTTAACGACGTTCTTGAAATCTATATTTAAATAAAAAAGAAGTTTTCTTGAACCTTGTGCCCAAATAGAAAGATGCCGACTAGCCCGAAGAATGGAAAGCGAACGATTAGTTAATAGAATTCCTGAGAAGATGTGAAATAAAGATACTGTGTTTAAAGATGACTAAGAACCGAATCTTTTGATTCTTTGTCGACATTTGTTAGAAGATAAATTATTATAGTAACATCCTAAATATCTCTGTGTGTATATGTGTGCCCGCGGCCGCATCAAATAAATATTTATGGGGATGTAACTTTTTGAATATATCAAAATAAAAAACGCATGAGCTATTTTTTTTCGCACGAATGATATTCATACGATTTTTCATTTACACACAAATATAATTATGCTGGTGTATTCTGAAAACAAAAAAAGAACAAAAGACAAACACCTACCTACGCAGTAAGTAAAGTGCTCAACGCCCAGATTACCCAGAGCAAAAAACGCTTTACAATGTCAACATTTAACAAAGGACACCTCAAGTCGTTAGTCAAGTATATATATATATATATATATATATATATATATATATATATATATATATATATATATATATATATATATATATATATCCATACACGCGCACGTATACAGGTTTCATTAACAACGACTAACATCGTCCTGCAGTTAGATTCTATTCAATTTTTCTTGTGTTCTTTTATTTTTCTTCTTTTCTGGACATAAATTATGTAGGAATTATCCGAATATTTTCTATGTCCAAGTGCTTTCGGCCATACTTCTAGCTGTTATGGAGGATTATTTTATTTTTATCTTTAACTGGATGTATGAATTGTTTCATATATGTATCTAGAGTTATAGGAATGCTTTATTTTCCAAAGACACATTGTGGCCGTGTTATTGAGCGGTGACTCCCCTTTTTTAAAAAAATAATAACGCTTCCATTATTTTTAGACTTTTTTTAACATGTGGATGAGGCTATTATATTTCTATCATAAAAGAGAACATTACTTTGAGATGACTAATGATGTTTTTTTTTGGACAATGCCGGAATGGTAAGGGACCGATTATTCTTCAGACCAGTATCGGCTGCAGCCTAGGGCCAATGATTTTAATTTTCTAGATGTTATAACTTCTAAATAATTTCATATATTGAAATGATATCAATATAATTCTTTTGTTATAATACTGGCTATGCACTTCCCACCTGTGACGCTCCCTTCCGATTTCTTGCTTTCCTGCCACTTACAATCTTCAAATATTTAAATGCAACGTCAATAGTCTTCTTTCTTCCTGCACTCTTTTCCTCATTAAAGTCTTGTTTCTCATCCCATGTTGCCCCCCACCCACCCACTATATTCTAGTGACATCATCACCTTGCTTGAGATGAATTTGTTTTCCTACTATGGTAGTGTTGCAATATGTAAAATTTAGTTTGTAATAAATAGCGATATTTCTTAACCTCTTCTCAGGTCTCTTTTCAAACATAGACGAATAAACACGTCAGTAATAAAACCAAAACTCAGCTTCGATATTGATTCTTCCTTATGCCCTTCTGAACTAGAAACGAGTCCAATTGTCAACTCATACGTCTGGTTCGGGTATTTCAAGGTGCCAAGGTTTCTTAGTTTTTATATTATAAACAAATTATAAAATTCATCTGAAAATGAAACGTTTTTTCCCAAAATAATTGGCGAGGAAGAGGTTAAAGTTTATTTAAGCAAAAGATATATTATAGTTTATTTAAAGAATTTGCATTAAATTTATTTCAAGCTATGTAAATGTTGCTTAAAAATATAACAATTAAAAAATATACAAGAAGTGATCGGGCGAGTTACAGGCTGGCTTCCTCTAAGTGGGGTATAATTTCATTAACGTAGTGGCCCCAAAAAGCGATAATCAGGCCTAGTTATTTTGGGTTGATATCTCGTAAAGAGGGATATTTGTTGTATATATTCCACGAAATAGTAGGGTAGTGTGTTAAAGCTTTTTCTGGTGATTTATTATCGCAGATTTTTGTCAAATGAAATTTAAACGATCGCTGACGGTGAAATATCGACTTTGTACACGGTTTTTTTTTATGAGGAAAGGTCGATAAGGTGTGTGAGATGGCAATTAAAGTATCTTGAATGGGGATAAGACATTATTACCATAAGTAGTCTATTGTTTAGCTAATACCGAGATGTATGGAAAATGTTTTCGATTTTTTTTATCTTCTCGATGGTAAATGTTCATCAAGCGTCGATGAGTGTAAAAGAGTGATTTCCCCCGCCTCCGCTACATAAACGAATTTCACTAACAAACCAGATTTTTTACACCTTTTCTTGGTGACGCCATTTTGCCAGACAGCCATTCAAATCCAATCTGCAGCAAAGAAAAAAAATGGTAGAAAGTTTCAGTCCATTTCCCTAAAAAATCTGACCTAGTGGGCCAACATAAATTAAGCATTTATTTCGAAGGTTCCCTCATGTCATACGATAAAATTAAATGATCGCTTGTCTACAGAATTTCGTATAAATTACATCTACCCTTTGGTATTTGGTTGTAAAAGTGGATTTAGTTTCGGAAATATTTTCCTCGTTATTGCAAAATAACCACAACGAAAATGGTAGTAGTAATTCTGAATTACTTTATTCTTGTACCAACGAGATACAAATACCAAAATAGGCCCGGCCCCTGGCTACTCAGCTGTTTATATAACACCGGAGCAGGTGACTTATGCTTTTCAGTGTCGCCGATGGAAGTCCCATTATCTAATGAGATCTTCCTTTTCTACTTTACAGTTATGAAATAACCTCTTAAGGGAAATAATTTCTGCAGCACCCCTTAAGCGAAACTAGAATTTCTTTAGCAGATAAAGGTTGATCTCGAACGAAAATTAAAATTCCAAGAACAAATTTTAAGAATATCATTGGAACCAGACATGTCATTTTCTAACGTGACAAAGTAAGTAATCATGTGGAGTTTATTGTAACTCGGGAAGAAATCGTATAAAATGAAAACATTAAAATATCAATAATTAATAGAATTTTGCTTAACTGTTGAAATGGGTTGTAGATGTTCAAGATGTATGCATCTTCTGTAAAATACACACAAGGAGACTATATAAAAAAGCAACCCAGAAAAGTACAGAAGCAAATAAAAATGCGGCAAGATGGTTGTGGATAAAGATGGCGAATTTCCTAAACAGTAAAAAATATTTTTGCATCTAATTTTTTTTATTTAATTGCTTTCGCTTTTCTTTCGGTGATGACAAGAATAACGGAAAATTAATAAAATTTGATAATTCCCCAGATAAATAAGTACAAAATTGAACTTACCAAACACTTCAAAGGATTATTTTGACCCCCCCCCCCAAAAAAAAACCGCCAATTAAACAGATTGTTTAAATAGTAAAGTAGAGAGGGGTTAGTTAATCGATGCCTGAGGGCCATTGGTTGGTAGTAATGTTAAAAAAAAACAATTACTCAAATAGTAGCTGATAATTCTTCGAATAACAAATTCAAGATAGCATTAATGCTATTAGTCTAAATAAAACAAGTTAAATTAAGAGAAGAAAAAAATTAGCCAAATATTAATAATGGCTGATAATGAGTTATCGAATACAAGATATTACAAATTCCCTTCTCGTTTAATTCTCTTCATTTGATAATCATGAACGAACGACTAGTAAATGTTTCAAATCCAATGTCTTAATAAGCTTTCGGTTAAAATGTTTTGTTTTTATAAAAACATTTTAAGATTTCTAATCATTGCAATCAGCACCATTACAGGAGCCTAAACAGAATTATGACAGGCAAGTGTAACCAACACAGAAAATATTGCGCATTCTTATATAATCAGTGTTATGTTACATGAGGCTACAGCACGTCTGCTTTCTTTTCAACTCTAGCAAACCATCTTTTAAATTTTTTCATCCATGTTAATTCCCCACCAAAGCATCTGTCTTCTCATCAAAATAAGCCCAAATATCTTTATCTACGTGGGAAATATAATCGCTAAGGCGGTTGTGCTGAAAAATTACTGCGACGAATTCATATATACAATCCAACATCTTTAATCCGGCACTTAGTGCTCCGTTAACTCATGATTCGGCACTTTTTTTCTAAATAAAACATCTATTCCGAGAGAGGGAGTAATAACTACATTTACATATATACATTTTTAAGAAGTGTGCTGAAAAGTTCTCGGCCAAAACCACTTCACAAATTCTGATCAAATCAACATTTCTTTTAGATGGACTTTTTGGTTGGACCGAGAAGTTTTTCATAGACAGAGCTTAATTTGGTGCAAATATACAAGTGAAACATGAAAACACAATATCCCGAGACAAGAAAACAAAATTCACGAATAGGGGAAAAAACAAAGAAAAACAAATTCGAGTTTGACTAATCACTCAACAGTCAAAAACAAATTCGAGTTTGACTAATCACTCAACAGTCAAAAACAAATAAAAAAATTCCAAACGGAGATTTTGTTCTTATCACATGTTGCCAAATTAGTTTTATGCTTATTGTTGGAACTGCTAGGTAACCTTGACATATTAGGGAAGGATATTAGAATAACCCAGAACCCATACTGGCAGCAAGCCATCTGCATATGGATAGAAAATGAATTCAGTAAATATACAAAAGTATGAAAGGGTGTAAGACAGGCAAGTGTCTTTTTAGTGGACTTATTCAACCTATACAGCTAGTCGATTTTGAGAGAATTAGAAATCTTACTAGGTTTCATTATTGGCGGCCACAATCTTAATATCATAATACATGCAGATGAGGTAATATTGATAGCAGACATAGAAACTAAACTATAAGAACTCCTACAAAAGCTAGTGAAGGAAAGCGAGAAGAAAGGACTATTCATTTCAAGAAAACAGAATGAATGTTTGTCAGTAAAAGTTTCCAAAATGTTTGTTAACCCAACATGTAAATTACAAATCGGGGATACCAAAATTAAACAAATACAACAATTTATACATATGGGAAGTATTTTAATAAAGGGCGGAAAGTGTGACACTGAAATCCGAAGACGCATTGGGATAGCGAAAGATGACTTCCAAAATCTAAGCAAAGTATTAAGAAATAGGGAAATTTAAATATCCGGGAAGTATTTTAATAAAGGACGGAAAGTGTGACACTGAAATCCGAAGACGCATTGGGATAGGGAAAGATGCCTTCCAAAAGCTAAGCAAAGTATTAAGAAATAGAGAAATTTAAATATCCGGGAAGTATTTTAATAAAGGACGGAAAGTGTGACACTGAAATCCGAAGACGCATTGGGATAGCGAAAGATGACTTCCAAAATCTAAGCAAAGTATTAAGAAATAGGGAAATTTAAATATCCGGGAAGTATTTTAAGAAAGGACGGAAAGTGTGACACTGAAATCCGAAGGCGTATTTGGATAGCCATAATTGTCCAAAATATTAAGAAACAGAAAAATTTCGTTAGTAACAAAGAAAAGAATATTGAACTGTTATATGATATCAGTCCTCCTATATGACAGTGAATGCTAGACAATCTCTCCAAAGTCGAAGAAGAGACATGAAGCAACAGAAAGGTGATTCTACAGAAGAAATACCATGGACCCAACATGTGAGCAACGACGAAGTTTTAGAGAAAATGGAAACAAAAAAAACAAAAACAAAAAACAAAAACAAAAAAAAACACATACTGAACATCAGAAAGAGACAGTTGAAATCTCTAGAACACATAACGAGGAAAAAGGGCTTGGAAAATTTGATACTCACAGGCCAGATTGAAGGCAAGAGGAACAGAAGAAAGAAATGTATAACCTACGTTGCGAATCCGTGTAAATGGATGACAGAACAGAGTTTAAGGGAGACAAAATTTATTAAGAGCTACAAAAGACAGGAAATTGTGGAGAGTCATGATCACCAACATCCTGAAGGGGCACGGCACATAAAAGATGTTGTTATTAGCGATGCCATTTAGTTTGATCCGCCATGTTTTCTAAAAATTCTTTGCCGCACCCAAATGATTTTCCCGCCCTTTATGTTTTTTTAAAATTTTCACTGTACCTTTTCACCTTTTCCATTTTTGTCCTCAGATATAGGCAAGCTGTCATTATCTAACAATAACATTGCCTAATAGAAGCGCAGAGATAAGTGTTTTGAAACGAAACTGTCCATGTTGTTCTCTGTGTATACATGTATCAAATGACAGTGTCAGGGATCGCTATTCAACACTAACGGCATTGACTGAGAACTTCTGCGACAGTTTATTGGAATACGAAAAAGAAAGACCAAAAGATAGGCACAGAGATAAAAGAAGAGAGGTATAGAAGAATTGCTGAAAGAGAAAAAGTTAAAGAAATGGCGGTAAAGGAAAGTAGTTATGAAATCGGCGAAAGAGAGACAAAGAAGAAGTGGCGGAAAGAGAACTAGAAAAAGAGAAGGAGAAAGAGAGTTTGAAAGAAATGGGGAGAATGTTTGATAATAAAATAGAAGAAAGAGAGGTTGAGAAAAACACAACAGAGTTGATGAGAAGAAATGGGGGCAGAGAGAGGTAGAAAATAATTAGAGAAGGAGAGAGTGAATATGCGATAGAGAGAGGTAGATACAAAATAGGGAAAGTGTGGTAGAAAAAAAAACGAGTCAAAATATAAGAAAGTAGGAAAGAATAAAAAGAGACGAGAGAGAGAGAGAGAAAGGAAAAACTGAGGAATGCAGAAGAGGTAAGAGGAAAACAATAAAGAAAAATCAAGAGAGAGAGAGAAAGCGAACGAGAAAGGAAAATAGAAAGAAAAAGGAAAAAAAGAGGGAAGTAGACGAGTTAAAACAGGGTAAGAGGAAAACCGACAATAAAGAAAAACAGCAGAGAGAGAGAGAGAGAGGGGGGGAGAGGGAGGAAAACAAAAGAAAGTAGAATGGATGAAATAGAGAGTAAGAGGGAAACCGACAATAAAGAAAAACAGCAGAGAGAGAGAGAGAGAGGTAGAGGGAGAGAAAAGACACGAAGAGCTAAAATGATACATAACAGAAAAAAAGTTAAAAGAAAGTGAAAAGAAAGAAACATGAAAGAGAAAAAACAAGAAACATTAACAAATGAAGGAATAAAAATTAAAAAGAAGAAATAAAAAGCGAAAGGTAAAAAAAAAAAAAGAGAAAGGAAATTAATAAAAGCGAAAAGAACAAAAAAAAACTTTTCTCAAATATGGTGCCACTAGAAATAGTTTAATTACAAATTATGGCGTTGTTAAGAAAATTTGACTCAATTTTTTATTTAATTTTTCACATTTTATTTTTATTTCACAATGCAGTTTATATCCTGATATAAGATTATATATTAAAAATGTCTTTTTATTTACAAGCACAGGAAACAATTTAAAAAATCTTTACATATTGCGCACGAAGTAACCTTTACGAATAAATGTCCAGTAAAAAAAACAAAAAAAAACAAAAAAAAACAAAAAAACAAAAACAAAAAAAAAACAAAAACGAAAAAGAAATCAAAAGAAGCTGCTTCTGTGTTTATCCCAAGGAAGCTACATAAATGAATGTTGATCGAAAAGGAGGCGTATGAAAAGCAGGGTAATTTGACGTGGTGTTTCGTTAGATAAAGTAGTGAGTTTGATCCTCTTTATCATATATATATATATATATATATATATATATATATATATATATATATATATATATATATATATATATATATATATATGTGATGGATATGATTTGATTTTCGATTAATACCATTGCTTGATTGATCGTCAAATATGGGTAGTGCGGTTGTGGCATTAGGGCCTTTTAATTTCGTATGACATTTTGCTCCACCGACTAAAGAATATTCTTTTCCATACTCGCTGTCAGGAAATTTCTCTTTCTCATCATCAAAATTGATTGTTAAGGCCGACTTATATGCAGATATATATGCAAAAATTACCCAGTTCCTGTGGCCACATTCACACTAGTGTCGTTATTTTATTAACCATAACTATTTTGAGCAATGAGGGATGAGTCGCCGCAGGGTTGAAATACCTGAGACCAGGTATTTTTTAAAACGTTTTCTTGAACCCAACGAATATAGGTGAAGAACAGATATTCCATTTGGTATTTACTCATCTCCACAACGGATCCGTGATATGGCACAAGGCCGGTTTAAAGTGGGGAGCCCAGGCGCGTGCACATGGGCTAAGGCCAAAAAATACTCAGTTCCTGCAACCAATGTCGCGCTGGTGGCATATCACACCGACCCTTCCTTTTTGATGCAATGAGGGGCGGTGCTGCCGAAATGTGGGAATCTCCAGAACCAAGCATCCTTTAATAATTTTTTGTGTGTTCTGTCTAAACGCAGAAACCCAATTGAGAGATAAAACATAGTTTGCCCGAAGATGAATAAGCATCAGCTTTTTATATTATATTTTTTATATTATATTTTTATATATATTACAAACAAGACGTAAAAATATCGGTAATGTTTAATTTACATAATAATTTTTAAAATTTCATGTGAGTTATTTATTTTTTAATTCAAATTGAAAAAAATGCCATTTATAACACATGTCGGTAATTTTTTATTAAATTGATGATGTTTGTATAAAATAATTTATATCTGCTTTGTCAAAATTCAGTGCTAAATTAACAGAATAATATCTGTGCTAGCATTTAAAGAAAACTCAAAATAAATGTAACGTTGGAGTTTAAACATAAAATTGTATTTCTTTAGAAGAGAACATAAGGTAAATAATTTAAAAATATAATTTCAGCCCCCTTAACGTTAGTTAAGGTTTTATTTTCTGTTGCAGTAGTAACTATTGTTGTCGTCTGACATTTCACGTGACGACAAATTACAATTACAAAATTATCAAATTAATCAAAAATTACAAAATTATCTAAATAAGTCAAAATGATCTATTTAATTAGATTTTATAAAACTGTACCGAATTATTTAAACATTTAAAAAGTAGTAACTTTGTTTCATAAATTATTATTATTGTCATTAAAATTAAAACTATTCAAATATTTCTCTCATGGTAAACCTTCTGTAGCTATGTCTTGTGTATAAAATTCAAGACAACTTCGGATTATGATAAAATGAACTTTGAAAAAAATAAATGTTTTACTGAAAACGTGATTATGCAGAGATTGATTCGTTTTTTTACGGCTTATCAACACTTTGTTGGTTATTTAAAGCCAATACATATTTCGGATTTTAGGAGGTGGCTTACAATACTCTGAGTTCCAAAATGGTCTCTCATCTAATTACTGACCGGGTTCGACAAATATCTACATATTCCATTCAAAATAAAAAAATCCTTGATAATGGCTAAGAGAATAGCCGAAAGCTCTCGGTTATATAAAACATCTGGACCGTTTTTACACATTTTATGTCTCAAAAAGAAAATACTTATACGAATGCAAGAAAAATTGAATAAAAAGCTTAATCGTAGTACCTTGTCAGCCATCTTTAATGAAACTTATATATATATATATATATATATATATATATATATATATATATATATATATATATATATATATACTGCCTGCGTTTGTTTGTGCGTGTGTGTGTGTTTTATTCTTTGTTTCGTTTTCCTCTGTTTTCTCTTTTGTGGTTTTTATTTTAAGGCTGTTTTTCTCACTTCCTTTAGGCTTTCTTTAACACGAATATCATGTTCATGTTTTTATTTGATGTGAAAGAAATCTAAAAGCAATAAACCCAACAAAACTTCTTTCAAATATTATTCTTTGCTGTGAACGTTCTTTGCTGGGTCAGTGAAAGATTATATCACAATAAAAGCTAAAGTGATTTCAATTAAGAACATTTTTACATGCTCTACATTCAAGGCGCCACAAACTTCTCGTCTGCTGCTGTTAACAAAGCAAACTATTCCAAGACTTCAAAGAGGCATTTCTAGAGTTCAAAGAATAGTTACCGTCGCACCATTCTCTAACTGTGTTTGAGCAATTTAATCTCCGATGTCGTCAACAGTGTCAGAAACATTGAAACCATCGTTTTCCAAAGATCTTTACAGTTCGACGAATTGGCTTCCGTTTAACATAACACTTGTCAAGAAAAACTCCCCCTAAAATACCGACCACGACAAATGGATAACGGTGGATGCTGACAGGCTATTTGGGTGTCACAAGATTTTCTAGACAATCGTGCCTTCAAGCAGGGTTAGAAGAAGCAAAGACTTATACAACTTCTAATCAATAAATCTGCTCTTGTAACAATTACAGAAAAAAACGATTTCAGCGGGTCTTGATACTTTCGTTTTGGCCTGATAAATACATGCAGTCACTAATTTCTGAATTCTTGTTCGAGATAAAACTGTGGTATACACATTTGCTTGTTCCCACCAGATATGTTACAGCTGTCAACCGGGGTTGTTTTAAATCTTCGTAAGTATCCAGTAGCCTCCTCAGTATCATGTGGTCTAGAATGTCTCGATTCTTCATCGAATTTCCAATTCATCTAACTTTGCCTGTTGACTCCGATTAAATGACGGGTAGTTTCTTTAATGTCTAAGCGCTCGTTAGGTTTTTTTCTAGTACAGGTCAACCAATACAAGACTCGAGAGCCACTCAAAGCAGAAGGTTACTTTTAAAATGGGTATCATAAATGAGGTACGCGATATGAATGAAAGTGCTTAGTATTTAATTAGGCTAATTTTATATTTGTTCGGCGACCAGGCTAAAATATTATAGCGTGGACGTTTTAATTCATTCTTAGTATTCAACCATTGCATTTTGAAGTTAATCTTTATTTAGGTCTTTGCACAATTTTCGTAATGCAAACAAAAATCGATTTCCTGAAGTTCTGTAAAAGGCAGTTCGACCATTGCAGAGAAAAATAAAAAGGTGTAAATGAAAAGAAGCGGGAAGTTAATAAACACATCAAGGGACAAAAGTTACAAACTTGTTACTTGACATTTTCTGTATAAAAGTTTGATATATGTGACAACAGAGAAGGGTGAAATTAGTGTTATGTCAAAGAAGGAGATTATGTTGAAAAACTAAATATTTGTTGCACAAAATAAGTAACACTTGGTTCCAAAAGCTTCACTTTGTTTCTCTCTCTTGTCTGAGTAGCATTGTAGGAATTCAAAAAAACATAAACAAAACCAAAATACAAGAAAAAAACAAAAAAAAAAACCAAAAAAAACACAAACTTCAATCTAGAGAAAATCGATTTATCAGAGAATACAGAGTCAGTGTCGAGATTGCGTGACTGGTGACCATTTTTTTCATCAAAAGGAAGCAAAAATCTCGCCTCATACTGGGTAGTTGTTACACTGAATATATAAAATTTCCATTTTACAACTATTAAGGGACAAAAAATATATTTAGTGAAAGCATGGTAATGAATACACGTCATGTAAGACAGATTACTTAAACCTGTAATCTTACACTCTAAATTCTAGTAGGGGCCTCGCTATGGAGGCATAGTGCAGTAGAGTATTAGATATATATTGTTAGGTTTTGTAAGATGAATGTATTTTTTTCTTCAAAATTAGGTTGTTGACTTGTTAATTACTTTCGTATATTGCTTAATAAAATTATTAAAAAAAAATTGTCTAGTTTCACTTAATAAATCGAAGGAGCTTTTTTGGTTATGCAGTATTTTCTTTAATGTAAATACCCACACTGTCAGGTCACTCTATTGGTAGGTTCAGAGAAGGACATGGGGTCGCACACACATACACAGAATGGCCGTCGAAAAGACAATGTGATATTACATATTAGTGCTATTGTTACTATTTAACTCAATACACATGTTGTGGTCATTGGAGGCTAAACCGGTTCTTCAATCAGGTTTTTCTATTGAGGAGTTTGGCTAGACACCCGGCAAAATTAATAACAGGACCTTTCTTGTAGGGTCAACGACCATCTAGCAGAATGGGATAGACTGGCCTCCACATTTATGTACAGAGTCTGTCCAGTGATGGCACGACATGGCTAAGCAGAGGGCTTCCTAGACTGAAATCAAGGGCCATGACGGAGGGTTTCCCTGGTGGAATCAATGGCAACGTGCCTGTGACCAAGGCAAGCCTTCAAGTTGGAGGAAATCATCTGTGGTTTGACCTGGAGAGGGAGGGACTTCGTCAGGTCTACTTACCTAAGACACACTACGCGTGAAGGAACATCTATTCTAACCCAGTTATATCGAGGGAATTGATTAGGTGCTTAGTTGCGTAGCGACCCTGCGATCACACCCAATGATGATGATGATGATGATGATGATGATGGAAGCACGGTGGAGTAATGGATAGCGGCTCGGATTGAGGAATTGGAGAACCGAGTTCGAATTCCAGTCGAATCCATCACATTAAATTACATGCTAATACCCTTGGGAAATGTATGAATCCTCTTCTTCTCCCCCCAGCTATGGGTAAAGAGCAGGACAAACCGAGTTCTTTAGCCTTGGATGGCAAATGGTCTACCGCAGAAAGAAATGGCAACCTACTGCTGGATAAAACTGCCTCGTCAGTCATGTATCGAAAGATTGCCTAAGCGTGTATCAAGCATGGCAAATAACTGACTGACTGATGATGAGAACACAAACCACTTATAAAATCTCAATGAAATACCAAAGGCAAGAGAAGCAGAGGGAAACATACAATAAACTACCTAATGATGGTAGAACACAGACTGGGAGGAAGAACAAGAAAACAAATCTTGCTTGCGATTACAAGTGGTAGGAAGTTGTGAAGAGCCATGATCGTCTACGTCATTAAGGGAGACGGCACATAAAAGAGGGAATATAACAACTCTTATGGGACAGTAGTAGCTTAGGATTGAAGACTAAGATAATATAACCTTCATTTCTGCGAAAAGATTGTTTAAAAACCTATGTTTTTATGTTGATTTGTTTTACAGGTAGCAGAAGCTAGCACCTAAGAATGGCAGGTGAATAAAACGGAGTAAAACTATTTCGGTATGAGGCGAGATCTCTACCCCCTCCTGTGCATGAAAAATATGGTCACTAATCACGCAATGTAGACACTGATCTCGTGTTCTCAGATAAATATTTTGCGTGTACCTTTTTTTTTTTTTTAAAAACACATCTCAGGTATTAGAAAGAACAAGAGATTATTTTTAAACCAAAATTCGTTAAAAAAAAAGAAGAGAAACTGAAATTTTTCTTAGATTTTTATAAAGTGAAAAATATTAGTCAATTCCGTAGGGAAGTCGACCTCAAGATTTTTAGGTCAATATTCAAAAATTGTTTAAAACTATATCTGTACTATTAATAATAATAACATTTCACTGTTTTCATATTTTCATTTTTTGATGAACTTAATTTGATAATTAATATCAAATTAAGTACTGAATAAGCTTATGGTGACTTCTTAAATATTAGAACTTAAAAACTTTAACAAAATATTGCAATAACAATCATAAATATGAATGTTGGTCGTTATTTAAAGAAGTAAGGGGATACAAATGAAAATTTTTGGAACTGACAACTTTTTCCATTTCACTTGAAATGGGCATTAAACAGATAAAAGTCTCGTCTATCTACCTTTTTTCTTTGTCATTCTTTCATTTTCTCACTGAGACCAAGTAACGTCTCAGATATGTCTTTTCCTTATTTCCATGCGATCAAAACGGAATCGTCCATTATTTAAGAGGTATTGGCAGGGCGTGACGGATGTACTGATTAATTAAGGAACTAAGGGAAGGACAAGCAGAATTATCATATGATAATCATAATCATAATCATAATCATAATAGGTAAGATCATGATTTAAAAACAAAAGATAAAAAAATACATCGACAAGAACATTACAAAAATCACTGGTAACCCCGTTTACATGAAATTAAAAACATTACACTGATTGGAATTACTCAGCTACTGAGGAGACTATTATCATTCGAAAGACAAGTACATGTTTACATGTTAACTATTATTTAACATAAGAATTTGTGCAAACAAAGTATATATATATATATATATATATATATATATATATATATATATATATATATATATATATAATATATATATATGCATGTGTGTAATTTAAAAGAAAAAACAGCAAGGATTCGACTAGAATTGGGAAATTAAAAAAAGGCGAAGACTTATAACAACCACAATAATATTTGCAACCTCTGCCAACAGGAAACATTAGTAATAATGACATTTCCGGATGTAAAGAAGCATTTGAACCATAAAATCGAAGTCATAAGTCCTTGCATACATGTTAAAAAATTCTTCTTAAGCTAATAATTATTATTATTATCGTTATTATTCCACCCACCTTGGGAATAGTATGATTACATCTCTTTTCCTCCACCTATGGGTTAATTAGTAGAAATTTTATCATTATTATCGCCAAAAACTCTAACAATCTTAAAATATTTTCTGGCTTTAAACAATCTACAAAAGTTTGACTCCAGAGGAAAAAAAAATTCATTCTTATAGATCTAGTAGCAGACATATAAAAATTGGCTGAGGATACAGTAAGGTTGAAACCAAGGTAGAGGATTCAATTGATCTTCTAATATATATATATATATATATATATATATATATATATATATATATATATATATATATAATTGAATAAACACTAAAATAGTTGTTTAAATAATAGTTGTTTTATCGTATGTGTTAAAATGTGCCCAATAACAAGCTCGGAAAAATGAAAACATGTACAGCGATTTAATATTCTAAAATAGTAAAACGCTGAATGGGGCACTAGCGCAGTTTCGACCGCCAAAGTCTTCATCAGGTGGTTAACTCCGCGAAATCATTATGTACAACACTGCAAGGACTGAAATTTCTTAATGCCACACCAGAAGTAATGAGCGAGAGGAGAGGTTTTAAAAAAATTGTAATTCGTATCTAAAACGAAAATAAAGAGAATTTTTAGAATAGACTTCTTATTAACCCGATAGATTTTGATCACTTTAAATGTTATTTTTAGAGTATACTCGTATTGTAGTAGACGTTCTGTATATTTATTTATTTTCGTCTACTGACCTGAATGTTCTTATTAATGAAAAAATTATTAAAGAAAAATTTACGCTATCGCGGAGGATTTTTTTCGTTAATGAGATTTTTCGAACACAGAGTTATAACTATAGAAAAATAAAATCAACCTCAATAATAGCTAAAAAGATGACCTAAAGCGCTTGGGCATACCAGAACATTCGGACAATTTCGACATAATTTATGTCTAGAAAAGAAGATTATAAAAACACGAGAAAAATTCGATAAAAAAATTAACCGCCAGTCGTTTTTAATGAAACTTATATAAAATAGGGATTGCTACCCATATACAAAATTATATATATATATATATATATATATATATATATATATATATATATATATATATATAAAAGTGAACATAGAAATCAACACTTAGAGGCGACAGTCTGTTTCATGCTAGATGTAATCCTCAGGCCTGACGATTGCATATAGCATGAAACAGACTGTCGCCTCTAAGTGTTGACTTCTATGTTCACTTTTATATTTACACACGCTCTATCTCTGATATTGAGCACTTTATTCCATAAATATAGCACACCTTAAGACTATATTTCTTCATATATATATATATATATATATATATATATATATATATATATATATATATATATATATACTGTCTTGTCTTACACCATGTCATCGGAAAATAACCCGGTAATTGATTGTACCAATCAGAAAGCAAAAAAGATAATAATAATAATGTTCCATCAGATATACCGGTAATGGCTTCTGATCTCGTATGATTAGAGGCGTTAACATATACGTAATTGCTTAGTGAAGATTAGTTACAGCAAATATCACATTCATTACCAAAGATTAGCTTCTCAGTTGCCTGACATTAACTAGTTGGACATATTCCCAATAGGCCGACGCACTGGGTATCTCTGTTCGTGAGCGTGTAGCATCATGGCCAGGTGTGGAGAGTTTTTCTTTTAAAGATTGAAGGAGTCAAGGTGACCGAGGAGTCACATCTAGATATCTGGAAACATTCAGTCGCAGACCGCCATTGCCGATAAGAGATTTCTAAATGTGCCCCGTATGCAAGGTTATGCGGCGCCTTTATTAAAACATATCTCAATATAGTGCATATTTGGCTGTGATGCATATGGCTGGTATACCATTTCGTATGTGTATACTTCAGCGTCGCATTCCTAGCATGCTGCTCTATCAATCAATAATAAAGAAAAAAATAAATTACACTGATATTACAATAAGCATAGCTCTTATGGCTTCTGATTTAAATTGCCCGGAGAAATTAACAGGCATGTATTTTATCGCAGTGAATTAAGATGTGATACAAAAATGATTCCGTTCAATACCACAAATCTGCTTGTCATTTGCCTGACAGTATGCAGTTGGGCTTGTCTCCTGGGGGGTGACACACTGCATCTTAAGAGCATGAGTAGTGCGGGGAACATCATGTTTAGGTGTCGAGAGTGTTTTTTTTTCTTTGAGTCTGTCGCATGTAAATACTCGAGAACAGTCACAAAAGGAAAAGGTCTGAACCGACTGAAGGTATTTCAAATTGGGCTCACCTGTAAAATTATGCACTGATTTCATTAAAATCTGACACTACATATTTAGTTGCCATGCACATAATATACTGGAAGCCATGATGGGTATATTGAGTTTCTTATATTTTACCCACGTATGATCATCGAAGTTAAGCAACGTCGAGCTTTGTCAGTACCTAGATGAGTGAGCACTTGAGAAGACTAGCTATTGTAGTCTTGCATATGCGGGTGGTGTAATGGATAACGGCCCGGATTTGGAAATCGGAGAGTCGAGTTCTAATTTCACTCGGGTTCGTTATATTGACTTACGCGCAACCGAGCCACATGGAGGAAGCTGGCAACAACCCAGCGGCCACACCTAGTCATAGGACTGAAAGCGGTGATGCCAGTGTCCATTCAATTTCATATATCTGCGTAAGGTCGTAGAAATCAAGGAAAATATTTGGATGAGTAATTGCGTATATATACTTATTAGTATATATACGCAAGTTTGTCTCGAAGAATATTATTATTATTAAGTTCTCTATATTTGATGTCCTTGTGTCAAAACAATCTTTCTAATTAGGGCAGTCAACGTGGGATAGCGGCAAACAAGCTAATCTCTACGAACCATTATTATTCTAGTTAGTTCCAACTTAATTAATTGACCCATATTTGTGTCTTTGAACCAACCTAAGCAAATCTACATATCCTGTAATATAATATGTTTTTAGCGAGTGGGAAAATGATTTAATCAGCGAAGATCGGACAAGCATCTAAATGTTTCACCGGAAGAGGATTACGTCATCATTCTTCAAGAGAGATCCACCATTAGAAAGAAAGTAATCCACTCGTTACCCAAAATAAAATTGCATCTCCTGCATTGCTAGTTCTTTATGCAGTTTCATAGAAACCTACACGATTTATTATTATTACATATATGCAAAAGTTTTCAGTGTTTTTTTTTAAAAACATGACACTTATACTTAACATCAGAAAGAGACAGTTGAAATTTCTAGGGTACATAATGAAGAAAGATGGCTTGGATGATAAATCTCATGGCATATTGAAGGGTCAGGACAAGGCAGTGTATAACGAGTGTGTGTATATGATTGGCAGAACAGGGTTTAGAAGAGATAGCAAAAAGACAAAATTTACTAAAAATTACAGGACAGGATAATTTGGAGGACGTCCTGAAGGGGAATGTCAAGAAGAAGAAGAAGAAGAAGAAGAGTCACAAGTGAAAATCAGTTTTCTATCTAGAGAAAATATTCGGTGTGTGCTGTTGGATTATCGCCCCCGATGATAATCACAGGCGGTGAGATTTTGGAATTATCGCCCCACCCACCGATGATAATTACAGATGGCGCGAGATTTGAAAGAGTCGATCGCTTTCTCGGTGACTTTTTATAGCGAAAAGATATATTCTTTTCGATCTTGCAAAATATAAGTAATCAACTACAGACATTTCGGGTTGTTGTGAACTTTTCACATTTAATTTCATTCCTCATCTTTTCTTTTGTAAAATGTCCTGACAATATATTTGTTAATATTTCTGTGTTCAAATTCCATGTCTTAATTTTTATTTGGATTCATACGAGTCCACCAAAATTGTTCGCGCATCAAATGTACCAGGATGTTATAAAATCTCATCAAAAGTGTATTTATACCCGCAACTGTACCAATGTTTTTTTTTTCTATTTGATCTTTGTAGTGTGTATCGATATTTGCTAAGCCAGTCAGATGAATTTTGAGTATACGTCGTTATTTCGCTGATAGACGATTAACCGAAGGACATTCCATTAAATGCTATTTAACAGAATGGACACTAGGAATAGGAACCAAATTTAGATAAATAATTTTCGACTGTTAAAATTTGCTTCGGAATATTAATAATCGGAAACATAAGAAGAATCTAAGTTTGGGTTGAAAATTGATGAGGCATCAGCAGGAATAGTCTTTAGTAAATTGAAAAACTGTAGCATTATCGTCGTATATAATAAATTAAACACGAACCTAATTCCTTAATATATAAGATATTTCCGACGGCCATTCTGTGTGTGTGTGGCTCGAGGACTTTCTCCGAACGTGGATTCTATATATTGTGTCAATATAAAACACTCTATTATGAGGTATTATTTTGGTTAAACAAGCTATGATTACAATTAAACGAAAAATAATAGGAAAACAAGAACACGAGCCTATAAAAACTTTATTATATCCAAAGGTAAGAAAACAAAATAAAAACAAGCAATTATTACAATTGAGCAAAACAGTACAGTTACCATTAAAATTTTAGTCATCTTCAAATCCATAAAATTCATCGTCTTCATTATCAAAACTCTGATACTTATTTTCAATACTACTATCATAGTCGTTAAATAATGCGCCATCTTCCGTTCCATTGAGAGCATAGCTAATGCTACACTTTTAAAAAGATTTCACGACAACTATGGCGAAGTTTAAACCTACATATGGCATATAAGACGTAGGAAAATTTTGAAAGATATTTTTAATAAAAAAAGTGCGCCTTATATGCCGTCAAATACGGTAATATTTAAAAAAAAAACAATTAATATTTTTTTTTATCGCTCTACAGGACTTTAGGATTTTCTGTATTATAATTATGTTTTTGCTTTCTCTCTCTATATATATATATCTATCTATATCTATATCTATCTATCTATCTATATATATATATATATATATATATATATATATATATATGCATTAATAGATATAATTAATGTGAGTACCTATATGTTTAGATGTATCTATGAGAATAAAGACAAAAAAGTAAATCTGTTGTTAGTTTTTCAAATTTTTTTTAATAGCCGCTCATAAATTTTCATCAGGTTAAATTATGGAAGATGCTAAGTAACGTAATTTAATGTCTAACAAACAAAAGTAACTAAATGTTCAATTTTTTATGCAACTAATATTTAAATTATTTTACTATGATATAAGTTTATGTATATATTAAATAATATGAGGTTAATATGAATTGAATCGTTTTCTTTTAATTCTTTAACATTTTATAGTCATGTCTGTTGGTTTGGGAAAAGAGGAATTCTTTCAGGAATGGAGATATTTGATAGCGGCACCCTCGAGAATTTTCCGTCTTAGAAGTTTCTTTCCATTTTAATAAGTATAGCAGTCAATGCAGATCAATGTTGTACTTGAATTTATTTCTATGTATAACTAAGGCATTTTATAA
>OZ010608.1:57134055-57141555 GCA_963932145.1 Acanthosepion lycidas | reverse complement strand
CTACGAAACTTTGAAAGATCACTTCAGAATATTATCAACAATATTTTTCCTATTTAAAAGGAATATTTAAAAAATGGGAAAATATTTATTAACCAATAAACTTGAGATTAATTTATTTAACTTTTTTTGTTTGGTGCCGATGTTTCGTTACAAAAGTAATCAATTTTCAGTCGCTAATTTTCTTTTTTAAGCAATTCACCCTAAGCAAGGCGGGAGTGCGACTAGCATGCAAGGAGTTACAGAGGATTGAGAACAAGAATTAAGTGGTGTGTTTGAGGAAAGGATACAGAGAAGGACGGGGAACAAGATCAAAGTATGAGAAAATGTCAATTGACATTACATTTGAGTATTTGAAGATTATAGTTATCAGGGAAGCAAGCAAGCGGAAGGGAGTTCCACAGACGGGGAGTGCGACAGAAGAAGCTGTTGGAGTAGAAGAGATGGTTATATTTAACCGTTTTGACAATGAAATGGTGGGACCGACATGCTAACCTTTGTAGCTCGCTTAAATTCATGCAGTCTTTGAACCAGCGAAAGTAACTCGTCGGAAAAGAGGGAAGCCACGGCAGGGTTGTGAGAAAGCGACTGTAGACTAGATGCTAGATCAGGACCTATCACATTGCATATTCGTCTCTGGAATTTGTTGAGGACCTCGAGACGTACAGCGAGGGCACAAGACCATATATGACAACAATATTTCATGCAAGGACGGATAGTTGATTTATAAATTTGAAGGATGAACTCGGACGGGAAAAAACTTTTTGGTACGACATAGAGAACCAACTTTGCTTGTAAGTTTTTTTTTATTAACGTTTGACCAGGGGTCGTTTGTTTGCTATACAAAACTGAAATTCTCACACTTAATTTAATTACTATATTTTTTGCATATTTATTCTAGTATACTATATTACAAAAATGCTTAGCAATATTGACACATAAAAAAATATACGGACCAAGTTATTTGTCAACAACACATATTATCATTAGTATTAAGATAGCTCACTGCTTATTCAGCTGTCGACTGCTACAATTTCTTTGCCTTCATAAAACAACATAAATCCGTGTCACACACATTCTCACATGTAGACGCATACTGTTTCTTCTCTACTAATGCAATTCATTCGGTTGTACTGTAACAAAAGATACAGGAAATATTTTTTGAAGATGTTTCTCAAAGGATGTAATTCATTTCTTTCAATTTAAAAGAAAAATAATACTTAAACAATAAAAAAATCAATTAAACTTGTAGAGCCGTGTTGAAGATTCGCATATTCGTTCTTGTAATTTTTGAGTATTTTTCTTTTAAATTTTATAATATATATATATATATATATATATATATATATATATATATATATATATATATATAATAAAATACATATATATAATAAGAAATTAATTAAATTTGTAGAGCGGAATATGTGTGGATAAACCGAAGAAATAAGCGAATCTTCAACACGGCTCTACAAATTTAATTGAATTTATATATATATATATATATATATATATATGAATGTAATGAAAAAGAAAATAATATAAATTTTAAGGTTCACAGGAGTAATTCAAAAGAGCGTACAATACCAACAGTAGAGCAATATTTATTTATAATTTTTACATACGGACAAAAACAATTTGGTCACTCATTTTTGTCCGTATGTAAAAATTATCATAAACAATATATATATATATATATATATATATATATATATATAAGTGAACATTGAAGTCAACACTCAGAGGCGACAGGCTGTTTCATGCTAGGCACAATACCGTACAACCTGATACAAGATGGTCAATTGTTTCTGGATATTTATCACAGAATCTGCATTTTGGGCTAACATACTTTTTCAGTATATGAATTGGTAATTTCTAGTTGGCAAGCATTGTTCTTTTCAATCAAGAATAAAACTCCCGGTTCCAGTTTTTAACCCTGCATTACATACCCTCTGATCGATACGGAGTTTGTCTACATCAGTTTGGAATATTGACCTTGAAGAGGGTCCATCTTGCCATCATTTCTGTATCTGGTCGATTGATTTGCCTTTGCGTCGTATTCAAGATTTTGCCGCTACGGTAGGTGGGGTATCATGGCTTATTGTATTTCTTCATTCACTTGAAGTTTGAACTTCTTGGCTTCATTTATTACTGAGTAAAGTTTCATGTTCTTTGACACAGATCATCATCCATTATTATTATTATTATTATTATTATTATTATTATTATTTGTGTATGTTATGTTTCTGACTTTGTATCCTGTAGAGCCGGATCCAAACTATCGTCCTTAGTCCCTATAATAGAATTGTCATTTAATTGATAGCCCTTTTCTTATTATATGGGATGTTCCTTAGCAGTGCGATCTTCTGAGCAACTTGTATGTTGATGTTCCCTGGGACACTATTAGTAAAATTGTCCATTCCTTTTCTCACGAGGCATAAAGCTCCGATTACTATTGGCACAGTTTTAATTTTCATTCCCAAATCCTGATAATCTCGATCTCCAGGTCCTTGTATTTGAACAATTTCTCAACAATTTCTATGGAGTTGTTTCTCTCAGATGGCACTGCGATGTCAATAAGCATACACTTCCTGAATTTCTTGTCTTTTATGATAATATCAGGTCTGTTGGCTTTTATTTCCCTGTCATTTTGAATTGGCATGTCCCAGAGGATAGTTACATCGTTATTTTGGGTAACTGTGTCTAGTTGCTGCTCATACCATCTCTCAATGGTTTCGATTTTGTGCTTGCATATATTCCAGTGCACATATGTCGCTACATTGTTATGTCTGGGGGTATATTCATTTTTTGTTATTTCCAGGCATTCTGAGATAATCTGGTCGACAGTTTCATCATATTTTTCGCAGATCCTATATTTCGGGTTAGTTCCATCTTTGATTATGAGACAGTGATAGGATCTGGTTGCGTGGCTTTGGTCCTGAGTTGTAATAATTAGGCCTTCTGTCTCAGCTTTCAACCCGGTCCTCCTCAGCCACTGATGTGTTTTCTGTTGGTCCACATCTGCTTCTTTCAGTTTCGTTCTTTTTAAGTAATTGCCATGCAACACCTTGTCCTCTCAGGGTTTTTTTGTAATCTCATTTGGTCAGGTTGCTTTGCTATCTGTTTATTATTATTATTATTATTATTATTATTATTATTATTAATAATAATAATATTAATAATAATAATAATGATAATAATGACTGCGTTTCATTCATTTTGACATTTTGATTACCAGTGCAGCTTTTTCTCAAGACAAAAGACGTTTGTACAAAGACTTACAGTTTTTCAAATGTTTTTTATATTTTTATACTTTGTATACAATTTTTACAGCTAACTTGAGACAAAGATACTGTCGAAATAATAATAATAATAATAATAATAATAATAATAATAATAATAATAATAATAATAATAATCTATCTCTTGTTATCAACTTATAATCACAAATGCTGCATGTCTTAAATACGTTATCTTCCAGAATTAACTTGGTCGGCTGATTTTTTGATGAAACTTCTTCGTTATTATTGTCATATGTATGTACAAATATATTATTTTTGCTGGCTTTCCATTGTGACATATGGTTTTATTATTATTTATTTGAACAAGTTGTTCTGCCCATTATCCTTGGCAGGGAACGCACATATCTCTTCATATAAAATTGGTTATCTGCCTAGGTGCGCGCAGACGTAAAATTGTGACGTCAAAATACCTAGCATTCACGTCATTGAATTGTAATTCTTAATCGTTTTGAGCAAAATGCTTCTCATATCTTGGCCAACTACTCAGACTTTGTGCTTAAAAAATAACCTGTTTTGTTATTCATTTCTAAAATGATCTTTTGCGATTTTTCTAAGTTTGTTTCGTTGATGTTTCTTTTTTTTATAATTAAGTTGCTTCGTTATTCAAATAAAAACGTTTTGAGTTTTCTGAAATTCATTCCTCCTTACTCTTCTTTCCGATAGGAAACGGTGAGTAAGGAGTGTTACTTTTTTGTTTGTATATTTAACAAATGTTAAATTTATTTTCTGAAATATTTATTTTTTAAAGTGAAAATTATTAATTTGCTTGATTTGTTTTGTTTTTTTTTAAATAGATTTAATTACTTGTCATGTTTATTTAAGGAAATTTTACTTAAATAAACATATATTATCGTTAAAACAAACATATCAAGAAAACATTCAAAAGAAAAAAATGAATATTCTACGCTTTGTTTGGAAGGCGCGGATAATGTAACGATTATCAGTGAGTAAAGTAAATTTGGTGTGTCTGCTTCATTCTGTTTTACTCACTTCGCACTAATACCTTTGGGAAAGGCATGAATCCATCTTTCTCTGGACTCTCTTGCCTTGAGGTGGGAATCAGTCTGAGAGAAGCAAAACTCTGAATTCAAAACCAACCTGAAGAGAGTTTATCTTGCCCAAGACACGCCATTACTTCTAAGGCCTGCTTTGTGGAAATGATCCTCAAAAGGATGCTTTCCTGATCACTACAATCTTAAACTGTTGAAGTTAACCGTTAAGCTCCTCATATTTCCATAAATTGTGCTTTTTACTCTGCAACCCTCTACCTCGAGTGGCTCAAGTGCCTTTTATTGTAAAAAAGTACGTGGTGACCTTAATGGCTTATGATTGATATTATACTCCTGCGTATCCGTCTTTTAACCTTCTTTTCCCAGATACTTAATGAAAGAAAATAATAGAAAAAAAACAAGCAAAAAAACAAAAAAAACGAAAAAGAAAACATAAATAATGGTTAAGATAGTTTTTAAAATTTAGATTCGCTTTAGAAATCAGTGTATTTCGTTGAAAACTTGATTTTATTTTTAAACTTTATTTATCACAAGAAATAAATGAATTTTGAAAGTGCAAGTGAGTGAAGTGGTTTTAAAATGGCGGTTCAATTTACAATGTACAAATGCAAAATCAGACACTGGTGTCAGTGGGAAGAGAAAAGTTATTTTAACTACTATTACAGCTTCCAAAATGTTCTTGTCATAAGCTCTCTCCCTAATCTCTGTTTTTTAACCTTTCGCTACCCGCTTTTTATTCGTTTCACCTTTTGTATTTCTCCATATGGCTTCTTTCTACCCATTTATCTCTGTTCTTCATGTATTCTGCGTCCGGACATCCTCTCTTCTCTCACTAGACTAATTTATTTTCTTTCATCATTGCATTTTACTATTCCTTTCTTTTTCTTATTTTATTTTTGTCCGTCTGTTATCCTTATATATATATATATATATATATATATATATATATATATATATATATATATAGCGTGCTTGTGGATGTACTGCCTTGCTTGGGCTGATACCAATTAATATATATATATATATATATATATAGGGAGTGTTGTGCTGACCCACTAAATTTGACCAAATAAACCAACGTCAGATTTTTTGGAAGAGCACCAAGAACAAACTGACCTAGAGCCACGAAACGTACATGCAATTCGGCATATTTTTTTCTATACAATGTTGGTAGATGTTTCGGGAATTCCATCTTCTTCATCAGTTAATTATTTACATTCAATGTTTAATTTCAAGTACGAGAATGCAATATATTCTGGTAACAATCATTCAAAATTCTTAGAAAGAGAAGAAGAAATATTTTTTTTATAATTCTTCAAAAATATTTGACATCCTCTAAGAGTGTTATATCGGCTTTAACTTGTTTATTTAAATAAGGCTTCCTTTGAGCAACCCAGAAACAGCCTATTTGTATGTATCCGCCCTGTTGACGATGGAGAAAAAATAAAAAATTATATTTTTGTTTACACTGGTCGTTATTTGACAGATGTTTGAAAATTGAGAGCTTTTATCTACAATCAGATGATTCATTACTTATTTGTGGAAATTGCATGATGTCTCACCAATATAACAAATTTACAATTAACACATTCAAATTTATGTACGATACGTCTTATAGAATCAAGCGGTAGTTTATTGTTATTTGAAAAGAAAGAACCACTTTTTTGACTTATGAAAACAATCCTCAACACGGCATCATCCCTACTTTTTTTTTTTTTTAATTAAATCCTTAATTTTAAATTAAACAGTTGACAATGTTTAACCTTCGTGTCGCCAAAAAAGAAAAGAAGCGGTGTTTCAAAAGGTACGGTTTTACCCTTGACACCGCTATTATTGTATACACTTTTGCCTCTCTCGGCAATGTCTATTGTTTTTAAAAAGCGATCATTAGATTTTTAATAAAACCCAAAATATGAAAGTGGATTTATGTATTTTCTTTGTTCCTGAGAATTGAAAATAAAGATATTAACCATTATTTATTTATTGGATTGAATAAAAAATTTGTCATTATTATTTCTAAAATGGCAAATGATAAATATTGCGTTGCGATTGGTTTAAATATTTTTATAATCTTGTAAATAAACATTGCCGAGGGAGTCAAAAGTTTATACAGTAATAGCAGTGTCAAGGGAATAACAGTGCTTTTGACACACCTTTTTATGGGCACAAAGGTTAAACATTGCCAAACAGTTTACACTATTTACATTATTTGGACTGTTGTCCTCATCTTTATTGTCATATTCACGATGTTTTGGCCGTTATACGCTCCGGCCTTCTTCAGATGATATACGTTGAAATTTCAAGCCAAACTATTTATTTCATCTACTGGGGTAAATTGTTCTAGTTCCACATGCCATGCCTTTTCTGGATATCTCAGTTTCAGTTATTTCCCTTTAGTAACTGAACTCTCCAAGTTTTTGTTCACCTCTGCTGTGGCCAGGTATTGAACTCACAAATCTTTGGTTCAAGTCACTGGATTACTTCAACCAACAGCTTTATCCACTGGGCCATGTAAATAAATAATTACAATTATGATACCTCATCTCAGAAATTTAGACAGATATTGCCAAACCGTTTTTATACAGTCTGCACAAGTATGGAAGTTTAAATAATGTTTGCACCTGCTTGTCACATTTTTTTTTGTTTCGATTACTGTTATCATTGAAAGAATCATATTTTATGTTTGTCTGCTAAGAAAAAATTGGATAAACGTTAATAGAAAACAATTTCACATATTCACCACACATTTCAACAAACTTGACTCTCTTTAACTTTTTCAAAGAAAGAAAAAAGACGAATTTAGGTTATTGAAATACTAATTTTGAATAGAGTGGGTTGGGCCGATAATATTGTAGCCCTACACCGTGTGTGTGCTGGCAGGTGTGCTCAGGGCTATAAGTTTCTTGCTAGTTACGGATGCTTTTTGTGGTTGGATAAACACGTCCATTCTTACGTCATAGCAATTAGTCAAATAATCCGAAGATGAACTGAATGTTCACATACATAAAGTGATTAGTAAATACACTCTGAAACAAGCCTTGAAATTTCTACCACAAACTAAAAATAAATTTAATATTCGTTAGTAAGTAAAAGACTATCTATCTATCTATCTATCTATCTATCTAGTTTCCTTATATCTATCTATTTTATTTTTCTCTTATCTATGTATGTAGGTATGTATGTATTAGGTTGTT
>OZ010608.1:57039055-57126555 GCA_963932145.1 Acanthosepion lycidas | reverse complement strand
GTCACATGCTGATGATGGGAGCATTTGGGTTATGTAAAACACTAGTATATGTTTTAATGTAGCCAAAATGGATCAAAGAAAGATAGTGAGGTTATCGGTATCCATCCCAAAGTTAAAGGCTTGTTAACTAATCGATGAAAACAATATTACTCATGAAATGTTAGTTTAAACACTAAGAATGAACCTACGTAGAAATAGTTTAACTTGATGCGTAGCAGAAAAAAAAGAAGCCGTCACTAAGCAAAAAGAAGATCAAACACGATAAAAGACTGCGTAAAAGAACATCTGCTATGGGATAAGGAAAAATAGGCGACATTGATACCTTAACGACGAAAGCAAAATTGAACAACATTCTAATGCAAGGGAATATGTTCAAACAACAGTTGGTAGAAAAAACAGTCTCAGATTTAAAACGAAGATTATAAAATTCAGTCGTGGGAATCCAAGGCTTTGGAGCTACCTTAAAAGCAATTTACTTCATATGACGCATGTCGGTAGCATTTTAGTTGTGGTGTAATTCGAACACAGTTCAGCACCTATGACAATGAAACGCTCAATGTTTCATACACTACGAATACTTACTGCCCCGACTGTAACTTTGGTTTCTGCTCAATTCTATGTGTTTCGACAAAAGATTCGGTTTATAACCTTAACAGATCTTAAAGGGATTAGATTCACATTATATTTACATGTAAATTGAACCTCTAACTGAAAACATAAAACGTATAGGAATTTTCAAAAACTAATTTACTAAAAAAATGCCTCGTGTTTCCATTAGTAACGATAGAAAAATTGGTGGCCATAGCTGTAGTTGTTTTCAGTTATGCGATGACAGACGGTTTAAAAGGCCAATTATAGTAAGATAATCGTCACAAAGAAGGTAATTATTATAAATCTGCTTATTTAGTTCCATAGTTAGCACGACCGTTACGCCATGCCAATACACCGTATAAATAATGGGCTATTTCGTTTTGTCTCGTGGAAAGACAGAAAAGACATATCAGAGACGCCGCTTGGTTTCAGTGAGAAAATGAATGAAAGAAAGAAAGAAGGGAAGATAGAAGAGGCGATAACAGATAATAGAAAAAAGTTATCGATGTCAAATCTTTCATTTGTACCCCCTTACTTCTTAAAATAGCAACCAGCATTCATATTTATGATTGCTATTGCAATATTTTGTTAAAATTGTTAAGCTCCAATATTTAACGATGCAATAGTGGAATTTCTCTGGATATTTTATTGTCGCAGAACTCGCTATTAGCTTTTTCAATCATTAATTTAAGAATCAAGTTTCATCAGAAATTTAAAATTGGAAAACCGTGAAATTTTCTAGTTGTAAAATAATCGTCACAAAGCCCAAGGACATTGAAGTGGCAATTCAGATATGTTAAAAAAAGACTGTAAAGTGCTTTAAGTGAAAAGGAGAAAGTTTTCGATTTAATAAGAAAAGAAAAAATCGTTAGCTGGTGTTGCTAAAATCTATGGTAAAAATAATGATTTTTTTGATTGCATAAATTTCTTTGATATAATGAACAAAAGTATATTGCTTTAAATGTTCTATTTTCTTGTTAGTTATTACTAATCTCTTACTGTTCCTAATTAATAAAGGTACGTATAAGGTATATATATATATATATATAAATAAAAAATAGTGTTCATCACTCTCTGCAGTTCCAAGCATCTGTTTGAGTATACTCGAACATATCTTTTTATATGTAAACTCTACGCATGTAATTATTCTGTGTATTTAGGCAGTAGATGTTCTTTAAGACAAATATTATTAAAGGCAACGTAGATTTTATGTTGATTAATTTTATTGTTCGACTTTTCAAATTACGAATAATAATCCTTTTCAGATAAGGAGGAAATTCCGTCAGAAATTTTCCAAAGTTAATTTCTTAAGTCATCACCAGATTAGCTAGCAAAATAAAACAGTAAAAACAGCCTTATGATCCACGAAGCGATAGTATACAACTACAACTTTAGAGGCCACATTCTCAAATGTATCACACACATAGTCACACACATACACGCACGCACGCACACACACATATACGCACGGACGTACACACACACATATACGCACACACACACACACACACACACACACACACACTTGCCTACGTCACAACACTCTTTGTCTACATCGCTACACCCACTAGTTCTATGAAAAACACAATTTGTCTCTTGTCGAAAGCTTGGACTATCTATAAACCCTTGGCAGAGGAAATTGACGCCAGAGTCTAAGAAATATTTGCGTTTATTGAGTTTTGTCAGTTCGTCGACGCACTTCATGTCCGGTCTAAAGCACATTGAATTTAATGGCAGTTTCCTCCGCCAAAGGTGACGCAAATTGGAATCCTCTCCTACAGCGTACAAGTTTTCTCGAATATTCAGCTAGGCAGACGAAAATAAATAAATATACTATTTAATAAATAAATGGAGCGGCTATTCAAATACTAGTATCCACTAAAAAATAACGTTTAAATAATAAAATATATGTATATTTGAAATTTTAGAATTTGCGTTTGAAAAGTATCCATCGAAGAGGGGGGCGGATTACTAGTACATAATAAATCGTCTTTGCTTGGCAAATGTTTGGAACAATTTGCAGTTAACAATTTGTTATTTTGGTCGGTAAAGAAAGACCAGACAGAAAAACATGTGGAAAAGTTTAGGAAGGAATTTCGCTTATGGTAATGGTGATGTGAAGAAAAAATAAAGAAGAAAAATATGAAGAAAAAAAGAAGCATTACATTTTCAAGAAGAAGGTTAAAAAAAGAGAGTAGAAAGAGAACAAACTGTGTCGGGAAGAGAAACAAACGAGAAAATAAGAAGAGGAAGAAGAAAGAAAAGGGGAGAAGAGAAAGAAAGAAAAAGAGACAGGAGAGAAGAGAGGAAAAATCATAAAAAAGAGGGTGGTGAAAAGAAAAGGGAGTGAAAAAGACGGCGACATGGGCAAAAAAGTAAAAAAAAATTGGAATACGAAGAGAAAGAAGGAAAGACAAAGAAAATAAACAAGAGAAAAAGTGAAAAAAAGAAGAGGAAAAGAAAAGAAAAGAGAAGAAAACAAAGAGGGGGGAAAATAAACAAAAAAGTGGAAGTAGAAAAGAAGAGCAACGAAGGATGAAAGAAGAAAAAAGTGAAAAGGAGAAAAAGGTAAATGAAGCGGAAAGGAAAAGAAAAGAAAAAATGGAAAAGATGTCGAAGAAGAAAGAAAGGGAAGAGAAGGAAAAATTACAAACAAGAAGAGAATAAAAGAAAAGTTAGGGAAAGAAATTGAGATGAAGAAGTGAAAGAGAAGAAAAGGAGAAAATGGAAAGAAAGAGAAGAAGGAAGAAAAAGAGAGTAAGAGAATGTAAGAAAAGGAAAAGTAAACAAAGATGAATGAAAAAAGAGGAGAAAAAACTTTAAAAAATAAGAAAAAAAAAAAACTGTATTGATAACGGGAACCATTAATGTTGTTATTTCTGTATAAATATTTTACAGACTTTGACTTAGTCTTTTAAATCATTACCCTTATAAAAAGTTACGTTTATTTGTATTCTGAAACAAATTACATTCTTAAGTTTCTTACTTATTAAAATCGGACACTCAGCTGGACAATACTTTATACACAAAGCAGACAAAATTATTTTCACTGGAGAAAATACGAAAACAAACGAAGCAGAACAGTTTTGTCTACAATCGAATCGTGAAAATCACTTAGTGGATTTGCTTAGATATTGTTTTAAAGTATTAATGACTTTCGCGTCATTTGGGGCTTTTACATTTTCCCTTAAAATCTAAAATCCGAGAAAAATAAAGCCAAACTTAATCCCTTTTCGACGGCGTTGATGTAAGTTGTTCACTTTCTAATGTGATTAACAGGGTTAGAAACAAGATACAATTCAAGATGGCGTTTATATCAACTTCATGAGCACCACGGCGTGGAATAATAGCGAGCTTGTCTATCAGACCACTATTACTTTGAAGTTCGATATTTACTTGATGACCTATACACGTGACCTTGTGACAGTCTAAATTAGGCCTAGTAAATATGAATGCATGACCGTGGAGTAATAGTTAAGGTAGTAATTTATCAGATTATTATTATTATTACTCTGTAGTTCAGTCTTTATTGGATTGTAATGAAGTGGGTGTACCCCGTAAGATAAGAATACAATTTTCATATTTAACATTACATTTCATTCAACTTCTGACTTTTGGTATGTGGACCTTACGTACTCTCTGCAATGTGTGAGACTGTCCCATCATCCTCGGGATAATGTTTACGTAACTGTGTGTATTATAAATCCTTTCCCATACTTGAAAAACAGGATGCAGGTGTGAAATCGCGCGCTTCTCTATTCGGTGGGTGGGAGTGATCCTCCCCCGGTACACCTGGCTTCTTTAATTGTCTGCAATGTTAATTCTGGCATCATATTACAGGATGACCCATATATATGACCTTGGGCCTTGTGCAGTAGGTTCTATAAGTTCTATACAGTAAGAGAACTTAGGTTTTTTTTTTTGTTTGCAGACAAGCTTGGTCTGTCTTAAAATGGAAACTTTTTAAGCAAGGGAAATTATTCTTTCCTTGACCAAGCTTTCTCGGTCAAGATCTTGCAAAGGGACGGAGACAGGTGGTAATTTCAACCAACAGCGTTCTTCCTGATAAGCAGACCGCAACTGTAAATGCAGCTGTCCCAAGGGCTAGAATCGGCCTTCTTACATTGAGGTATCCCTGCGTGGCTGGGCTTGAGTTAATTTGATTTATTATCAAAACCCCCTAATTTATCATTTTCTAGACTTCTCCAAGTTTGGTTTGCACACCTCCTCATTCCGGGTTCTCATCCGCTTATTAGTTAGAAACACGTTTTAGTATTATAGTTTCCATCGACCAATTAATATTATCTACTCAAATTATAATTTTTATAGTATCCAATATTCGAACGAACCATGCGATTTTCAATTTTCGCCTACTTCAGTTTCGTCAAGAATTATCATCTAATAATTGATTAGCAAACAGGAAGCCATCGTTTTAACCCCAAAGAAATCTATGTTCAGTTTTTATTTATTTACCTACACTTAGTTTTCGTCTCTCCAACATGCCACTTAAAGATTTTCTTTTAATAATTTTCACCCAGATACAAGGCCCAAGAGCCACACAGGGTAGTGGGTTACTATGTGGTGTTGTATGAGTGTAGGAAAGGACCAGCGAAGTTCATGAAATTATGCAGGAAAGATAACAGTAGACTCGAAGAGTGATTAGGAAAACATCTTTTCATTTTTAAAAAAAAAATTCACCCCAAGCAAGGGGCTAATGGGAGTGAAAGAGCATCAAAAATGTTGTAACCTAGGAAGGGTTACTGAATGAGAAATAACCAAAACGGAGGTTGGAAATGAAATGGTAATCTTTATAACATCAACAAAATACAATACTCGCCAGCGACGTGAAGTAGGTAAACCACTGCTAGTGGTGGACTACTTATACAGCATATTACCGCCCACTTACAATAGTGTCCAACGTATTTCTGAGGATTGGAACTTATCCATTACTGTTCATAGGTACGGTATATAACAAAAAGAATTTAGAAGGAACCAAAAATCCAATCCTAAACAGGGAAAAATGGATAAACTCCTACTCCTGTTTAAAAGACTGGGGAGGATAGTGAACAGAACGATAGGCGAAGCTATCTGCTGCTATTGAGGAAAAAATAATAAATAAAAATTCAGAGTTTAGACAGAGAGGTTGCATACAAGAAAATAGGAATAAAAAATAGAGAGAAAAAATAAGATAAAATTAAGACAGATGAGAGGACGGTTTGGGTTCCAGGTATGGCAGTAACATCGAATATATATATATATATATATCTTTTATTATGGAGCTTAGTCAGTTAATAAATTTCAACTTGTACAAGGTGCGACGAGTAAATTGTCGCCATTTTATATTTTTAATTTCGCGTATGTGTGTTTCTTTTTGATTTTGTCGACTGTACAGTATAGTAGGGTCAGTTGAGCACTGTCTGTAAGAAAAAGAACACCATGACCGAATTCACTGAGTCAGAAAATTTAAAATAGCATGTCGTACTGCTTGGTATTAGCGTTGAAAGCTCTAATACGAACATTTTAGAGTGTTTAGGTGACAATCTGAGGATAGTTGAGAGGATCCGGGAAGAATTGGTGATAACGAAGGTGTTTGGAGTGATCACCAATGATGGTGACGTTATACCGCCATTCATGATCTCACAGGTCCACAGACTCAACATGGAGGTCTACATCACGAGCCTTGAAGAAGTAGTGATACCCTGGGTTAAGAGGGTGCTTGCTGGAATACCCTATGTCTGCCAACAGGACTCTGCACCATGCCACACAAGCAGGCGAACCCAGTTATGGCAGTCAGACAATTTCTGCGACCACATCACCTGTTACATCTGGCCACCTAACTCCCCAGACAGTAACCCCTTGAGTATTATGTGTGGGCCGCAGTTGAGCGACAGAACAACAAAACTCCTTGTAACACCAAATATAAACTGAAGGCAAGGATTATGGCAGCATTCTTAAACATGGAGACCGTTTAGTAGAAATGCAGGAGATTCCGAAGTCGTCTGGAGATCCATGGCGATTTTATTGAATAAATTTACTCTTTAGTATTTCAAGATATTTTGGCGTAATTTTGCTAAATATATCTGTTAAAACGAGTTGTCTGTGTTATTTTCATTTTTGATTAATTTAGACGACAATTTATCCATCGCAGCTTATACAGGGTGTCAAATTGACCGTGGTCTCGTGAGAATTCTGTTTATTTTTAGGCTGGCAGTTTGTATATGTCGGCATTATTTACCGCATATCACAAAACAACAACAGTAACACTCCGGGCTGGTGACTGGTCGTCCGTCCAAAAATTAAATCTGGGAACATTTGGGCCTGCCGACAAAACCTGATTTCCAACTCTTACACTCAATCATCAAAATACAAACATCTTAAACTAGGAATTTTTTTTCATTTGATTAACTTTTCCCGAGCAGTATCTTGCATGGGGGTGGTGAAGTAGGTTGGAGAAGAGTGGGTGGTGATATCAACTTGCAGCGTCTTCTCGAACAATCGGACCGCAACAGCCTTAAGGGTTAGAATTGGGCTGCTTATATCTGAACGTGGCTAGGCTGGGGTTAAATTGATTTATTATCACTCCAACTGATTTATCATTTTTCAGGCTTCTCCAAATTTGACTTGTTTAACCCCCCTCTCCATATTCATATGTGCCCATTTGGTCGAGAAACCTCTTACTACTACTCTTAGAGTGGTTCATACTGACTTCATTGCCAACCAGATATCGACGGATTAAGCTTATCTCGACAAAATTTCCCCAGCATGCATTTTCAATACGCCTCCACACAAATTTCATATTTCATAAATTACCTGTCCATCTTGTGAACGGAAAATGAATGATCTACAAACAAAAATCCATTTTTTGTGTACAAATAATTCTTCGACAGTTTATATATATCTTGTCCAAATTGGGTCCTATATAAAGGAAAAAAGAGGAAAGCAAAAGGGGGAAAAAAAAGAAAAAAAGGAAATAGAAAAGGGGTTGAAAAAAAGAAAAAAAAGAGAAAATGCAAAAAGGAACAAGGGGAAAAGGAAGATGATAAATAAAGGAAAAAAAGGAAAATAAAGAGAGAAAAAGAAGAATAGTAACAGATGAGAAAAAGAAGAGTAGAGAAGAAAATGGAAAGAGCGAACAGGAGAAGGAAGCAAGCGAGAGAAAGAGAGAGGGAACGAAAGAAAGGGAAATAAACAAAAAAGAGGAGAAAAACTGGGTTGATAACAGGGGTCATCCGTACCTTCAAGATAAATATTTTCTTCAAACTGATATTTTTTTCCTCTAAGTTTCTCCTCTCGAATAAACAACCAATCATCTAACTTCATTCTTGTCAATAACCTGTGCTCAAATCTCGTTATTTTTAAGGACGGGGGAGCTTTTAGTTCGAAATGATGAATTCCAATTTAAGCAGAAAAGACAACCCCAGGATATTTCTTGATAATGAGGAAAATTAGTTTTATAATTTCATTTGAGAGAGAGAGAGAGAGAGAGAGAGAGAGAGGGAGAAAGAGAGAGAGAGAGAGAGAGAGAGAGAGAGAGGGGCAGGCACAATGGATACCGACACCAATTTTTGTACCTGGTTTCCATTAAACTAACCATGTGTCCCATCCTATCATCGAGTGGGGAGGATAAAGAACAACCGCCTAGAATCAAAGGGTTTTTCACTGAAAAGCCTAACCCCTGGGAATGCAAACTTGTGAAGGTACATCTCTATTGCATTGAAGAGAGTGTCTGTAACCACTGACGCCTGTGTGACCAATTTTGACCTTAAGCCAGCCATGTATCATATCCTGTCTTTTGTAGGAAGAGATATAATTAATACAATCTCAGAGCACACACTTCTCGGCTCTCTGGTTGGAATTAACCAGTAGTATCTGTTTCCTTCTCTTTATTTCACTATGGTGGAGGACATTGGTACCGTATTCTGGCTCCGGCACCAAAGTGTGACAAACGTTGCCGCGACGAGGCATTTTTTGGCCCATAACTCGTACTTAAATTTATAGGCACCCCACGTGAAACCTTTCTCGCATCCTACCACATGGGGGTTGTGTATGAATACTTCATTATATATAATATATTCCGCGAGCTTTTGCACACAGACAGCGGATTTATTAAACGATTTGATTTGTCTAAATTTATTTTAGAAATTAATGCTTTTCCGTTTTTAGAATTGGGGGGGTAGTTACTGATGTAGAAATTCTCTTTGCTAATATTTCTCATTTTTTCTGTAAAAAACATAAAAAGAGGACACATTTTAATAATATGTTTCTTTTTGTTAAGTAGTATTTTTTTCGAAGACGCAATAACGATAAAAGGAACAAATGGATGCCACCCAGTTCCTGCAATAAAGATTCAGGCATTGCGGAACTGTCTTGTGCCATACGATCCATTTCCCAGAAGTCGACGAAGTCTTGGATTTCACTGAAATTTGTTCAGAAAATTAGAAGGGTGTTCTTAGGGTAAAAGCAATTTATTTGTGGCATAATTTCACGTTAGCTTGTGAACGGCTCGGAATTTGCGTGTAGATGAATATAAGAAAGATTCTCAATTAACGGTATTCCATTTAAAATAATTTATTCAGTTTGTCTCACGATGTAGTCATGATCAACGAGCTAGTCTCGCAAGCCGTTACGAATTGGTAGTAAGTTCCATTCTCACTAAATGCTCTTCGATTCTGTTACACATAATAAAGACCCCCAAAATGGAAGGAATTTATGTCAGACTAAACTTGGTTTAGGAAAATTTAGATCAGATGGTTCGGAAAATAATATGCGATTTTAGAATTAAATTTTTTCCTGAATTAATTTATTTAAAACAGTGTTTAAATAATTAAAAAGTGGAACCTTGAATATATATACATTTCTGTTATCGAGTTTATTTATGCCTTTATGATAAAACTCAAAAGGTTTGCATGTCAAGGAATTGTTGAATGCAGTTTTTGCATCTTTGCCACGGAATGTCTTTGGTCTTAAAAAATATCAAAATGCTTGAAAAAGTGGTAGTCAGTGGATCAGACATGATGGGGCAAAGTTTTGATGAGCGTCTGGCAGTGTCATCCGGGGCAACATATAATCGGGGATAGTCATGAAGCAGAATGAGATCTTATCGATTAATTAGTGCCGGTCGCATTTTGCATTCTAAATGTGCATTCCATCCTGGCAGTAAACTTCGGCAGTGATATTTTGAATAGATTCCAGAAAGCAGTAATGAATAACGCCAATAGAAGACCAACGGACAGTCATCATAATTCTCTCTTGGGTGGGATTTTTGTTTTTAGAAATTGTTTGGGTGCTTTGTTATGATCAAGCCATGGAGCGGACCGTTTACGATTGTCATGAAGGATGCATTTGTACTCACAAGTTACAAGAAATGGATCCTTCAAATTCCGCAGATGCAGTTTCGAAGACACTTCAAAACGTCGATCTCTTTGACTTTCACTGCGTTCTTGTGGAACCCATTTATCGAGATTCTTTACCTTGCCAATTTTCTTCAGATGATCCGATATCGTTGAAATTCTGGCACCCATCATCTGAGACATTTTGATGTGGGTTTTGTTCGACCCATGTTTTCAGATGTTGATTGTCAATTGCAGATGCAAATCCTCTGTCACCTTCAAGACGAGTATCATCGCCGAGGAACTCCAGAAACCATCGCCATAATGTTCAATCACAAATGAATCCTTCACGCCCACGCTTTGTTAATGTTGGCATCAGTTTGAGAAACATTATGACCAAGCTTAAATTCATGCAAAAAAGTAAACACATCTCTTTATTTCATGTTCAAGATGAGGTATATATATATATATATATATATATATATATATATATATATATATATATATATATATATATATAAATGTTTTAAGAAAGAAATTGATCTAAAATTTACTAAGAGAATACTTTAATCATTAGGAATATATTTTTGTGTAACTATTATAATAATAAAATAGAACACAGCTAAAATATTCGCTAGCTTTTGGAATTTCTAATTAAAAGTCATAATTCAATCCCCCCAGTCGGTGGGTAGATTGTTATTATTCCATTGTCCACGTGGGGAAATAAGCTTGTGGATATAATCGTTGCAGTTTACTTGGCCACCATGGGTTCAATCCCTGGCTCAGGCAGTAGTATCCGTATTGTCTGGTCCAGCGGTACGGAATAGTTCTTTTACGTATCATTATTTCAGGACATTGGCGAACATGCTATTTTTGTTTCAAGACTATTCTTCATCTGTGAGAAAGCTGTTTAGCATTCACTCCCCTCTAGGAGATTAAGAATAGCATAACAGTTCAACTCTCTTTTCTTTGTTTCTCTCTATATATATTTCTGTCTTTTAATACTTTGTTTAGTTTTTGGAAGGCAAAAATTCGCTATTACTTCGCCTCCTTGGATTTCTGTTCCTACAATTATATGCCGTATTCGTTCAGGACATGAGTAATCATAGCTCACCGCAAATTCCTATCCTTTTTGGAGCTCTTAGCATTATTGTCTGTGCTTTTTACTATCATTCCTACTCCATGTTATGCCATTAATTTATTCAAGCCTATTTTGCAGGTTTCTGCTGTTTCCTGCTTGCCTGTGAGTGTCAAAATCCCCAAGCCCCCTTTTCTCCTTATATATCCCAATTTGTTTTCTCTCTTTCTGATTGTAAGTCCATTTGGTACCCATTTTCATCAAATTTTCCTTGTTGCTCACATTCTCAGACCATGGTATTCTGTTGCTTTATCTGCAAGGAAACTGCGCAGAATTCACTGCTATATAGGAAGACTGATATTACATAGCAGTTTTTACGGAATTTTCCCGTTTCATAGTCTTAGTCAGCACCCGCTCGCATCTGATCATCCAGATCGTCATCCTGTTTGTTTATTCCCTTCCCCACAACGTCTGCTGGCGCTGACGGAGATGGTTGTGAGGGCCAAGCCTACTCCAGAAGAGACGTGAGCAGAAGTCAAAGAGGAGTGTGAGTAGTAGACGCTTCTGGCCGAATCGGGGCCTTCCGACAGCACGAGCAGATCATGTTCATCTTGGACTCGAAAGTTACGATCACCACCCCCTCGGATACTCTTACGCCAGGAAGGCCAATTTGAAGCAACGGTTTCCCAGGTCTCAAGGTCGATGTTGACCTGTGTCAGGGATTTTTTCCTTGAAGCGTCGTTTTGGGCCTCCTCATAGCCTCTTGTCGCGAGACAGGATGATACGTATGAGTCGAGTGGGATGCGTTCTGGATTCGTGACCCGCCCAGCGTAGGTGATGCTGAAGGATGGTAGTTTCGATGCTAGGGAGAGATATTCTAGAGAGGATCTCGTTGTTGTTGATGCGTTTCTCCCAACTGATGCGAAGGATTATTCGGAGATTCGTTTGCTGAAACCGTTCTAGACGTTTGATATCCCGACGATAAAAGTCCAGGACTCGCAAGCGTACAGAACAGTTGATAGTACCACGACCCGGAAGACAATGATTTTGGTTTTATTTTGGAGGCCGTGATTGTTGAAGACCCGATGTGAGAGCGTTCTATACGCAATATGAGCCGCTTTGATCCTATTGTCAATGTCTCTCTTGCAGGTGACATTATTCGAGTTGATGCTGCCAAGGTAGGGAAATTCATCGACGACTTCTACCAGCTGATATTGATGCAAATTTCCTAATGTTTTGTTTAACTTTTAGAAATTATCTTTTGCTATTCGAAGACGACTTAAGATTTCCGTGTCACATTTTCAGCGTCTATTAAAACACTTTTCAGTGAAATTTCTTTATTTGCTTGATTATGAAATTTCATATTCATAGCACACATCTTGAACTGTCTTCTGATTACAATGTTGGCTTTAGAGAGAATTAAGGCTCATAAAATAAAACGCTTATCAATAAGAATTTCCGAAACCATGTTGATGAAGAAATAAGAAATGATTTTAAAGAAATTTAGAAAAAATAACATAAGCAATTAACTTGATATAAACAAAAATAAAAACTCAATTAATTATTTTATTGTAATCAGATACATCCTAATTATAAACAAGATGAAAAGGCTTTTAAATTTATAATTCGCCGGTAAATCGGGCGAAACAGCAAAATTGTCCAAATCGTGTAACTGTATGGGACAATTGTCCATTCCACAAAATGTTTAATATCTAAAAAACTACTAAACTAATTGAGTTTCGTTTTTTCCATGTTTTCAGATAAGGCGTTTAGACATTTTGATGCCATTTTTCGTGGGAATCACAGAAATCTAACCCACTATGTCTTCGCAACTGAGCAATAGTGAGGGGAAAAAGATCACTCAGACTTTCAGTAATGGTACCAACATTCATACTCTGGCTTCCATCTTAAAAGTCCATTCAAGAACCATCAAGAGAACTGTGAATAAGTTTTTAAAAAAAGGAACAGTAGAAGGGAAATTTGAATCAGGAGGTTACAGCAGCAAGAGGGATCATCATTTCAACTTAGAGCTAAATACATTCTTATTGTTCCAAGCAGAGTCCAATAGGGTTTAAAAAACCTCGGAGAATTCCAGTAAGATATCTTTAATCATTTCTAAGATACAACGGTTCACATCTTAATCTAACACTTGGACAATTATGCTGTTAAACGACTTGGACAATTTTGCTGTTACACCCGGTATAACAGTTATAGATCTTAACAAATACCTTATTATAATTATAAAAATCAAAACGCTAACTCTAATTCTTAGAAATAATTCACCACCTCAAAAAAATGTAAAAAATAATGTTGTTTATGAATTCTCATGTGTTTTGGGAGATAGTATCTCCAACACAAATAATCAATAAACAACATTGAATTATTATATTGGCCACACGTGAACCACATTTTCTCGTAGGTTAACTTGTCATTTGTCAAAATTTAGTGAAGTTCGCGCACATCTTGATCTACATATCACAAATAACCAAATTTTAATAGATAACACCAAGATATTACAGTGGATTCTGAGTTGCAAGAAAAGGTGTGAAATTCTGGAAGTCGTTGGAATACAAGTGAAGGAGCCAAGATTAAATATGGTATTTTTCTCCATAGACGATCGTTTGTTGAAATGTGTATAAAAAACACGTAAAAATTCAAATTGACCATTTGTAAGTGACGTTACCTTTAAATCACTTGAAAGTGTTTCCAGAAAACTAGGGGTCACCGGAATTAGAAAAACATTTTCATAAACAGACAAAATGCGCAATTCTTGATAACGACCCCTAGTGACAACCGAAAGCACTAGGGTAAAAAGGGAATTTTGGAAAATTTATCAATTTTAATTCTGACACAAAACTTAGTCGGAAGTTGGAAAAACTTAATGAAAAAAATTAACAGATAGACCTTGTTAGTAATCGTTCAACCAAACTTGTTTTAAAGAATTCTGGAGCTAGTGGATGGCGTTGGTTGAAGTAATTCAGTGACTTAACCTAAAGAATTGCGAGTTCAATACCTGGCCACAGATGTGAACAAAAACATGGAAAGTTGAGTTACTAAATTAACTGAAACTGAAACTGAGATATCCAGAAAAGGCATGACACGTGGACAAAATAAAGAGTCCGGTTCGAAATTCCAACGTATATCACCTGAAGAAGGCCGGAGCATACAGCGGCCAAAACGTCGTGAATATGACAATAAAAATGAGGGAAAAAGTCGGAATAATCTATCTATCTATCTATCTATCTATCTATCTATATATATATATATATATATATATATATATATATATATATATAATTATTTATTTAAAAATATGATTCCAACACGCTACATAAGAGTTCTCATGTTTCAAAACAAGAGCCGAAAACTTCAATATAATTATTTGAATTAAATTGAATTAAAGTAAGCTCTGTTCCATCTTCAAGCGAAATTTTTTTTGGAATAACTTGTTTCTGAAATTTACGTGTTTTAATAGCAGATTCATTATTGAAATCAAAATTTCCATGGTAACGGCCAGCGCGATTGTTCATATGAAGAGGGGGCGCAGGGTGTTAATAATTTGTATCAGTATAGAGTTACATTCATAGGTGTCAAGTCAGGGTAAGGTTGGGGTGTCTAAATTTAAAACGGAAGCTGATTTCGTCTAGTCTGGTTTACGTGTACATGGAGATTTTTTTATTTTATTTTTTCTGAAAGGGTTTTGTGTATATAAAAAAAAACTGCCGTAACATTTGTTTTTTGACGAATTCATAAAGGGTTATCTTTTTTGTAGGGTATTTAAGCTATTTATTAGGACTATGGATTTAAAAAAAAAATTATGCTAATTATTCAATGCAAAGATTTGATGATGTCGGAAAACAACCGTTAATTCATGTCTATTGTTTCAGTTTAATTCAAATAATTATATTGAAGTTTTCGGCTCTTGTTTTGAAACATGAGAACTCTTATGTAGCGTGTTGGAATCATATTTTTAAATAAATAATTATATTTATGCTCTACTTTTGTATCGAGCACTATTTTTTTAAAATAATAGCAAAAATACTAAAGAACTTTGGATTATTTACCTAACCAGTTCTTTCCTATTTTCTATATATTTTCACTCACTCACACACACACACACACACACACACACACACACACACACACACACACACACACACATATATATATATATATATATATATATATATATATATAATATTTGGAGGCATCCTTCTGAATTTAATAATTATTTTCACACCGAATTTCTTTTAGCTAGGATACCGAATCTGTTTAATCCATTAGTACATAGCTTCCAACAGTTTTTAGAGAAGCGGTTATATAAAATGCTAAATCCACCTAAGGTTACCAGCAGGGAAGATTAGGCAAAAGAACTAACATTTTAAGAAAATGAGTTAATTTTGCTATTATTATTATTATTATTATCATTATTATTATTATTATATGAAAAAAGAAAAAACTCCAAGAAGGGGAAGTCCTTCTAACTTGTAGCAAGTTAATCAATTAGTTTTGAAAAAGGCATGGAACTTTCAAATTTTAGGCGATTCTTCGTAAATCTCGATGGCCAAAATTTTTGGCCTATTTTTGGGAATCTATGTTTTTGTAGAGCAACAGATTTCACACAAAGATTCTATGAAGTTTTATTAAAAGTTTTAAAACCATCTTTCCCTGAATATCTACTTATATTCTAATTCAAGACTTTTGTGGTATAACCAAGTTTGTCCCATTAATATCCAGTTCACCAGATTTCTTCAATCACTACGACGTTGTGTTTTTTTTCGCCTAGGTCAACGTGCATGCGTAGAGCAGTGTTTCCCAACGTGGGCACTCGAAACACCCCGCCACCCCGTGTGGCCTCTGTTATACTGAAAGTGGGCACTGGGAGTTTTTATTTCATCTGGGGGGCGGTGAACATACTGGGGGTGGGGTATTTAAGATTTTTTTTTTCAAATTTTCAAAAATTATTCAATATTGACTTATAGTCAATATTGAATAATTTTTGAAAATTTGAAAAAAAAAATCTCTGCAGTTATCTAAAGCTGTGGGAAGCTATCAAACTTTTTTCTTTTCGAAATTCCTATATGGCCGAATGTGATTACACAGTTTCTTACTAAATAAAGAAACTGCCTGTAAATTAGAAAATGATGAGATCTACGATTACTTCTAAGGACCATGGAACCTGCAGTAAGAGTGTTAGCCAGTAAGCACCAAAGTCAACAATCACATTGATAAGCTATAAAATAATTTTTTTTAGCATTTTAATCATTGGCATTTATAACAGAAATGAAAATAATATTAAAATTATTTTGCACTAATACCTATGAATGATGAATTCAGTATAATATGCGAAATTTAATATTGATAAAAACGTTTGTGTTCAAAGGGGGCGTTGATTTAAAAAAAAAAAAGGGTTGGGAATTACTGGTGTAGAGGATCAATAGATAAAAGAAAAAGAAAACCGCTATCACATAGTGAAGAACATTAAACAACGATGATTCTCTGAAAGAACGAAAATAGTAGCGGTTTTTTTTTTGTTACGGGGATGCGTAGCAACCCCATTGTTTTTAATTATCGCAACTAACGAAATCCGAGAACGAAAAACTCAGCCAAAAAGCCAAGTAACGAATTCTTATGTGCATAGTTTTTGAGTTGCATTGATTCTACGGGCGTCAGCGATCATGCAAATTTCGCGAGACAATAGGCACTTATTTGCGCATGCCTGGACATATGTTCCAGAAATTGTCACCGGTAAATTTGGTTTCTTGTTGTTTACGAAACTTTGAGTACTTCATTAAAATTCTTAGACTTTTCTGTTGGTAAAAAAAAGAATGTACATGTGTGTATTTGTGTGTTTGTTTATATATGTACTTGGATTTGTGTGTAGATGTCTACATGTGTACGTGTGTCTACATTCCCCACTCCCTGTCTCTGTGTATGTGTGTATGTGTGCATATATGTAACGGACAATCATGCCTATATATATCAGAATCCATACGTGATTATCTGAAGTTGATTGTCAAAATAATTTTATAAGAATACAAGTTTGTCATTCATTGTTGCTCAATGATTGTTTTTAAGTTTCCGAAAAATCTTTCTTGCATATCTCGATTATTCATAAATTGTTATCTTGTGCCTATCGTAATGATTCAGTGTATTTATGAGAAATCTGAATTAAATTGTAAAATTGAAGCTTTAGCGCTGTTAATGTTAAAGATTCTGATAACGTACATTATAAAACGACAATTTTGACATACAAATGGAGGATGTTAGAATAACTCAAGACTTATACTGGGAAAAAACCGCGTACATCCGGATAGAAAATGAATTCAGTAAATACACAAAAATGGGAGGTGATTCTGGGATAATAGAAGTCCTACCAGGATGCATTATCATCGCCCACATTCTTAACAACATTAGATTGCAGATTAGATTGCAGATGACACTATATTTATAGCAGATACAGAAAGAAAACTACTGGAATTCCTAAAAAAGGTAGAAAAAGAAAACAAGAAGAAAGAACGAAACATCAATTGTAAAAAGACAGAGTGTGTATAGTTGTCAGCAAAACAAAAAAAAACAGACCAATATGCAAATTACAAAATCAAGTACAAAATTTAAATATATAAGAAGTGTTTTAACAGAAGACGGACAATGCCACGCTAAAATCCGAAGAGGAATAATTCATTTTTGTCCTAGGTTGAAAGAGGAATGCGTCATTTCTGTCATAGCTTGAAAGCGGAATACGTCATATTTATCATAGCTTGAAAGAGGAATACGCCATTTTCGTCATAGCTTGAAAGAAGAATACCTCATTTTTGCCATAGCTTGAAAGAAGAATACCTCATTTTTGTCATAGCTTGAAAGAGGAATGTCATATTTATCATAGCTTGAAAGAAGAATACGCCATTTTTGCCATAGCTTGAAAGAGGAATACGCCATTTTTGTCATAGCTTGAAAGAGGAATACGCCATTTTTGTCATAGCTTGAAAGAAGAATACGTCATTCTTGTCATAGCTTGAAGGAGGAATACGTCATATTTAACATAGCTTGAAAGAGGAATGCACCATTTTTGTCATAGTTTCAAAGAAGAATAAGCCATTTTGTCATAGATTGAAAGAGGAAGACGCAATTTTTGTCATATCTTGAAAGAGGAATACGTCATTTTTGTCATAGCTTGAAAGAGGAATGCGTCATTTCTGTCATAGCTTGAAGGAGGAATACGCCACATTTATCATAGCTTCAAAGAGGAATACCCCATTTTTGTCATAGATTGAAAGAAGAATACCTTATTTTTGTCATAGCTTGAAAGAGGAATACGTCATATTTTTCATAGCTTGAAAGAAGAATACGCCATTTTTGTCATAGCTTGAAAGAAGAATACGCCATTTTTGTCATAGCTTGAAAGAGGAATACACCATTTTTTTCATAGCTTGAAAGAGGAATGCATCATATTTATCATAGCTTGAAAAAGGTATACGCCATTATTTGTCATAGCTTGAAAGAAAAATACGTCATTCTTGTCATAGATTGAAGGAGGAATACGTCATTTTTGCCATATCTTGAAAGAGAAATACACCATTTTTGTCATAGCTTGAAAGAGGAATACACCATTTTTGTCATAGCTTGAAAGAAGAATACCTCATTTTTGTCATAGCTTGAAAGAGGAATACGTCATATTTATCATAGCTTGAAAGCGGAATACGTCATTTTTGTCATAGCTTGAAAGAGAAATACGTCGTTTTTGTCAAAGCTTGGTAAAGGAATACGCCGTTTTCATCATAGCTTGAAAGCGGATACGCCATTTTTGTCATAGCTTGAAAGAGGAATGCGTCATTTCTGTCATAGCTTGAAAGAGGAATACGTCATTTTTGTCATAGCTTGAAGGAGGAATACTTCATATTTATCTTAGCTTGAAAAAGGAATACGTCATATTTATCATAGGTTGAAAGAGGAATACGCCATTTTTGTCATAGCTTGAAAGAGGAATACACCATTTTTGTCATAGCTTGAAAGTAGTATAAGCCATTTTTGTCATAGCTTAAAAGAAGAATACGCCATTTTTGTCATAGCTTGAAAGAGGAATACGCAATTTTTGTCATAGCTTGAAAGAGGAATACGCCATTTTTGTCATAGCTTGAAAGAGGAATGCGTCATATTTATCATAGCTTGAAAAAGGAATACGCCATTATTTGTCATAGCTTGAAAGAAGAATACATAATTTTTTTCATAGCTTGAAAGAGGAATACTTCATATTTATCATAGCTTGAAAGAAGAATACGCCATTTTTGTCATAGCTTGAAAGAAGAATACGCCATTTTTGTCATAGCTTGGAAGAAGAATACGTCATTCTTGTCATAGCTTGAAGGAGGAATACGTCATATTTATCATAGCTTGGAACAGAAATACGTCATTTTTGTCATAGCTTGAAAGAGAAATACGTCGTTTTTGTCAAAGTTTGAAAGAGGAATATGTCATTTTCGTCATAGCTTGGAAAAGGAATACGCCGTTTTCATCATAGCTTGAAAGCGGAATACGCCATTTTTGTCATAGCTTGAAAGAGGAATGCATCATTTCTGTCATAGCTTGAAGGAGGAATACGTCATATTTATCATAGCTTCAAAGAGGAATACACCATTTTTGTCATAGATTGAAAGAAGTATACCTTATTTTTGTCATAGCTTGAAAGAGGAATACGTCATATTTATCATAGCTTGAAAGAAGAATACGCCATTTTTGTCATAGCTTGAAAGAAGAATACGCCATTTTTGTCATAGCTTGAAAGTGGAATACGCCATTTTTATCATAGCTTCAAAGAGGAATAGGCCATTTTTGTCATAGCTTGAAAGAGGAATGCGTCATATTTATCATAGCTTGAAAAAGGAATACGCCATTATTTGTCATAGCTTGAAAGAAGAATACGCCATTTTTGTCATAGCTTGAAAGAAGAATACGTCATTCTTGTCATAGCTTGAAGGAGAAATACATTATTTTTGCCATAGCTTAAAAGAGAAATACACCATTTTTGTCATAGCTTGAAAGAAGAATACGTCATTTTTGTCATAGCTTGAAAGAGGAATGCGTCATTTCTGTCATAGCTTGAAGGAGGAATACGCCACATTTATCATAGCTTCAAAGAGGAATACCCCATTTTTGTCATAGATTGAAAGAAGAATACCTCATTTTTGTCATAGCTTGAAAGAGGAATGTCATATTTATCATAGCTTGAAAGAGGAATACGCCATTTTCGTCATAGCTTGACAGAAGAATACCTCATTTTTGCCATAGCGTGAAAGAAGAATACCTCATTTTTGTCATAGCTTGAAAGAGGAATGTCATATTTATCATAGCTTGAAAGAAGAATACGCCATTTTTGCCATAGCTTGAAAGAGGAATACGCCATTTTTGTCATAGCTTGAAAGAGGAATACGCCATTTTTGTCATAGCTTGAAAGAAGAATACGTCATTCTTGTCATAGCTTGAAGGAGGAATACGTCATATTTAACATAGCTTGAAAGAGGAATGCACCATTTTTGTCATAGTTTCAAAGAAGAATAAGCCATTTTGTCATAGATTGAAAGAGGAAGACGCAATTTTTGACATATCTTGAAAGAGGAATACGTCATTTTTGTCATAGCTTGAAAGAGGAATGCGTCATTTCTGTCATAGCTTGAAGGAGGAATACGCCACATTTATCATAGCTTCAAAGAGGAATACCCCATTTTTGTCATAGATTGAAAGAAGAATACCTTATTTTTGTCATAGCTTGAAAGAGGAATACGTCATATTTTTCATAGCTTGAAAGAAGAATACGCCATTTTTGTCATAGCTTGAAAGAAGAATACGCCATTTTTGTCATAGCTTGAAAGAGGAATACACCATTTTTTTCATAGCTTGAAAGAGGAATGCATCATATTTATCATAGCTTGAAAAAGGTATACGCCATTATTTGTCATAGCTTGAAAGAAAAATACGTCATTCTTGTCATAGATTGAAGGAGGAATACGTCATTTTTGCCATATCTTGAAAGAGAAATACACCATTTTTGTCATAGCTTGAAAGAGGAATACACCATTTTTGTCATAGCTTGAAAGAAGAATACCTCATTTTTGTCATAGCTTGAAAGAGGAATACGTCATATTTATCATAGCTTGAAAGCGGAATACGTCATTTTTGTCATAGCTTGAAAGAGAAATACGTCGTTTTTGTCAAAGCTTGGTAAAGGAATACGCCGTTTTCATCATAGCTTGAAAGCGGATACGCCATTTTTGTCATAGCTTGAAAGAGGAATGCGTCATTTCTGTCATAGCTTGAAAGAGGAATACGTCATTTTTGTCATAGCTTGAAGGAGGAATACTTCATATTTATCTTAGCTTGAAAAAGGAATACGTCATATTTATCATAGGTTGAAAGAGGAATACGCCATTTTTGTCATAGCTTGAAAGAGGAATACACCATTTTTGTCATAGCTTGAAAGTAGTATAAGTCATTTTTGTCATAGCTTAAAAGAAGAATACGCCATTTTTGTCATAGCTTGAAAGAGGAATACGCAATTTTTGTCATAGCTTGAAAGAGGAATACGCCATTTTTGTCATAGCTTGAAAGAGGAATGCGTCATATTTGTCATAGCTTGAAAAAGGAATACGCCATTATTTGTCATAGCTTGAAAGAAGAATACATAATTTTTTTCATAGCTTGAAAGAGGAATACTTCATATTTATCATAGCTTGAAAGAAGAATAAGCCATTTTTGTCATAGCTTGAAAGAGGAATACGCCATTTTTGTCATAGCTTGAAAGAAGAATACGTCATTCTTGTCATAGCTTGAAGGAGGAATACGTCATATTTATCATAGCTTGGAACAGAAATACGTCATTTTTGTCATAGCTTGAAAGAGAAATACGTCGTTTTTGTCAAAGTTTGAAAGAGGAATATGTCATTTTCGTCATAGCTTGGAAAAGGAATTCGCCGTTTTCATCATAGCTTGAAAGCGGAATACGCTATTTTTGTCATAGCTTGAAAGATGAATGCGTTATTTCTGTCATAGCTTGAAAGAGGAATACGTCATTTTTGTCATAGTTTGAAAGAGGAATATGTCATTTTTATCATAGCTTGAAAGAGGAATACACCATTTTTGTCATAGCTTGAAAGAAGATACGTCATTTTTGACATAGCTTGAAAGAGGAATACTTCATATTTATCATAGCTTGAATGATGAATACGCCATTTTTGTCATAGCTTGAAAGAGGAATACGCCATTTTTGTCATAGCTTGAAAGAGGAATACGCCATTTTTGACATAGCTTGAAAGAGGAATACGTCATATGTATCATAGCTTGTAAGAGAAATACATCATTTTTGTCATAGCTTGAAAGAGGAATACGCCATTTTTGTCATATTTTGAAAGAGGAATATGTCATTTTTGTCATAGCTTGGAGGAGGAATACGTCGTTTTTATCATAGCTTGAAAGAGGAATACGTCATTTTTGTCATAGCTTGAAAGTGGAATAATTTATGTTATACACACAACGGCATTGATATTCTAATTTCTATTTTTTCTTATAAAATAGCATCGGTTATAGTTTATGAGGATAAAGTTTTTTTTACCTTTATTCATCAAATTCCGAGATCTTTATTAAATTGCTAACACTTAAAAAAATATATCCGCTAGTAAATGAACATATGTGTATGTATGTATGCGTATCCATATGTTGCTTATAACCCCCAATGTGACAAGAAACCCTCCACAGTGTTTGCCAAGACGATCCTGCAAGGCACGATGCAAAAAAAAAAAAAAAAAAAAAGAAAAAAAAAAGGAAAAATGAAAAAAAGGTAGAGAAATAGATGAGAGGACAGTATCTCAGAATGGACATGCATGAAGCTCTGAGTGATGCCCTGAGGAATTCTCAGAATAAAGAGAAAGGAAAGGAACTAATTTTCAGGCAATCTGTGGCGCCTCCACATCAGACAATGAGACTTTAATAACAGAGCCAATTTTATCCTGGTACAAGGCCAAATAGAGAAGAGACTTTTCTTGTTTCGAAATTTTTTTTTATCTGGTCTTGAATCTAAAGCAACTTCATCTTAGAGAAATATGAAACTATTTTATCCATTAAGTAAGCCATATATGTAACGATTTACCTGTTTATCGATCACCCGAACTTGCAACCAGTTATAAAATGATATAAAATATTTTAACTATTTTGCAAACCAATCGATAAAATTTCAATAAGCTGATTCGTTTGGAAAATACTTTTGACTAAAATCCTACTTAATCATTAATAATTTCTTTCATTTAATAATTTCTTTATTTTAATTTAATTTTATAGAAAAAAAAAACGATATTTTTTAAGAATTTTTTTTTTATTTTTCCTTGTTAACATCGATGAATACATTCTTAGGATTTCTTACTCTTGAGCATGCGATATACAACTGGCCATGCGTAAATATTTCTTTCAAATTCTAACTTTTTGAAGCGTTTGAACTTGTGATTTGTTTATAGTTCTCGCAAATGCATCTCAAACTAGAAACGGGATTCTTGTATATATAAAATCTTAAAGAAAAGATATGCAAAAACAATATTGCATATTTATTATATAAGTATTTGTTTTTTAATCATTAAATTGTTTTTTTTAATTATTGGGATTATTTTGTATGTTAAATAATAAAACTTTTAGTTAAAAAAAAAATGAATGATAATTTAATGTATTAAATTATGCACCCTAGTAAAACCAGCTGTATTTTGTGCCCTCTTACCTGTTTGCACTTCTCGCCCAAATTTGGTTTCGATCGATCAATGTATGGCTATTTTAGAGGGTGTGACGGACGGAGGGACTAACGAGAGTCACAGAATTTTATCTATATAGATGATGCGTTAGATATTTCTATATTTTAAATCTATTCGATGTCACGTGACCGAGATGTTATATTATAATTTAAATGTTCCTAATGTCACGTGAATGGTTATTTTGAGAAGATTATAATTGGAGTAGTTATCGATTAAAATCTCATTACTCAAGCAATCGATGTCTATTTTGTTACCTATCGATGTTTACACCATACACACACACACACACACACACATATATATATATATGTACAGGATGCTGCATAGATACGGTTACAAAAGAAAACGTTCATAACTTCTGAAAAATGTGTTATATCAGGATACAAGTTTAAGAAAGTAATTGTTAAACTGTTAAATAAGGACCAGAAAATCTCTTTTAGTCTGATTCACTTTAGTCTTCACCAGACGTCGAAGTCTTTCGAGAAAAACTCATTGATAGCGACACGCACGGTTTCTATGGCTATTAAGTCCTATACCCTCATCAAATTTGCCTTCAGAATTTCAATAATATGGTGCGGAATAGAACAGACCACACTCTCAAGAACTTTCTACGAACAATAATCAAGAACATTGATATCTGGTGATGAAGGAGGCCAATTGTCCTTTGTCCAGAACAAGTGTCTCCGCACCACAGCTGTCGCTCCGTCTTGTTGAAATATCCAATGTTCATCACCACACCATAAGTGACATCGTATCACGGCTAAAAGAATTAAAAAACAAACAGACAAATAATATACGTTGTTGGGCGACAATATAATGGCCACAAATTTAGAGACAGAATTCATTTGAAATTTTGTAACAGTATTTTGCTGCACCTTATAAATATATATATATATATATATATATATATATATATATATATATATATATATATTAGTTCAGAGCAAAAATAATGTCGTTTTTTGACATACTATTTAACGTCAAAAAACGACATTATTTTTGCACCAACCTAATATATATATATATATATATATATATATATATATATTGGTGGCCTTTCCAGTCGTATTCGGCGTATGAGGGTTAAACACCTCAGTTCCTAGGAACCGACAGCCCAGACACCAGCACATATGATTTGATTATAATGGTGAAGGCTTTGTACAGAACCAATCACACTTTTTGAAGGGCCGAATACAGAGACTTGATGCATTACGTGCCACAAGGTTCCCAAAAAGTGGAGTAGTGGATAGTGGCTCGGAGGAATCGGAGAGCCAAGTTCGCATTCCAGTCGAATCTATTACATTCACTTGGGAAAGGTATTAATCCTCTTCTTCTCTCTCCAGCTATGGGTAAATAGCAGAACAGGCTGGGTTCTATAGCCTTGGATGGCAACTGGTTTAGGAGAAGGAAAACTCTGAATATATATATATATATATATATATATATATATATATATATATATATATATATATATATATTAATAAAAAGAAAGAACAGTAAGATATATAATCCGGTGTTCTTATAGATATTTTTATTTTTTACAAAATAGTGCTCAATGTAAATTTAAATCAATTAATTTATAATATATATATATATATATATATATATATATATATATATATATATATATATATATATATATAATGTGTGTGTGTGTGTGTTTGCGTGTGTGTGTGTGTGTGTGTGTCTGTGTGTGTCTGTGTTTGTGTGCGTGTGTGTGTGAATTGAAAATCTGGATTGCATCTAACAAAATGGTTAAATAAGTAACACACATGAAACATATTTGGAAGATTATATGCTTCCCTATTTATTTTACTTTCATCAGACACCACGGAAACGTTTCGATATTTTGAATTCTATTTTCTTTCTTTTTATTAGTCGAGTAGCTGTCACGTGTTTTCTTTTTTTTTTTTGTTGTTGTTCCGTTCGTATGGTTTTTTTTCTACATTTTTCTCTTAAAAAACAAAACTATGTCTGAGTAAAAATTTAGATATAACTAAAAATTAAAATATATCTGTAAAAGACAATAAGAATATAGATAAAAGGAAAACTTAACTTAACCGACGCATGTTGGATTTTATCAAAGTAAATGTAAGGATTTTTACTTTGCAGCAAGTATTTATAAACAGAAGGAAAAATGTTAATTTTTATAAAAGGTTTCAGTGATGTTGTTAAAGCAAGCTAAGAACTCTTGAAATTAGTGTCAAAGCCTGGGGAAAAAGATGCATCGTTCTGGTTGGAGAAAGTAACTTTTGATAGTTGCAATCATTTTGATGTCAAAAGAATTGAGCATTTGACATTGAGAAAGAACTCTTAGAAAAGGTGATATAGACTGGATCCCGGAAGATATTTACTCAGAGCATGTATGTAACATCTGCGCGAACGTTGTTCTATCTCGTGCTGGATTTGCCAGTCTTCGAAAATCACATGAAAATCGGCAATGTAATGCCGACTATACTAATGTCCTTCCTGACAGACCTGGAGTCATGTTAGTTAATATATATTATGAAAAATAATGAAAATGGAAAATATATTGTGTGAAGCGCTTAGGACTTCATCGGACGGAAGTGATATTTTCTGTTGCTTTAACTACAGTTTTTGTTTTAACCATTTGCATATAGTGTTTTCTACTTCAGCCTCGGATAAAAAGTGTTGACCTCTCAACTTCCCTTTCAATTTCAGGAACAACTGCAAGTCTAATGATGCCAAATTGTCGCCTCACGGAGGTGAACCTTCCATAATGTCGATTGTAGTTCAACCCGTACACACAGGAATAAACACTTAATATTTCCACTTCAAAGAATTAATATATATATATATATATGTGTGTGTGTGTGAGTGTGCGTGTGTGTTTGTGTATGTATTAATTAAATAATTAAGAAAGAGACAACCTTAACGTTACATGACTATAATTTATTTCTCCAGAAAATATATTTTTCCTGGTTCTTACCAAAGAAACCAAATTCCTTTCTTTCTATCTATCTATCTATCTATCTATCTATCTATCTATCTATCCTAAAGTCAGTTCGTTAAAGAATCAAATTTTAAGAGGTACCTTATGAGGAACGAACTCATGTGATAAGTGGAAACATTAGCTTGAATACTTCTACTATGATATCGTTTAAACCTCTTTCGCTATATTCCACCACTTTTACGGATAAAATTCGTCTACAACTTCACAATGGATTAATAATGACCTTGACAAATAAAGTTAACTTTTATTGCATTTAAACCCTTTTTTCGCCCCCCACCCCAATTCACACTTTTGGAACTATAAAAGAAATCCTTAAGTAGAATTGTTATAAGGCAACGATATTTAATTCCTGGGAATAATGGCACTTTTAGAAGGTTCCATCAGAAATGGTATTTTTTTGTAACTCATTATCCCCGTTATGATAATAACAGAAAAAAAAATGAATGATACAGACGGTAAATAAAGTCCCAACATCGTACAGTACTACAACTGTAAACCTGCAACTAATGAAGTGTATATAGGCTACGGAGTATATTTATATATATTATTAACCATTTTATAATTTATGACATCCAGTATTGTTCAAGGTGACCTTGGAATTAATCTCTTTGCTTTTGATCTATTCTTAATCCCCGACGAGGCTTTAATAAAGTTGAAACATGTTAGATTGAAATACGTTTCCTACTTGTTCTTATATATATATATATATATATATATATATATATATATATATATATGGGTAAATTGACGCCATTTTATATATTTAATATTGCTTATGCGCGTTGTTTGCTTTTTATTTTGTCGACTGCACAGTATAGTAGGGTCAGTTGGGCACTACGCCATAAATTTGGAAACGGCATGCTATACTGCTTGGCATTCGCACCAGAAGCTCCAATACGAACATCTCAGAGAGTTTGGGTATCAATTTGAGGACAATGCAATTGATTCGGAAAGAGTTGGATGAATCTAATGGTGATTACGAAGATATGGCATCTCGGAAAACCCACTCTGATCGTTCTGATAAGAAAAGAATATCCGCATCTGTTGGTGAGGGCCTCAGACTCAATACGGAGGTCTAGTTCAAGTGCCTTGAAACGATAGTGCTGTTAAGTGGGTTAAGTGGGTGGCTACTGGAAGCCACTATGTCTGGCAGTAGGACTATGCACCATGCCACAAAAGCCAGAGAAACCAGTCATGTCTGTCAGACAAATTCTGCTACCAAATCACCCCTTAAATTTGGCCACATAAAACCCCGAACCACAACCCCTTAATTATTCCAGTTATGTGTGGGGTGCAGTTGAGCGAGAGACCAACAAAACTCCTTGTAATAAGATGAGCTGAAGGCAAGGATTATAGGAAGGAGACTGTCCAGAAGAGACGCGGGAGATTCCGAAGTCGTCTGGAGGCTGTGGTTGATACCAATGGGGAATTTATTGAATAATTTTACTCTTTAGTATTTCAAGATATTTTGTGTAATTTTGGTAAATAAAAACGAGATCTTAATATCATTTTCATTTTTGCGTCATTTAGACCACAATTTATCCATCGCATACTTTCTCTCTGTCTGTCTGTCTGTCTCTCTCTCTCTCTGTCTCTGTCTCTCTCTCTCTCTCTATATATATATATATATATATACATCTTACCTATTATAAAACCCAGGTTGTGTGTGTGTGTGTTCGTTTATATATTGGATCGGATTTCCTACATTTTTCAACCGATTTCAACAAAACTTCACAGAACTACGTAAAATTACCTTGCGGTGGTTCTGACACCGCCAAGAATGGGAAAAACACAATTGTTTTTGCACGAAATCAATTTAAAAACATGATTAAGAGGCATCACTGTTGCCAGAATGAAAGAGGGACAACTCATATCGAGTTATACTTATTATAAAACCCAGGTTGTTTGTGTGTGTGTTCGTTTATATATGGTATCGGATTTCCTACATTTTTCAGCCGATTTCAACAAAACTTCACTTTTTTTGCCTGGTAATGTTTCTTATTGTCGTGCACACTTTTTTCTTTATTTTTACATTCAGAATGTTTTAAAATTTCCATTTACAAGACAATTGTTTATAAAAAAAATGTTATTCAATCGGTAGATTGATGTTTTTGTTTGAGTTTGGGTTTGACCAATTCGTAAAAAAAAAAAAAAAAAAAAAAATAATTAAGACATGCGTGTCCGTCAAACCTTATAAAATAATCTTTGTCAATTTTATTTTTCAGTCTTTATGATGGCCGATACTTGATCTATCTCTTACTGTTACATCCGCGGGCAACGCCGGACTCTACTGCTAGTATATATATATATATATATATATATATATATATATATATATATATATATATATATATATATATATATATACTAGCAGTATATATATATATATATATATATATATATAAAACCACCAAAGACAACAACAATTTCACCGTCGCTGCACAATTGAACAAACCGTTCCATAGAATTGTTGATATCAGATGTGTGCTTTTAGCATCTTCATTTAAAAGCCGAGAAGACGCAGATCGAATTGAAAATGCATTTTCAAAATAGAATCACATATTAAAAGATTAAACAGGGATTAGAGTTTACTAAGAGAATAAAGTTTCCATGAGGAAAACCCGAGAAAACAATATTCCCTGAAAGAGTGAGTTCCACTTCTTTGTTAACTTCTCGTCTCGTTGACAAAGGACACATGTGTGTCTGAAAATTCCGATCTTTCTCTTCGTTCTTCATTTTAGTCTTAAGGCCTACTAAAATATATTTAATTAATTCATCGAGTCTGATAGAAACCTCAACAGAATGCAAAAAGCGCTGGACGGCGGTCTCATCCTATATTTGGGAGTCAGCAGCAGTGCGCCTCCACTATCGAAAATTGAAACACTGACAGGTTTTCAAGCAAACATCATAGCAACTGTTCTAATGGGCCTCAGTGACGAATATATATATATATATATATATATATATATATATATATATATATATATATATATATATATATATATATATATGATATACATTGGGTCCACAAAGAATGATTTTAAAGCTAGATGGAGGCAGCATAAGTGCTCTTTCAACAATATAAATAAAAGAAATCAGACTTCTCTATCTAAATATTTTTGGCATCTGAAGGAAATAAATAGGACACCTAAGGTAAAATGGAAAATTATAAACAGGACTAGAACTTGCAAAACTTGGGATGACCCATGCCCTTTGTGCCTCCATGAGAAACTGCACATTATCAAGTTTCTAAATAATAAAAATCTATTAAACAATAGACATGAGTTAACGGTTTTTTGCCGACATCATCAAATTCACGCATTGAACAATTTAGCTTAAAAACTAACATACAATAAATTAACTTTTATAATTCATGGCCCCAATAAAAAGTTTTAACACCCTACAAAAAATGATAGCCCTTTATGAAGTCGTCAAATAACAAATGTTACGAATGTTTTTATATACACAAAACCCTTTCATAAAGAAATAAAACAAAAAAATAAATTAATCTTCATAGACAAGTTAACCTGACTGATTGAAAACATCTTCCGCTTTAAATTTAGACACCCCCACCTTACCCTGACTTAACATCTATGAAAGTAACTCTATGTTGATACATATCATTAGCAGCTAACACCCCTACCTATTTCAAATATCCACGATGGCTGTCACCATGGGAATTTTAGATTCCGATATAAAACACGTAAATTTCAGAAATAAGTTATTCAAAAAAAATTTCGCTTGAAGATGAAACAGAGCTCACTTTAACTCAATTTAATTCTAATAATTATATTTAAGTTTTCGGCTCTTGTTTTTGAAACATGAGACTTCTTATGTAGCGTGTTGGAATCATATTTTTAAATATATAATTATATTTATGCTCTACTTTTGTATCGAGCAGTATTTTAAAAAAAATAATAACTAAAATACTAAAGAACCTTGGATTACTAACCTAAACCGTTCTTTCCTATTTTCTATATATTTTCACACACACACACACACACACACACACACACACACACACACACACACATATATATATATATATATATATATATAATATCATCAATTTTATTGCCAATATTGCTATCACTTTGTTATCTTTTTATTCCTTAAATTTTATTAACAGACCTATTCATTGTACATATTATAAGAAGCACACTTAGACCAGGTTTCGTTTTAATTATATATATATATATATATATATATATATATATATATATATATATATATGTTATTTTATATCTATCTATCTATCTATCTATTTATCTATCTAAGGGAATTCACTCCAAGCAAGGCGGGAGTGCCACTAGCACACAGGGGGTTGCAGAGGATTGAGAACAAGAGCAAAGAGGCGTGTTTGAGGAAAGGATACAGAGAAGGGCGGGGAACAAGGTCAGGGTGTCGGATGTTGATTGACATTATATATATATATATATATATATATATATATATATAATTTTTCAGAATAGATATGATATACATGAAATATGAAATAGATTGATAAAATGCTACTTTACAAATAAAAGATTTACAAACAAATTTTATTTTCAGATCGTAATGACTGATGATAAAAAAAGTGCAGGAGAATAACTTTTCACGCATACATTCGACGGTGAAAATTTGAAAGTACTTCAGCGGATATACTTACTAAATTAGGTCGGCTTTATGATCTCCCTTGTACTTGCAGATAATATAATAGTATCATAATTACCTGACATTATTCATTGGACATCTTAGCGGGGGATAAAATTATTAATAGATCAGAATTATAGGCCCCAGAAAATTTTGCCGGTCTTCATAACTCTGCCTGAGGGCAAAAGATCCAGACGCGTCGAACCCTTGCTACAATTCTCTCTCTCTTACACACACACAGGCACACACACACACATACATATATATATGTGTGTGTGTGGGTGTGTAGATATAAACCAGATAATTAGATATTAGCAAATGTATATGCGTGCGTTAGCGTACATACAGAATAAATATTTGCTTAATTTAATATAGGCTGTAAACAAAACAGTACTCAATATGGTTAGATAGAGCTAAAAGTATATATTAATAAATATACATACCTACATTTGTTTAAAGTTTCATGGTTTTCCCAAGTCGTCAGGCACGAATTGGTGAATGAAACACTTATTACAGTTATTTTAAAAAAATAGTGGGTCTCATGGGAAGAACGCTAAATTAAACGCAGATTCAAATCTCAAAGTTAATATAAACTTAATATATTATTGGCGTGTAAATTCAAATGTAGAGCGTACGTAAGGGATATTGGGAAAAAGATGCAAGCTTAAAGTTTAAATAAGAAAAGAGGAACGCCGTGTAGCTCGTTACGTATTAATAAATGCTTAAATGGTTAACGGGGGGGTAATCAATATGTAACCTAAAATATGTAATGGGCATGTGATATTTGGATAGCTGATCTATTCATAATTAAAATACTTTAGGAAAGTTTTCTTCTTGTGAATACAGGCCATCATGAGTTCTTTCCGTTTGTTAAGTAGGTTCCGCAATATCCCCTTACCTACATTCTACATTTTGAATTTACACACCAATAATATATTAAGTTTATATTAACTTTGTGCTTTGAATCTGAATTTGGATTTAACGTTCCTCCCATGAGACACCAGTATTTAAAAAAAAACAAACAGCTGTAATAAGTGTTTCATTTACCAGTTCGTGCCTGACAACTTGGGAAAATCATGAACCTAAGTTGCACTCCAAATGTAGGTATATATATATATATATATATATATATATATATATATATATATATATATATATATATTATAAGTTAATAGACTTAAAATATGGTTTTTCGCTACACAGTTCCAACCATGTTTCAAAAATGGAAGCTAAAAGCCCCTAATTTAATTTTGTATTTAAATTAAATTATCTATAAGAACACCGGATTATATATCTTACTGTTCTTTCTTTTTATTAATATACATATATATATATATATATATATATATATATATATATATATATATATATATATATATATATATATATATATATATATACAAATGAGAGAAAGAACAGATGAAGTAAAATTCCGCTGTTCGTGACATTTACTTTAAAAAAGTGCTCAATACAAAGTAGAGCAATATATTATTACAACAAAAGATATTACAACAAAAACATGTTGCTATTTTGTAACGATTTCAAGATGTTCTTGTTGTAATATCTTATAATAAAATAATATATATATCTATGTGAAAATATATAGAAAATAGGAAAGAACTCGTTAGGTAAATAATCCAAAGTTCTTTAGTATTTTTGTTATTATTTTTAAAAAATAGTGCTCGATACAAAAGTAGAGCCTAAATATAATTATTTATTTAAAAATATGATTTCTTCGCTAATAAATAATTATATAGATATATATATATATATATATATATATATATATATATATATATATATATATATATATATATAATGAAGTGGTGTATTTTTTATTTATTAATCTGATAGGTTTTATATACTTAAAACGTTATTTTTAGTGGATACCCATATTTGAGTAGACGCGCCATTTATTTATGATTGTAATCGACTTCACCCGTCAGTTAACAATTAAGACACAAAGGTCTACTTGATGTGAAAGGATTTGAAAACAAAAACATTATCAAGAAAGGAGAACGATAGAAGAGTAATCAGGAAGAAAATGGATAATTTGTAAATGTACAAAATCCGGATGTTCTGGAGAGCCATGATCGTCCACGTCCTGAAGGGACACTGCACATAAAAGAAGATTTCCTTTAATAGATTTAAATATTACCATTCATACTGCTAGTGTAAGGGAAGAAGATAGTGTTGCGTCTTTCTGAATGCGTTCTCTTTTGTCAATTATCTTCGCATGTCAGTGACGAGACTTTTATCAAGACATTTGATGAAGAGCATTAATCCGAAGCTAGCATACAATGCATCAGCCGAAATTCGTACTCAGACCACCAGTCCTATATTCCATTTTTTAACTGTTACGTCAAACCATAACAGTATTTAGTAGTTTAGGAGTTATGAAAAGGAAGTGTGGTCATTTTAATAAGTCGATGCGCTTTGTTAAAATCAGTAAACACCTTAGATAATAAACAATCTTGAATAAAAAAAATCATACAAAAAATGAAATAAAACTAACATTCAATACTCAAATCAGAAGCCTCTAAAGATGATTTTATATTCTTAAACCGAATTTTTAACCCCAGCATGTAACCTCTATTATCTCTGGATATCCACTTTGCGAAGGCAGAACCTTATTTTCTCAATGTTTTTATCGTTATATTTCTTTTTATTTATTTATTTCATTTTGAGATTCCAAAAGGGAGACAACTTTTTGCATTCCTTGTCGGGATCTCACGAGACTTCGCGTAACAAATGAGATTTTGATTTGAAAGACGCCTCAGAAATTTTAGTTTCTCGTCTTTACTTATAATTTATAGCAAATAAGTTTAATGTTCCCATGAGCCCAACCGAAATAATATTTTGTTGCAACGTCCCATAAGTAAAATTGGCCAGTCGGTTTTTATTTTTATTCATGAATTGGGAGGTCTTAGGTTCAATTCCTGAGTCATGCATAGATTCTGTAATTACGCATGATAGAAAAAGCCTTTTCTCTTCTTCAGTATTGTTTTTTTCACAGTCTGTTGTTCAGAAATTAGATGTGTAGATACTGGCAGTGTAGGATGCCGAAACGGTTATTAGTATGAAATGGGCGAACCGAGTTCTAATATCGGCTTTAGCAGCTTATGCTAACTTCGCACTAGTGACCTTGGAAAAGACATGAACCCACTTCTTCCTGAGGTTACGAGTAGAAAAATGCAATCGATGAACAGCGTTCGAATTCAGGTAAGATTGCTTATGCCTCCCCACCCATGACCTTGGAAAAGACATGAATCTATGTCTTCCTTCGAGTTGGATTTACGGTTACCCTTATTGAAAATGGAAATGGAACCGAGTTCGAATTTCGACTGAAGCTGCTTCTGTTCATTTCGCACTAACACCATCGGAAAAGGCATGAATCCTTATTTCCTTGTGTTATGTCACTCTGCCAACTATCCTGATAAAATATTTCCTCCTTAGCATGCCACTGTATTTGACGGAGAAAAGAGTGGGTGTGTTACTATCTCGGTCTACGTCTTTCCCATAATTACCTTTTTATTACACCACTTTGGCTCAGTACATTACTACTACTACTACTACTACTACTACTACTACTACTACTACTACTACTACTCTCCTTCTTCATTACACGGTTTTTCCTCTTTGAAATTTCTGATGAATCTTAATTCTGCAGTTAATGATTGAATGAGCTCATGGCGATTTCTGTCACAATAAAATATCCATGGAAATTCCCATATCATGTCGTTAAAGATTTGAGCTTAACAACTTTTATAAAATATTGCAAAAACAATCATAAATATGAATTCTGGTCGTTATTTTAAGAAGTACGGGGGTACAAATGAAAAGATTCCATTTTACTGAAACAGACGTTAAACACTTCTATCTTCTCTTCTTTGTTTCATTTTCTCACTGAAACCAAGTAGCGTAGTGGATATTTTTTTTGACTTTCCACGCAATAAAACAAGGAACAGTTCATTATTTATGAGGTATTGGCTGGGTGTAACGATCGCGCGAACTAACGAAGGGGAAGGGCAAAACAATTATTATACGATTAAGATTATTAGTTTTGTTTCACATTAACATTGTTGCGTTTAAAACACGACAATGTAGGTCAATACAATTCTTCGACCGCTACACCCTATAATCAAAAAGATAATACAAAAGAAGTGGAACTGATTTAATTATTAAAATATATGGATTCATTGGTAGTCACATCGTAAATTAAAAATTGCGTATTGCAAAAATTTTAATGGAAAATTCCAGTGGCGTGTATTTCAAAGAAATAAACGTACAAAAGTTAGGGAACTGAGAATTTTAGAAAAAACTGCATTCAGGAACGAACCATAGTTGGCATATTTTCACCGGTGTCTTATAAACGAATTTAAGGTAACCGTAGGTTATTAGTATATAGTGTAGTATTAAATGCGGTTCCGGTGTGGATTGTGTAAATATGCCATCAAACAGGGTAGGTCTGCTTGTGTTACTATCCCCAGTTATTGAACTTTTCTCTATGCAAACAGTTCAAGTTAGACCGTTATCGGAGTTGTGTTAATGGAAAAATATTTTAGCTACGAGAAAAGCATATGTGCGTAAACAAGAACGATAAGAAAACAAAACAAAAAACAAACAAAAAAAAAAACAACAAAAAACAAACAAAAACATCTTCAACAAAGAGCATCCTTGTCTACGCATGGAAATCCTTGCATATACGTAGGTATATCAATAAAACTGTATCCTCATCAGAAAAGAAATAAAAAAAAAAGCATTTGTTTTGTGTGAAAAGCATTTATTTTTTTAAATTAATTCATTGGTGACTATCACTCAGACAGAAAATTATGCAATGAAAATTTGCGATCAAAATCCAGCTAATATAAGCCATAACCTTAATGGTAAAAAATAACATATGTAAAGATAATATTTTTCGTTCAAAACAGAAGTAATAATCGGACAGTAGAGGTCAAGAAAAAGGTCCTAAACGGAATTGTGGATAAAAGTATTTTACACAAATATTTCAACACAATTTCCTGTATTGTTAATTTAGTAGATAATATTAATCACACAAATCGAATAATATACGGATCAAAATTTAGTTAAGACTTATTGATCCATTTTAATAAAAAGATCATTTAAAAAAACAAAAATTAATACTATGTCTCTTCAGGGCATTGACGGTCACAGTTCTCCAAAGCTTCCTTTTCTTTAATATCTGTGAATTGCCACGTATTCTTTGGAAAAGCTACAAGATTGACTTCTCGTTGTCTTCTCCGTTGTTTAGTTTTCCTTTTCTCATAGTCATTGCCATTTAATGCTAGCGAGTCCACTCTTCTAACGCAATTCTGAGTTGAGGTGAAAAGTGTTAGATATTGGCATTTTCCAAGGAAAGTAAAAGCAACAGACTATTTTTTAAAATGCCATATTCCTTCAGGACGTAGGCGATCATGACTCTCCACAGTTTCCTTTTATTTATTATCTGCGAACTACCATGTGTTCTTGGGGAAGTTAATGGAGGGATTTCTCAATTTTTCTTCTTTTAGATTAGAGAACACGGTTCAAATTGTTATTTAACCCATAGTTGCAGGGACAAGAGATGGATTCATACGTTTACCAAAAGTATTCGGGTGTAAGTGAACAAATGCAGCTCTACTGGAATTTGAAGGCGGTTCGTCGATTTCATTTTCTCTGCCGGTATTCGTTACACTACCAGCACATAGTTAATATAATATTACCAACGTTCACGATTATTATTATTATTTTAACTCGTATCATTATATTCTTTGTTCCAATCACAGCATTCCTCCTTTCAGGCTTCTTCAATTCTGAGCTTAATCGTGGGACACATTAAGATCCCTAACCTCGATTGAGTATGATAATGAAAGATAATTTTGAGTTATTCAAAAGAAGAAACATTTACCATTCATTTATATCGGAAAATTTGAGAGCTCCCGGATACCAAAATAATTTTACTAATTTTATGTAAGATTTGTTTGTGCAACAATAGCTGCAGAAACGTATGGCTTTAATTAAAAAAAATAGATTTAGCAGTTGGTATTTTAAGCGTTTACAAAGAAAGGGCTAATAGAAAAAATGCATTCGGCTAAGCAGTTCAGCCTACCGTCATATTTCAAACATTCGACGTCAGCCATAGTAGATGATAAACATCAAGTTTTTGACGTTGGGGAAGAAGAAGAAGGTTGTTTTCCTATTTCTTCTTCTTTTTTGTGCCGTGTCCCTGCAAGAAGTAGGCGATCATGGCCCGTCATATCTTCCTGTCTCTTGTAGCTCTTAATAAGTTTTCTCTTTTTGTTATTTCTCCCAATCCCTGTTCCATCATCCATTTACTCAAGCCCATCAAGTATGTTACGCGCTGATTTCTTCTGTCCCTCTTTCTCTTAATCTTTCCTGTGAGTATCAAATTTTCCAAGCCCTCTTTTCTTATTACGTGCCCCTGATATTTCAACTGCCTCTTCTTGATGTTAAGTATAAGCTTCCTTTTTGCTTCCATTCTCTGTAAAACTTCGTTGTTGCTCACATGTTCGGTCCATGGTATCCTCAGCATCTTTGAGGAGATTGTCCAGCATTCGCTGCCATACAAGGAGGACTGATATCACGTAACAGTTCAGTATTCTTTTCTTTGTTTTTCTGTCTGTGACTCTGCTTAGCTTTCGGAAAGCATCTTTGGCCATCTCAATACATCTTTGGATCTCAGTGTCGCACTTTCCGCCTTCTTTCCAGATATTTAAATTTATGTACCTAATTAGTATTCACGACTTGTTATTTGCATTTTGGGAAGCTTCCTTTTGCTGATAACCATGCATTCTGTCTTCTTATAGATTAAGCTTAGTCCTTTCTTCTCGCTTTCTTTCGCTACTGTCTGTAGGAAGTTTTTATTTAGGAATACTTAAAATGTTTTCCCATCTAAATTAATAGTAATTTGTTTCTTCGCTTTATGTCATTTTCAATAGGCAAGGTAACCTTTATTCATATAAAAATGAAGTGGCGAAAAGCAAGGAATAATTTTATACGGAAGCATATAAACAGTTTGACGTGTTCTTTCTCCTTCGCATATGAAATGGCTTTGCACCTTTCACTAAATTAAGATTGAAGAATTTTTGGCAGTAAATATAGTACTTTTAAAACTTAATTTTGCTTTTGACGAACGATTTAATACGGAAAAGGGAAAATAGAAAATGTATAAATGAATGGATTATTAATGTATTTTCTCTTTTTGCTTTTATTTTTGGCGTGGAGCAAAAAGTAAGAAGGGGCGAGTTTGACGATTTGGAGAGTGTCTCTTGAGTTTTAATACTGCGTTATTTGTCGATGGCTGACGGTAATTGTTAATTTTGTGTCCGGCAATGGGTTGCGCTTGGGGTTGGGCAGAAGGCGGAAAAGCAATTATAATTGAAAAAGAGGAAAAAATGAGGGAAAACGACCTCGAAAATTGGCAAAGTTTCCAGTGAAAATTAAAAAAAAAAAAGAAAGGAAAGAAAAGTGGAAATATTGGTTTCTCATAATCGATAAAAGTTTCTGAAGTTTTGAAAGTCAGAGGAGAAAACAGAACGGAAGATAAATTTATGACTAGCGGTGATCTTACAAGCTCACGAATTAAGTAAAAATGAGGAGGAGAAAAAGAAAGAGAAAGAAAAGGACTGGGATTAACGAATAAAGAGAAAACTGATATAAAACTAAATATGGTATGGGTAAAAAAACGTGTGAAATAGGGAGAGGGTGGTGTAGATAGATCCTCGGAGAAAACAAACAAAAGAGAGAAAGAGAGAGAGAGAGTCAGATAGACAGACACAGACAGTGATAGGCAGAGAGAGAGAGGGAGAGAGACATGGAGAGAAAGAGAAAAAGAAATTGATAAATAGATGGATAGACAGATAGATAGATAGATAGAGAGAGAGAGAGAGAAAGAGAGAGAGTGAGTGAGTCTGGAGAAAAAGTAAAGCAAGAATGAATTAGAACAAAGGCAACTGAACTGAAATAGAAGAAAGAAAGAAAGAAAGAAAGAAAGAAAGAAAGAAAGAAAGAAAGAGATAATTTCTTCCTTTCTTTTTCTCCCTGTAGCTATTCGTGTCGACATAAAAAAAAGCCAAGGAAGAGGAAATGATTAAATGTGACGGCGGATTAAAAAAAAAAAAAAAAAAAAAGAAAAAAAGAGAAAGCAAAAGAAATTAAGAAGTACTGTGAGAAAGAAAGAAAGTCATAGAAGCAACAAGAAAAGACAGAGAGAAATGAAGACAACGGAAGAATCAAAAAGAAAAAGAGAGAATTAATGAAAGAAAACGATAAAAAAAAGGAAAAACCGAGATAAAGAAAGAAAATAACAGAAAGAAAATAGAGAGGAGAGAGAGAGAGAGAGAGAGAGAGAGAGAGAGAGAGAGAGGGGGCAAGAGACGGGAGAGAAAGAGAGAAAAAGAAAGAAAAGATTGAAAACAAAAACAAAAAAAGAGTTTAAAGGAAATCACAGAAAAACAGAAAGAAATATACAAGACGATCGGAAAAAGGATGACACAGGGAAAGAGAGAAAAAGAGAGAAACAAAAAAAGAGAGAGAAAAAGAGAGAGAAAAAGAGAGAAACAAAACGATAGGAACAAAGGAGAAGACAAAAACGATAGAAACAAAAAAAGAGAGAGAAAAAGAGAGAAATAAAACGATAGGAACAAAGGAGAAGACAAAAACGATAGAAACAAAAAAAGAGAGAGAAAAAGAGAGAAATAAAACGATAGGAACAAAGGAGAAGACAAAAACGATAGAAACAAAAAAAGAGAGAGAAAAAGAGAGAAATAAAACGATAGGAACAAAGGAGAAGACAAAAACGATAGAAACAAAAAAAGAGAGAGAAAAAGAGAAAAAGCAAACAATAGAAACAAAGCGAAAAAACAGAGCGAAAGAAAGGAAACGATAGAAATAAATAGGCAAAAAAAAGATAGAAAGAAAATGACAGAAACCAAAGAAGAAAAGACAAAGTAAAATGAAAACAATAGAAAAGAGGGAGATAAAAAGCAGGAAAAAAAAGGAAAAGGAGCTTAAGGAATGGTGATTAAAAAAGAAGTCGATAGAAGCGTACTGAGAAAGAGAAAGAGAGAGAGAGAAATACAGAGAGAGAGGGAGAGAGAGAGAGGGGGAGAGAGAAAGAGAGAGAGGGGAGAGAGAGGAAGAGAGGGGGAGATAGGGGAGAGAAAGAGGGAGAGAGAAAGAGAGAGAGGGAGGGAGAGAGGGAGGGAGAGAGAGAGAAAGAAAGAGAGAAATAGAGACAGAGAGAGAGAGAAAGAGAGAAATAGAGAGAGAGAGAGGCAGAGAGAGTGGGGAGAGAGGGAGAAGGAGAGAGGGAGAGAGAGAAAGAAAGAGAGCAATAGAGACAGAGAGGGAGAGGGAGAGAGAGAAAGAGAGAAATAGAGAGAGAGAGAGAGGCAGAGAGAGGGGGAGAGAGAGGGAGAGGGAGAGGGAGAGAGAAAGAGAGAGAGAGAAAGAGAGAGAATGGCGGCGGTACATCATAAAATAAATATAATTGAGTCATGAGAAAGTTTGATGCAGATAGACAAAACGAAACAAAAAAAAAAAATCTAGAGAAACTAAGTTTTTGTAACAGCGTTAATAATTTTTAAAGGTGTATTTGCGTGCCATTAACATTATAATGATGTAAGTTATAAAGAAAAAAAAAACGATAAGAAAGATGAAAAAAAAACGAAAAAGAAAACTAAAAGAAGTAGAAAATGAAATATAAAGAGAAGAGAAGAAATAGAGAAAGAAAGAATGATAAAAGTGATAAGAACAAGTAGGGATAAAACAATTCATTTAATGACTACTCTTGGCCCTCACGCATTTAAGGCAGATTGAGAAAATGTTGACGAGAGAAAGAAATAAAGAAAACAATAAAAAAAGGAACAGAAAATAAAATAAAATCAGAAAAGGAACATTAAGAAGAAATAGATTTTAATGGCTACCGTTCGTTCTCAAACGTGATAATACGTTCAAGGCGCGAAAAGGCAATAGTTGAAGTAGAGGGTAGAAATGGGGCGTATTCAGAAAAGAAGGCGACGTATTTACGTGGCACGCTAAGGCATTTACAAAAACACTAGAATTTTGAAAAATGAGTCGATCACGCTATCAGGAGATCGTTACGGGGAACGCCAGAAGTGCCAATTAGCAATTAAGGTTCCAATACGCAACAGACCATTTGCGATTTTGGAGAGCGTGAACACTTGGCTTGTCTGTACGATAAGCAGGCTCTCCCATCCCTCGCACACTTACTCTCCATTATGTACCCTCTTTGCTCTCCCTAGCCATCCAACCACCCAAAATAATTTTTCATTGATTTTGGCGAGTTTTTGGATCACACTTTTGGTCAGACACATTATAACTGGGAAGGCCATATGTGATTATAATTCTTTGGAGGAATGTATAGCTCCAGGATTTCAGGTTATATATCGAACAACGATAGTGTACTGAGAAACTAAATTCCCCTGCGATTATATCACAAAAAATATGCTGCTTTATGTAGTTTAATAATAATAACAACAACTACAACAACAATTCTGCTCCCTTCCTGAGCTGGACAAGAGAATGTGTAAAAAAATTAGATCTGAGAACGAAACATTTTTTTCATTCATTTCAAGGCGGGAATGTGACTAGTACGCAGGCGGCTACAAAGAGAGAAAAGACTAAGTATGGGAAGGATTGAGGAAAGGACAAAAGATAAACGAGTCATTGTTGGTTTGGTTTACAAGTTCATGTTTAAAGTTTTACTGATTGTTTACAACACTTAATAGGAATAGAACTTCCGGGATAAACTTGAACTTTAAATCAGATTAACTTAAAAATATTTTTTTTAATATGCCAAAATATATTTTTAAATCATATTCACTTAAAAATATTTTTAAAATATACAAAGAAATATTTTTTAAATATTGTTTCTTTAAAGAAAGCTGGAATATAAACAATTATTTTACAAACAACTGGACGCAACAGCAAAGCTGGATCTATTTTGTGTCTGTCTTTAACTTAAAAATATTTTAATTAAAAAAGATTATTTGAAGAAAGTTAAAATAAAAATACTGTATAAACAACACGTAAATCATTATGCGTCGGACGGACGCACGCAATCACTGACTTTTACTATCATATAGATATATCACTATATTTCTAAAAAAAAAAAAAAGAGATAGATTTTTATTTATTAATACCACAAATTTTATTACTTAAACCTTATTTTAGTAGATACTTTTATTTGAATAAACGCTCCGTTTATTTATAAAACAGTATATTTATCTATTTTCGTCTACAAGCCTGCATATTCGAGAAATTTTTATGCGCTCGAACAGGATTCGAACCTGCGTCACCCTTGAGAGAGGAAGAAGTCGTTAAATCCAACGTGCTTTCGACCGTCTCAGTCCTTTATAAAAGCAAATATTTCTTTGACTCTAACGATAGTTTCCTCTGCCAAGGGATGGGCCAAGCTTTCCACAAGAGCGCATGTTTTTCTCTTAATAAGATTTCTCAAATTTTCAGACAAAAATAAATGAATCCACCATTTATTTATTAATAAACAGAACGTCTACACAAATACGAGTATCCACTAAACATAACGTTTCAGTAATAATATCACTATATGATAAGATCAGAATGGAGCTGTATTAAGATTTTCAGCTAAAGTGTAAAAAAATATATATATATAAACGGACAAAAAATGAATTTGTAGCAAAGCAAAATTTCATTTCGTTTCCTTTTTTCTTTTTTTTTTACAAGCGGGAAATGACAAGGAAAGAAAATGGCGGTTCGCTATAAAAGAAGTAAAAAGTTTAGTGATAGAAAGATCGCCGTAGATAATAAGTAGAAGAGAACGGGACAGAAGAATTGTAAGAATAATTGAACGTCCATTTCCGTTAAAATCTCGAATCAAGTAGCAGTTACCAAAGAAAAATCAGAAATTGATAAGAGTGGTGGTGCATAAATGATGTTTAGGATGGAGTCGAGTAATAAGAAAATTAAACTTTGGGAAAAACGATTGGCAGAAGCTGTAATATTTTCTATTATGGATGAGGCGTGGTTACTGGGACACACAATTACAGAAAAATGAATCGAAAATTGGTTATCAGTTAAGTATGAGGCGTAATAGAAAGAAAAAGAAATGACTGGCGGGGGCGAATAGTGGCTTCCGTAGAAAAGCATTGCGTTCGAAAAAGAAAACAAAAATAACAAAAAAATGTTTATGAAGTGCATGAAAAAATAGAGAAAAAACATTTATTTTACGCAAAGTATATTTTATTATTCAACATAATCGTCTTCCTTATTAATAGACTTCAACAGTGAATATTAATCACAAAGATAGAATTTTATAAAGTGAAACTCTTAGATGAAAAATATGAGCTAATAATTACGTTTTAGACTACGTACTTATTGATTCGCACTTGTATAATAGAAAAAACATGAACAAAATGTGGCAATGCTATTTTCCATTTTCTTGAGATACGAGGTGCATTCCGGAAGTTTTGGGATTTTTTCAAGGGCGACATTTATCAATTTCAAAGAAGTACAAAACTCTAATCTCCTTCAAAATAGCTATCCTCTGGCTTCAATGTACTTCTTGTAGCTTCTCGGCTTCTCCGTGAAGACCCCATGGAAGTCAGCCAAAGTAAAGACATCCAGGACCAGTGCCACAACCTCCTTCTTACGGTCGTCAAAATGATTGCGCCTCAGGTTCTCCTTCAGTTAGGGTAATAACCAAAATTCTCAGGGTGCAAGGTCTGAATTGTAGGGAGCGTGAGAGACAGTTTTGATGCTCTTCTCTATTGCTTGAGATACGAAGTGTGTTTCGGGTGTTTTGAGATTTTTTCAGGAGAGATATTTATTAATTTCAAAGAAGCACAAAACTCTAATCTCCTTCAAAGTAGGATACTTCACTTCACTTATTGTAGCGTTCCAGCCACTCCGTGAAGACTCCATGGAAATCAGCCATAAGTAAAGACGTCCAAGACCCTTGTCACCGCCTTCTTCATCTTCTCAATGTCTTCAAAATGAAGTTCTTTCAGCTTGGGGAACAACCAAAAGCAATCAGAAGAAAAATATGGACTATAAAGAGGCCGAAGGATAGTTTTTGTCAATATAACACCTTACTGCATAGCGCGCTTCCAAATTGTCTTCATGTCCTGAGTTTGTTCTGTAAAATAGTCACCTGTGACAAGCAGTGTTGAGGAGGGTGTGTTCAAATAACTGCTACAGCCGTTTCTTTCAATTTGGAATAACAAAAGTTGGCAGGTCAACTTTAGATATATAGACAGTAATAATACGCTAATTTACAATAATGTAGGACATTTTTAACCGCCTCCCTTAAAACGTCTCAAGCCATCCAGAATGCACCTCATAAATCCAAGTGAATATTGAAAGTTGAAGAAACTAGCCTCCTTCATCTTCTCAGTCTTCAAGACTGCCCCTGAGGTTCTCCTTCAGCTTGCGTAATAACCAAAATGGTAAGATTCGAATCAGGGTCTCATGACTGGAATACTAACATTTTAAACTTCGGCCTCATGCCCACTAGAGTTCAATCTATTGAACTCTTCTGAAAACCAGGCTGAAACGTACTTATTTGTTCACATTGTTGTACAAAGCGTGAGAGTCAATCGAGGCAAAGGGTTGCAGGTAAGAGGCATTGTTCATATGGTAGGGTTATGTGAAGAAGATAACAGTTAATTTTAGACTTGAACTGGTTAGGATTGTAGTGATTGAGGAAGCATCCGCTTGGGAGTTGGTTCCACAAGGGAGTGGTTTGTGGACAGAAGCTGCTCGTATGGAACGTACCTCTCAACACTGGAATACGAAGGGAAAGGCGAAATCAGAAGCGATAAGGATATTAGTTCATGGACGAGAGATACGAAATAGTGCAACCGTTATTAGAAAACAGAATCAACGGACAACGTTCGAGTTTCGATTGAGGATACTTCTGTTCACATTTCATGGCAGTGGTCTGACTTTCGACAGGTCTTATTATAGGCATGTCACGCATGTTGACGGAAAGGAGTGTGGCTCAGTGATAAATACTGGCATAAGTGTATATATATATATATATATATATATATATATATATATATATATATATATATATATATATATAACTGAAGCAGGAGATACGGCCAGAATATTATGATAAGATTCAGTGATTTGTTTTCTTACGGTTTATCAACCCTTTCTATTTAAAGACGAAACATATTTTGGATTGTAAGAATATTTTTGCCAGTGAATATCACACTAACAATATTTGAGAATAGTAATTATTTTTCTAGATAAAAGTCTTACTATTTAACCCGTAGCGGGGGTGGATTCATACCTTTCACAAGGGTATTTGCCCGTAATTGAATTTAACGAACCAGACTGGAATTCAAACTCGGCTTTCCGATTTGCTATATGGTGCTGACCTGGCATCTCGGCTTCAGTCACTTTCCTACTATCATAATGTAGTTTCCCCGTGTCTTTTCTATAAATACTTTCATTTTAATTATCCTGATTCCTCTACGGTACCTAGAGTCAAGTGGTCCCCAAAAGGTGTGGTGCGCCTCATAGATGTGGCAGAATAGGATAGCAGGTGAGGTGGAATGATTGAAAGCCAATCAAAGATTTAGAAACAGTTTTAAAAAATTCATATGCCAAAAACAAAATGATTTCGAAATTTAAAATAGTATTATGGATTAATTGCAATTGCCTGCACGAGTCCCAATATAAATAGTTATAAATAATCATTTATCGATTTTATCATTGTGTTATATTTTGCATTATATCAAATATTAAGAATATAGCAACTAGGGTTCGCAGATTGGAGGAAAGAGTTATCAGTGATAATTTTATGATTTCGAACCCACGGTTATCGCCTTTTAACCCATTCTCTGTTTTTATTTTCAAATGTACTTTTTATCACATAAAATTTGATGATGCGCGAGCAAATTTTCATTCCGAAAATGCAACCCAGAAGAAAAAAAAAAAAATTTGGGAATGCACTGTACCTAGACTTTATGAATTTAAGCACAGTACTAGACTGGCAACAAGGTATTTTCAATTTACAGTTGAATTGGCTCGATGTAGCACTAAGTTCTTTCAACATCTATTTATATTTCTATATTTTTAACAGTCCAAACTATTTACATTGTTCAGACTGTTGTCTTCATTTTTACTGCCATATTCACCCCTGGACTAAATAAACGGTTCGATTCGAAATTCCAAGAAACATCACCTAAAGAAGGCCGGAGTGTACAACGGCCGAAACGTCGTGAATATGGCAATAAAGATGAGGACAACAGTCTGAACAATGTAAATAGTTTACACACGTAAGTTCTTTGCTAACAGTTTATTTTCTCGCACTATTCGCCTGTAGAACTCTTTTCCGGATTCTTGCTTTCCAGTCAACATTGATCTTCAAAGATTTAAATGCAATGTCAATCGTTATCTACTGTCTTATTGATTCCTCTTCTTTTATTGTTCTCTCTACTTAATAATGTTTTCCTTTTTCTTATTCTTTCACAGTCAGTAACACCAGGAATATTTGAAAAACCTGTAAAAATGTGAGTTTTACCGTTTGCACCTACCAACATGTGTTTTATATCTTGTCCAATGTAGCGGTTTCATAAAAATTAAAAAATCAATCAACTTGGCATTTGAATAAAACTATTACCGAATCTTTTCATGTCCTTCAAAAAATCATCATCATTATGATCATCCCCTTGACTTTTGTAATCGTGGTGGGGATCTGAAGGCAGAAGCTACACTAAATTTCCTTCACAACAGTCTATCAACGACAGACATCAGCAATTCTGGTAGAGTCATACCTGTCCATTATTTGACATTGTCCAACCAGTTGGCGTCCTCTCCTACGTTCACCTTCAAGGGTACTTTGCATGATGGTTTTGCACAGGCTTTCATGCCATGTAATGTGTCCAAACCACACCATTTTTCTCCGTTTGACAGTCGCGAGAAGAGGTTCCTGGTGGCCCACAAAACTTTCAACCATTTCCCGCACAAACTTATTGGTTTTATGTTCCCAAAAGAAAATGCCAAGGAGTTTTCTCATGCCTTTATTCTCAAACGTTTGTATCCTTCTCTCTGTTTCTGCCAACAGTTTCCACATTTCACATCCCATATAGGAGAATGGAGACTATCAGCGATTTTTACAGTCTGAACTTTAAAAAAAATATAAGCTTAAAAAATACAAGAGCTTTCAAGAGGTTTTATAATGCTAGCATTTATTCCCTAATGTATTTAATTTCTAGTCCACTGTAACATTCTAATGAACCAGATTGGTGTTAGTATACTGTGTCCATTAATAAGCTATTTGGTTGCCTCTTAACGAGAGTTATAATGAACGCAAAGTTGTAGCCCATACATGCGGGCGTTTATGAAAATTACAATGTTCGCCTGGCTATTGTTACCATCAAATTATGTCTTATTGGCTATTGTGAAAATATCAGTGCATATCTTCTGTCTTATTTTATCGCAATAACTTGTGCTGTTTAAAGCCAGGAACCGGTTTCCTTATTCTGTTTTGTATGAAGGTTGTGACAATTATCGGAAGCCAACCACAGAGACAAAACATTGAAAACGGAACAAACCAACAAAAAAAAAAAAAAAAAAAAAAAACGTCTGAACTCATTTCTCTGTATTCTCTTTTTGAGCATCGTCTTATCACTGTTAAGTCACAATAGTAAAGAGAAGAAAATACTGAATATACGACAATCTTCTATATGCTGTGTAATGATGTGGACGATCATGACTCTCCACAACTTCCTATCCTTTGTAGCTATTAGCAAAGCTTATTTTTGCTATCTCCTCAATTCCCTTTTCTGACAGCCATTTACGCAAGTTAATGAACCTGTGTAGGTTAACTGCATTTTCCATTGTCACTTTTACTTTTAGCGTGTCTTGTTCAGCATTCCTTATCATATAGATAGATCGATATTAGATAGCATTTCAGCATTTTCTTTTCTTTGTTTCTAACAATTTTTTTTCTTGTTTCTTAGTAGATTGTTCAGTTTTTAGATGCCATCTTTTGCTATTCCATCGCGACTTCGGATTTCGGTGTCAAATTTTCCGTCATCTGTTAAAATATTTCCCAGATATTTGAACTCTTCTATTTGTTTGCTTTTGATATATCCAATTTATAGTTGGTACCATGACAATCATGGCTCCATAATCACAGGATTAATAGAAAAATTCAATAATATTTTTTATTTTATTTTATTTTTATTATTTTTTTTACAGTAAGGTTCATTCTTGGCCCGGGAACAACTTGAAGTAGAGAGTTACGTTAAGGGGTAACATATAGATAGGAGGTGAATATAATGGTTAAATCTAAACTTGAATACGTTACGATTGTAGAGATTGAGGAAGCATCCTCTTGGGTGTCTGTTCCACAGAGCAGTGGTTCGCGGGAAGAAGCTGTTCGAGTGGAACTTACTGTTCACAGATGGAATTATGGAGGGAATTTGGATGGTTTGCTACATTATAAGTGGCATGACGGGTTCTAGCCGTGAAAGTTAGACCTGGCGGAACCAAGGAATGTAGATTCGTCCGAGAACTTTCCATGGAAGTAGCCGTAGAGGAGTGAGAGGCCCGCCACATCCCACCTGTGAAAGAGAGGTTGGAGGCTGGAAAATAATTCTTCTCTAACGAGAACTTTTATATTATATCATTACTTGGTCTGGAGAGGGATGGGCTCCGCCAGGTCATCTTTGCTCGAAACATGCTAAGCAGCAAACTTACGACGACACCCGGTCACGGGAATGATGATCATCATCATCCATTAATTTTTTTATTACTTTGTTGCAACCACAGTTCTGATTTGTAAAATATATTATAACGAGACGAGATTCATTTGCAGTTAACGTCGAAGGAAGGAACATTGCTGACCATCTGATCGTAATTTCTCATTTTGGAGACTTTGACTTCATCGCAAGATAAAAAGCAAATACACCACCAAAAGAATAAAATAATACAAATTCTTTAGAATAAAAATATGCCAGTAATGGTGGAAGTAGCTATTGTTGTTCGTTATTCATTTGACGAGTAAGATTCCCTTGAGCGTCCCAACATGTGTGAGCATAATCCGTAAATATCCAAAAAGTTATTCCAACCCATCTACTTTTGTAAGCGCAAGCATCACTTGGGGGTCTTTCACCTAAAACTGTGAAAAAGACATTACCGTTGGAATGGGATAAGGTTGGGTCGGAAAGAGTAGTCTGTCGTCCTCAGTCAGAACAAGCTTAGACTCATGGCAGTTGTATGGTGTCAGAACGAGAAGCATGAGGATTAGACGGTAAGAGCAGAGATTGGAGAGGAAGAAAGAAGAGGAGGTAGAAGGGGAATGGGTAGAAGGAAAAAAACAAGAAGAAGCACTGTGAGACCAAGAAGTGGGGGGGGGGTAAGGACGAGAATGAAAGAAGTAAAGAAGATAGAAAGACAAATTAAGGAAAAAATATAGAATATATAGGAGTAAGTAAAAGGAAAAAAAAAGAAAATACGAAAGAAAATATATAGAAACGCGGGTGACGTTTGATAGAGATGAAGGGAAATCTGTAGGAACAAATGAAGTTTACTCTTAATTCACCCAATAAAACGCCCGAGAAGGTTGCTAAATATAAGTTGATGTAAAGGTTTACAATGAGGGAGCAGGAAGTGCATATTATGAGGATATGTAGGATAAATAACAGTTGATCCTTGAAGAAGTTAAGATTGTAAAGATCGAGGAAGCTTCGTCTAGGGAATCTGTTCCACAAAGTAACAGTTATTGGGAAGAAGCAGTGAAACTTGCTCTTTACCATGACACAACAACCAAAAAGTTGTGATAATAACGGAAAAGATGAGGACATTAGTCCGAATGTAAATAATGTAAGTATATAAACGGGAGGATACATTAGAAAATACTTGTGCACTTGTTTTTCGCACACGAAACTAATCCATATTTATGCAATTGTTACAAACACACACACACACACACACACACACACACACACATATATATATATATATATATATATATATATATATATACATAACGTTAATCCAGCTTTTTTGTAAAATTAAAGGCAAATCCTCTTCTCATTATGAGAATGGATCGAAGGCAAGAAATTAATTTAGTCTTTTCACAAATGAATCCAAGGCAAATGCTCATACAATCCTTCAGAATAGATTGAAATTAAAACTTACTAAAAAAAGTACTAAGATTCATTATTTAAGTATACACACAAATACACATACACATATTTCTTTCTTTCGTTTTTGGGATTTGATGAAGCCTAGAAAGGCGAAACGCGTAATCAAATCTATTTTCAATGAAATGTTTCCTATTTGTCAAATTTAAAAACGGAATTTCTATATCCTATTTTAAAAACATACATAATATATAATTATAAATATTATTTGTAGTGTTTACACCTGTTTGAGATGTTTTTTTAATTTTTTATAAACACTGCCTATATTGACTAAAAACTATTGACTGATTGTCTGACTAAAAACACATTGTACCTCCATGAATTGGACGTGTATCTCTTTTCCCATCATGAAAACTGTCCCCTTTTTTTTAGCAAATGCAAGTCACTAGCAGTTGGTACACGGGGACCAGCTCGACCACGGAGAGCAATATGACAGAGCCAGGTTTGAATTACCTATTTAAGGAAGGCATATCTCTCGTTGGTATTTTAAGGATCTATATTTTTATTTATTTTTTTTAAGCATTACGCCCCGAGCAAAGCGTGAAGCCACTAGGATGCAGAAGATTTTGAGCGAGAGCAGATAGGAGTGATAGAAGAAAGGATGAGGAGAGGGATAGTGGATAGATCAAGGTAACTGGAGATGTCGATTGACATTACATTTGAATAGTTGGAGATTATAGGTCACAGGGAAACAGTAATAGGGAAGGGTGTTCCACAGGCGAGGGTGTGAGGTATAAAGCTATAAGAGTAGAAGAGACGGCTACATTTAAAAGTTTCTACAGTGAAAGGGTGAGAGCGGGATGCTAGCCTCGTGGGGCGCTTGAATTCATGAAGTCTGGGAACCAGTGAAAAGTCGGAGCAATTACTATGAAAGTATTTGTAAAAAAGACAGAGAGAGGCGACTGCGCGTCTGTGAGAGAGCAACTGTAGACGAGATGCCAGATCAGGGCCAATTATATTACATATCCGCCTCTGGATCTTGTCAAGAACTCCGAGGTAAACAGAAGGTGCACCAGACCATATATGGCAGCAATACTCCATGCAAGGGCGAATGGTTGATTTTGTATATTTGAAGTATCGATTCCGGGGAGAAAAATTTCCTGGCGCGGCACAGAGAGCCAACTTTCCTCGCGGTGGACGAAGCAATGGATTCAATGTATTTGTTCCATCTCAGGTCAGCAGTCAACGTGAGACCGAGCAGACGCAGAGAGTTGCTCTCAAGAAGTTGACTATCAGACATTCTAATGGGGGGAGGGGCAGGGAACGATCTCTATGATGATTAATAGAGAGTAGTTCAGTTTTTGAGGCGTTAAAGTTGATATATGCTAACTTTCAGTTTCGTGCCCCGAGACATAAACATCAAACATTTTTGAAAGGATTTTTAGCCGACATTATTTCTCCTTAGTATAAACATTTTTAGGAAATACACGTGTTTGGGTAGCTCTTCTTGTTTTTATTTTTTATTTTCTTAGTACAATTAATAAGATTGACACAGCTTAACTTTAGTTATCAAAGCTGCATCAGCGCATTCAGCGATATTTTACCGTAAGCATTATGTTTAAAAACACATGAACGAGTAACGAATATTGAAAGGGATAAGAGAAAGGATAAGAAAACAGAGAAAACAACAAAATAATGGATAATCTTATTAGTCAATAATACAGGGAATTTCCATTATTCTAATTCCAATGCAAAAATATTAAAACGTTTCATATCTGAACACGTCATCAGAAATAATCCTGAAACGTTTCTTTTTATAAATTCATCAGGGATACATTTTTTTTCATCATCTTCCCCTGATTACATTAGATTGTTTAATATCTATGGAGATATGAAGAACTGCAGCAGGAAAATAGGGCTTAATTTTATAGTTTATAGTTTGTTATAGCATCTATTTTTTATATGCAAACTCTATATTATAAGGAAGATTATAGTGCGCCAAACATTCAACTCGTGAAGGCATATCTACTTTCAAAATCAGCTTTCGAATTTACTCTATCTGCTTATGATTACATGGTGTTAATTAATATTTATTGAGATATGAAAAAAGTTACGCGTTTATGAAAAAGAGCATTAGTATTTGATTTATGCAAACTCCACGTAAATGCCTATTCAAGGACGAACTGATAATAAAGGGAGCTAAAAATGTGAACTGCACTAATTTATTTATTTTATTTATTCATTGTGAACAAATTAACTGAAGAAGAACAGAGTATAAACAATAGAAACTTTATCCTCATTGAAAAACTAATTAATTGAATTAGATGAATTCCCTTGAGGAAGTTAATGTCATTAGGAAAGTTGAGCTGGAATCGTGACAACCAAATTTAAAAAAGAAACAAATTCTATACTATTGATGTTTATTTATTCAAGTTGCCAGATAATAGCCATAAATGCGTGCCGGTTAGAAAATAAAATCAAAACATTTTCTGAATTTAACAATTAGAAACAGAATCATCAGAGAAAATGATGACGTTTTACGATTTCAGAAGAATTCTCTTTCTGCCGAAAACGTTACGTCCATTAATGTTATTTTATTGGCAAATTCCTGAATGGAAGAGCAACAGAATTTATGGAGCACTGATATTGAAATTTCTGACAAAGCGATAAGGATCAAGGAACGGGTTTCAGTATTTGTTTATTTGTTATTGATGTTATTTAGTAGGGAGTAACGAAGTTCTTGTGTGTCTTTTAATAAAATGCCATGTCCTTTCAGGGTGCAGCGATCATGACTCTCCACAGATTCCTTTTTCTTTTTTAATATCTAAACTTCGTGGTCGTACTTTAAGCATTATCTGATTGCTTCATGATTAACGAGATAAATACGCTTGTCACAGTCAATTGAATAGATTTCTTCAGTTTGCTTATTTGAAACTGATTCTAATTTTGATCTCAGTCTCCGTCTCTTTTCATGCGTATTCAGCTATACCTATATTGCACAATTTTTTTTATTTTATTACATTTTTATATTTTCTGTCACAACTGCATGAGATATTATACACGCAGTTCTTGGTCATCTATTCTTCTAAAGGAGTTTTTCATTTTAGTTACGTGTCTGCATAACATGTGAATTTTTTAAAAACTGTCTTAATGTTGTGCTAATTACATATTTTTTTAGATCTTTTCAGCCATTTCTCTTATGTACGCTAGAGCAGCAGTCGCTAATTAGTAAGTCTACTTTTGTTTTCTAATGATTTTATCTTCACAGGTTAGATGTTTCCTAGGAAGGCACCTGTTATTCTGGCCATGTCTCATTTGTACATGTCTGGATAAAAGAAGCAAAAATGAAGATGAAAAGAAAAAGGAAACGAAAAACACTGACAAAGAAAGAAAAACGATGAAAAGAAAGAAAGTTAAATTAGAAAAATAAGAAAAAGAGTTCGAAAGGAAAGAGAAAAAGGAAAAAAAGTAGAAAGGAGAAAATAAAAAAGAAAGAAACAAAGAAAAAGAAAGAAAAAACGACAAATATAGACTAAAAAGAAAACTGGCACAGAGAAGAAGAAAAAAAAAGAGGAATAGATTAAAAAGGAAGGAAAAGAAAGATAAAATAGCGAAAATAGTGAAAATAAAAAATCTTGATGAGAAATAATAGAAATTAAAATAGAAAAAAACATACAAACAAAATGGAAAGAAACAGGAAAAGAAGAAAAAGAAGCAGAATAAAAGAGAAAGAAGGAAAGGCAAAAAAAAAAAAAAGAAAAAAAATGGCAAACGCTTAAAATGAAAGAAAAAGTCAAAAGATAGGAAAAGGCATCAGAAATGAAAAAAAAAAAAAAAAAAGACAGTTATAGGAAAGAAAATGAAAAAAAAGAAAATAAATAAACACGGAATTGAATAAAAATTTAAAGCAACAACTAGAGATTGTCTTAAAAGTTCAAGCTTAGGAAAACATTTTAAAGAAACAACACAAGATAGAGAATGAAATAAACAATTGAATTCATTGCTAGGTCAGCTGCTAAGAAAGTTGGTCCACTATGTCGTGCGAGATAATTTTTCTCTTCAGAATCTATCTTACATATCTAAGTCCATATCTTACATATATAAGTCCATCATACGTCCATGCTTAGAATATTACTGTCACATGTGGTCCGCTCTCCCAGCTATTTGCCTTGATCTCGTTGATAAATCCAAAGAAGAATCAGTAATATTATTAATCCTGATCTGGTACCTCGGTTTCAGTCAATTTTCTCACCGCTGTAAGGTTGCCTCTCTATGTCTTTTCTATAAAAACTTTCATGGTAATTGTTCGGATGAACTCTTCGCTATGGTACCTAGACTTTTTGAATTTAAGCGCAGTACTAGACTAACATCGAGATCTCATCGATTTACAGTTGAGCAGGCTAGATGTAGCCGTAAATTCTATGCTAATAGTTTCTTTTCTTGCACTTCTTGCTTGTGGATCTCCCTTCTGGCTCCATGCTTTCCAGCCAAGTTTAATCAGCAAAAATTTAAATGTAATATCAGTATCTATCTACTGTCCTCTTGATTACTCTTTCCTCTTCCCACTCATTATTAATGTTTCTGTTCCTAATTCTTCCACACCCAGTTCCCCTTGTATTTTAGTGGATTTACTGCCTTGTGTAGGGATATTCCGTTTAAAAAAATAAACAAACAAAAAACAAATAAAACAATGAATAAAATAACAGTGGGGCCAATTTGATATGTGGGTACATAAAGCAAGCTTATAAATCGATCATCATTCAAAGAGCCTCGTTTTGGTTCGGCTTGTTTTCATTGAGGAACGAACAAAGAGGCGAATATGGCCGCTGCAATATAACGAATGAGCAATTTGCCCGCAGACACTAACCGCAAAACATTACAATGAACTATCACAATAATAAAAGTTTTCAAAAAACCACCGCCTGATTTCTTAATACTCCCTCCTCTCTTTCACACGTGTTTTCTCCCCCTCTTCTGTCAACTGACAGTTTTGACAAGAGTAGAGATAACTAATTTTATCTGACTTTTGTAAATGAAGAGCATAGCAGGAGGAATCAGATTTTTACTAAAGCGGCACAGGAAACTGACCCTGTTTCCAGCATTTGATGGAGATGAATCCACAAATCTGGTGTACCAAGATCCGATTGGCTTGGACAGGTTGTGCATACCTGTACTATACTTTTTCTAGAACACTCATGCAATGATTGCGAGCAGAAGCAGATCAGAATGTAGTATGGATCTTAATGTTGCCCTAATAAATTTTCATTCCATATATTGATAACACAATTCATAAATTATCGCCATATGTTAGAGTCTGAATGATTAAGAATTTTCTAATTTATTCATTTCAAATATGATTGACAAGTATAACCACTTAAAACAGATCTTTACATTAACACATAATTAAAAGATTGAGGGATCGGTGAAAATCGAACACTTTACAAACAGTCGGCTGGATCAGATTTCTTCCAATTATAATAAAGATCCCAAATGTAGCGATTTATTAAGTTTAGCTTCGCTGGGGATGAGTCCACAAATGTGTTGTAACAAGATCCTAATGATATACCATCTTAGCGGTCATGATCTGCGAGGCACTTTTCAACTGTTTTACTGAGTTCGCAAACACCAAATTTAATTGCTCTAAACTTAGTGTAAGAAATCCCAATACGCTGAAAACATTACTTTTCGAACGAAAAAGGTTACATTTCAACCACTTTTCACTTGTTTTCGTGAGTTTGTAAACACCAAATTAAAATACTATAACTTAGTGTAAGAAAATAAACACGCTGAATACACTACTATTTAAGCGAAAACGGCTACATTTTCACTTGTTTTTCATAGTTTACAAACACTAAACTTTAGTTACTATGATGAGGCAACTAAATGTACTTATTTACTAAGCGTAGTATAGTTTAGCACAAGTCTACAAATATGTGGCAGACTTGACTGGACTAACTCGCCAAACCAGTCCCGAAGTACCCATTTACTAAACTACGTTACCGTAGGTAACTGGTTTCTCCAGAAGGATGCTGAGAATACCATGGACTGAAAATGTGAGCAATGATGAAGTTTTAGAGAAAATCGAAACAAGATCTACAGTTATAGTTAACATCAGAAAGAGACAGTTGAAATTTATGGGTTAAATAATAAGGAAAGAGGGCTTAGAAAATTTAACACTCACAAGACATGCAAAGGAACAAAAGAAAGCAGCGCATAAATAACTAATGTGCGTGTGTAGGTTAGAGATTAGGAGAGATGATGAAATAAAAATCTTATTAAGGAGACGAAATTGTGGAGAGCCATGATCGCTTACGTCCCGAAGAGACATGGCACATAGAAATATAAGAAGCTTATTGGTCCACGGTTTCAAATGTGAGACGTCCATTGAGCTGGATAACCATTATCCAAAGCTGATGTTCTCTTGTTTAAATTGTTTGACACAAGGCCATAAATATGGGGCACTAGGTATAGATCGAACTTAATAATCTATTAGCTCGTTAACCATTATACAGCCCCAAGGCCCTCATTTTTTTAGTTGTGTTATTTACAAATCGTAGTTTAGTTTTAATTCTCGGTTCCAATTGTGAGGCACCTAGTGAGTATCAAACTTATTTCACGGTCTAAATGGTCTTTTACTCTTGTTCACCAATCATTAGCCAACAGCGGGACTGATCTATTGTGATATGTTTTTGTTGTGATGCGGTCAAAAGATTTCGGGTTGATGTCATTAGATGTTAGGTTTTGTATATCAAAAGAGGCTTTTAATAGAGACCGGGATAAAAGGAAAAAAGAAAAATGATCTGATAGACATCTTACCATCTATAATTAATCCGTGGCGATCATGTCTCGCGTTGTACTCGTGAGATTTACTCTAAAGTTTTCTTTCATTAAGAAAGCAAAGATTTGTAATAGAAAGGCGTCACTATACTTCGTCGAACAAGAAGGCTTTTTACTTTTTTCTCATTTAGATGGAAAGTAGAGAAATAATTTTAGAAAACGTGCAACCTTGAATGTATTATTTGTACATATATTTCCCCCAAAAAAACATAGTGTGACACAAGGCTACAAAGGTGGAGCACCCAGTGAGAATGGGACTCAATACAGTATGAATGATTTATGAGATTAGGCTTTTTAGTTTCAACTGTTCATACGTAGTCGAAACACACCCATTCCCTCTGTATTCTAACAGGAGGAAGTGAGCTTTTTTCCCAAAACTGTTGCCTTATGGAACAGATTTCCGAGTGGCCCCTTCATAATTTTCACTTCCAACTTCCTCTTCCTACATTCATATCACTCACTTCATTCAGTAACCCGCTACATTGAGCGGCTCTTGGGCCTTATATTGGGTGAACATTCGTAAGATAAATATTGTTTCACAGTAACGCGCAGTCACTATTTACTAAGCTAAGATTGGTATGGCAACAGGAGTCCACTCCACGATGAGGATTGACCGTTATAGCTAACCATTACGCTGAAATCTTTTTATTTTTTATTTTTTTATTAGGATGTATCAAAAGAATTTTCGCTTTTTATTTTACTTCTAAACTTATCTCATGGACCTATCTAAAGGCTACCTATGTATGACATATTATTATTACTATTATTATTATTGATTTATTGACAATTATTATTATTATTCGTCGTTACCAAAAGTATTTTAGTTGTTTTACAGACCCTTATTCAATGAAGACTTTCAATGATACCCATTTATTTACAATAATAATAATAATAATAATAATAATAATAGTAATAATAATTGATTGTTTGATTGATTGATTCGTTTTCTAAGATTTATCAACCATTTACAGATTATTTAAAGCCAGAAAAATATTTTTAGATTGTAAGAATTATTTTAGATAATAATGATTTAGTGATACAAGTCTTACTAATTAATCCATAGTTGAGGGGAGAAGAGGTGGAGTCATACCTTTCCCAATGGTATTTGCGCGTAAGTGAATATAACGAACCCAACTGGAATTGGATCTCGGCTTACGTATTAACAATTCTGAGCCATTATCCATTACACCACCTGCACACTCAAGGTTACAGCAGCTGATATTCCTAAGTGGCTATTCTTCTAGGTACTGACCAGGCTCGACGTTGCTTAACATCGGTGGCCATAAATAATAATAAATAAAGTGGTATAATGATAATAATTGTTGTTGTCGTTGGCGGAAGTTGTTGCCAAATTTGGGGTGGTCATTGACATTTCCTTCTGTGCGAAATGAGTCCTATGTTGAATGTGAAGAGCCGTCCGCAGACACCGCATTGTAGGGCAGGATGGTTCAGGGGATGGTTCAGGGGATGGTTCAGGGGACGGTTCAGAGGATGGTTCAGAGGATGGTTCAGAGGATGGTTCAAGGGATGGTTCAGGGGATGGTTCAGAGGATGGTTCAGAGGATGGTTCAGGGGATGGAGAGCTCTAGCTTTCTTATATTTTCTCTCTTCGTCGTCTCTTCTCTTTGTCTTTTGGTGTTTTCGAAGGATATTTTTTCGTGGACTGCTCGTCTCCAATTAGTTCTTTCTGCAACTTCCGTCTCCCAAATGACCGGATCGATTTCTAACCTCAGCAAGCTGTTTTTGAGCTGATTCTTGAATCGACGACGTGGGGCTCCACATGGTCTCTTGCCAGATGCGAGCTGCGAAAAGAGGATTTGTTTGGGTAAGCGGATGTCTAGCATTCGGGCAAGGTGTCCAATCCATCGAAGTTGGTGGTGAGTTATGATGGTTTCCAGGATCTCTTTGCGCAGAGAACATTGTTCGTGATACGGTTATAACAATATTAGGCTGCATCAAAAGTATTTTACAGACCGTTATTTCAAAGCTTATTTCATATAAACCTTTAAAGACAATCCATTATTCCACTATATTATTATATATTTATATATTTTATATAGTAGTGTTTATCAAAAGTACTTTCGTTTTTTAAAGTTCCTAAGTTTAAAACTCATTTCATTTAAACATCTAAAGACTATTTATATTTATTCTTTAAAGTTTACCAAGACGCCGTTAACTGTCAGTTTTTCTCCCTAACTCCATACTGCTGTAGCATTAAATGTAAATGGAAAGAAATTATGTTTTACGGCCATATCACGTTGAAACACCGGTTCTCTTCCGATCACTAAAGTTAAACAATGTTGAGTCTTGTCAGTACTCAGAGAAGTGACCTCTGAGGAACACAGGCTGCTGTAAACTACGCAAGCCGTCGACGGCGACAATCTCGCCGCTGATACTGACTGAAGACTTCGATGTGCGCAGGTGCTTCTGCACTGACAGGTCGCAAGACCTACCTGGAATTGGGTGAGTGAAAAGTTTTTTTTTTTTACCTTCCATCAAATACGACATTTTACAGTCCGCAGATACAACTACAGAAACAATTACTGAATTTTAAATATTTTTTTATATTTAAAATTTTCGGATTTTTATAATCTTCAATAGAAAATATCTTTGTATGTGGATTTGTGTGACTCTATATCTGATTAACTCTTCAGGACTTATTCACAAATTAATGATATTATTTTTTAAATTTAAAAAAGAAAAATCTTGGTAAAAATATATTATTTTACATTTGTTACCCTCCCCCTTTGCTATGAAATTTCGAGAAATTAAAATTTCAGCCTCTTCATATTTATATTAATTAAAAGCAAGACTCCTTAGAGAATTTAAATCATCAATTTGTTTTTGTAAAATAGGAATATCATTTGCTAAAAATCTGTTCTGAATAGTAAATTAAAAAATGCCATAAAAATAATATATTATTTAACTAGAAAACTTTTAATTGCTTTTATAAATAATAACAATTTTTTTCGATGAAAATGAGTGAATTTTTACAAGAATTGTTTTCATTTTTTTTAAATTTTAATTAGAATAATAATTTTTAAATCTTAAAAAGTTCTATATTAATTTAATCTTTTTAGATGTCATTATTATTAAGTAAGATCTATATTTAAATGGAAAAGCTTAGTACAAATTATCAAACGGCAATATTTTAAAAGTATTTTGAATTTTTTTTGTATGTGTATAAACATGCCGATTTTTGTAGAAATGGTTGTTCACATACGCCATTATCAGAAAATAAAAGCGATAACTATAGTAAATTTAAAGAATCTAAAATTCAATAAAACTTTAGATTATAGAAAATATTTTCCTACATTTTTAAGATTATCGAGTACTTAAAAATTATATAAAAAGGCGCTTACGTTATATTATTCAATTATTTTTTTTATGCATAAAGCCCCTATTGAACAACATTACAAAAACATCGATTTGTCAACAAGCTGTAAGCACCTTAAAGGCTTAAATAAACAGCTACGGCTGTATTAAAATGAATTTCTGTGATATTTTGCACTTAAAGTAAATAATATTTGTTTCAAATCAGATTAATTATACTTAATAATTAATGTTCCTCAAATAAAGTTTTAGAAAAATATATTTTATCTTTGAAATATATTTTAATAGAGTGAATTACATCCAGAGGAATGGTGGCTAGAAATGTCGCTAAAATAAATAAAAAAATTTCAAAGCGAAAATCGATCCACAAGATGATTTTCGCTCACTATAACCCCTTCCAACTTAAGTAACAGGGTGCCTCACAGGTTTCACGTACGATTTAATTTTCAAGTGTTTTTGTTCACTGCTCTTTGAACTGTCATAGGTGAAACTCATCTCTCACGTGCCAAACGACTTATGAATTGAGTTTGACCTTTTCCAAATGATCTATTTAGCTCTAAGTTGAAATAATGATCCCTCTTCCTGTTGTGACCTCCTGATCCAGTTTAACTCTCTACTGTTCTCTCTTTTTTAAAATTTATTCACCGTTCTCTTGGTGGTTCTTGAATGGGCTTTGAAGATGGAAGCCAAAATATGAATATTAATACCATTACTGAAAGACTGAATGATTTTTTCCTCTTATAATTGCATTCTAGTGTATCCATAAAAAATATAGTAATTTTGCCAAGGGAGCATAAATGAAATCTTCAACTGATTACAATTGAATGGCTGTTTAGTGAAATAGATAACTGTTTCTTTAAACGAAATGGGAAAAATTGGAAAACCTTCCTCCTTCCAAATAAGGATAAATCTTAAAAGGACATAACTTTAAGTTTTGCTTTGGTTTTCAAAATTAAAGACTAAAAATATTTTGCACTTAATGGCACACAAAGAAAAATATAGTGAAGAAAATACAGGATATAATTCTTGGCACCTATTACTACACACACACATATATATATATATATATATATATATATATATACATATATATATATATATATATATATATATATATATATATATATATATATATGATAACATATAGTTTTAAGGTTTGTTATATTTATGGATTAAAGTGCTCAATATCAGGGATAAAGTGTATGTAAATAAAGAAGTGGATAGCGAAGCCAACACCCGACGACGACAGTGTTTCATTCTTAAACGTAATCGTCAGACCATATGTGTTGTTTTTGCTCGACTATTTATATATATAGGTCAGTGATGCATAGTGGGTAGTCTGTTGTATTATTCTAACGGTTATTTCGGCGGACGGTAAAGGTTATGTTTCGAATTATTCTAGGGCCTTTTGAGTGGAAATAATTGTGGAAGAAGATGTAGTTTTGGGGCTATTTATAGTGTTGTTTGTTAACTTTTATTTTTATTTATTTATTATCGATCATTTTATTGTGTGTGGTTATTATTACATTTACTTGTGTTTACGTGTCCGTTCGTATTTTGTTAGTTTGTTTATTGTTTACTTTATTTATTGGTAATATTTCCACTTTTCCACTTGAGGTTTATCGATATGAATACGTGAAAGAAGGAAGGACATTGAAACAGTTACACATTATTCCAATTCCAAAATATCTGATGAACCTAAATAAATATCGAATCAGGTTTAATTTAAAAAAAGTTTTCCTATTTGTTATTTATTTACACACACACACACACACACACATACACACACACACACATATATATATATATATATATTATAAATTAATTGATTTAAAATATGGTTTTTCCGCTACACAGTTCTAACCATGTTTTTGAAACATGGTTAGAACTGTGTAGCGGAAAACCATATTTTAAATCAATTAATTTATAATATTAATGCTCTGTAAATTTACATTGAGCACTATTTTGTAAAAATAAAAATATCTATAAGAACACCGGATTATATATCTTACTGTTCTTTCTTTATATATATATATATATATATATATATATATATATATATATATATATATATATATATATATATATATATATATATATATATATATATATATATATATATATATATATATATATATATATATATTAGACAATACCAATTTTAACATTACTCATTTCAAAATATTTTTCTCAACTTGATTCTTATAGATGATTCGGTCAAGTAACCTCTTGCTATCATCAGGTCTCCAACGTTTGGCTAATAAGCGATATTTGTTGATTATTCTATAATAAGGTGATACTCGTTATTGTCCGTTCCTGTTGAACATGTACTTGATTACCTGATCGAAGGATTGAATTCACGACCACTAGATGGCAGTAACCTAAATCTAACCAACCGTTATATCCACTACGCCACCGCCCCCAAGGATAGCCTTTAGATTCAATGTTATGAGGTTAAAAGGAAAGAAAAAAATATTTAAATAACATCGCACATATAATAATTTATACTGAAATATTTTATATCGATGAAAAAATGAGTTACTCACTTGAACAATGAAAACAAATATATAAAAAAATCAAATAAACGGCTGCTTACAAACCGTTTTGACTCAGTCACTGATACAGACAGAAAAAAGTTGTAACTCTCTGCCAAATTTCAGATTCTTCAGTGCAAAACTGTGTCCTACACATTGGCAAAAAAATACAAGACATAATTGTTACGCTTAATTCCTTTCGTTTATTTTGACCAATGATCTGCAAAGTATAAACAGGTCTTATCATTCCAGACTAACTTGCAACTTAAGTGTGACTCAAACAGTTATTGTTCTTTTGTATGCATCAGAAGCATTTTGGAGTAATGGTAAAATTAAATGTGTGTATTTATAGAGGCAAAATTACCCAGTCTCTTGTGGACAATGCTGCAAAAAACGCCAGAATGAAGCTATTAAAATGGGGAGATTCTGACTCGGAGTTGGAAAGGAAACTCCAGGAACGAGACATCTGCTTGTGTACATTTGATGGCGAGATGTCTGTCTTTTTCTGTAATTAAAAAACTTAGCATTATGGCTTTTTATGCTTCATAGGTAACATAGATATTACTATTAATTTAATGTTTGTTTGTTTGTTCAGTAGCATATCAACTCCTTATCGGTCATTTAATGCCGAAATTTAATTTTAATTTCTTGAGAGCATTAGTTATTTCTTTTATAAAAATATATTGCTGGTAAATTCTATTTCTTACAAAAATAAATTGCTTGCAATTTTTTTTACTATAAAAATGTATTGCTGGTAGTTTTACTGTAAAAATGTATGTTTATATTTTCATAGTGTTTTGACCCCAGTTTGGGGGTTAACTATTTGCTCATAGTTGGGGACATAGCAGGTGCTACCACCCCGGGTCAGGATGAACCTAGGAACAATAGCAATTAAGAAGTGGTTCCAAGCTCGTCAAAAGCTCCCGATAAGGATTGTTGCAAGATGTAGTTTATCGTCATACACAGGAGGCAATGAATTTAATGTGTCCATATCCCAGGCGTACATGGGAGTAGAAGCAAACAGGACAGTCCCTCTCGGCACTTCCCATTTGGGATGCATCAGACACCAGGTATTGATCCTGACTTTCCTTCTTTAAAGGCAGTAGGAGAGGTGACACCTGATTTGGATATAGTCGGTGATCATATTATGCATTTTTGATATTGGATTTCCGACAGGAAGTAATATGAAAGTGAAGTTGTTTGAGCCGAATGTATCGATTACTTATTTAAAAGATTCAAAATTTCAGTTTTAATTGAAGAGGATTTTATTCAGCTGAGGTTTTTTTTTTAAAGAATAATTTTAACCTCTTAAAGACCACCGTAAAATCCGAGAGCGATAAATAAGAGTGAAAAATAAAAAGCTGATACTAATTATAGGTTTCTATAAGAGTATTGAACTGTTGCGAAATATCAGTGCTCCTATATGGTCGTGAATGATGAACAATCTCATCACAGATGAAGATACTTGAAGCAACAGAAGGATGCTGAGAATACCATGAACTGAACATGTGAGCAACGACGAAATTTCAGAGAAAAATGGAAACAAAAAAGGACACGGACACTTAACATCTGGAAGAGACAGTTGAACTTTCTCGGGCATATAATGAGGAAAGAGGGATTGGAAAATTTGATACTCACAGGACAGATTGAAGGCAAGAGGGAGAGAGGAAAACAGAGCATAATAGCGGAACAAAGTTTAAGAGAGATCACAAAAGGACAGCATTTATTAGGAGCTACGAATGACAGGAAATTGTGGAGAACCACGATTGCCAACACTTGAAAAAGAAAATCAGGTATTAATTATAGATTTCTGATTATGTGTCATTAATGCCCATCGACTCCAAAATAGGACGTGCGTTAATATTTTTTTTTCTTCTGCTGGTTGTACTTCGCAAAACTGTTGCTCAAAACTTGCTTAAATGGGCCATCTTTCTGACACCTTTAGATGGAGTGAAAAAAAAAAATCAAATAACCCCCCCCAAAAAAAACAGTTGATTTCAGGAGAAAAATGTAAAGAAAAAGTACACCCCCAAAATGGAGTGTTGCAATAAATGGAAAATTCCAAGAAGTAAAAAAAAGGACATGAGTACATGGACGCATCGCATTAAGGTGGAAAATTGCTGAAGATTTTCTCCCAGCGCTGCTGTTTGAGGCTTAGATTGAGTGAAGAAATTAAGATCGAATGAAGTTATACATCCAGAGAGTCACCTGAAAAGCATTACGTGTTCAGGTATTTGAAAAGATCACATTTCTGTTAAGATCTTTTAAATTTGGGATTGGTCGACCTAATTCCAGACATGATATCTCCTTCGACATATTCTTGTATTCGATGGACAAGAAATTATTGCGAGTCGTGATCGCCAACGTCATGAAGGAGTAGATAAAAAAAAATCAAATATTAATTATAGATTTCTGGTTATGGGATGTGTGTTAATATTTTTTATTTTTCTGTCCGATCTGCTTCGCAAAATCTGACTAAATTACTAAATATAAGAATTATTTGCACCCCTTCCTGGTCGGGCCAAGAACTTTTCATTACATCGTTGTACGTTTGTATCCTTTTGTGTATGCGTGTGTGCCCGCGTCTTTGTGTTTGGCGGGGGTGGGGATTGCAAAGATTTGTATACAATTATAAAAATGATTGAAAGTAAACTTATAAAATGACTATGTTTTCATTGACGCCAATCATATTCCCACTCAACGAACGCATCATCTGGTCCCCATTTTTTTCTCGTTAACTTTGATATATTACTTCCTTTAATGCGAATTTTTCTTCCACTTTTACTCTCTCTCTCTCTCTTTCGCCCTTATCTCTCTCTTTTTCTCTCTTTATCTGTGATTTTCGCGTTCTCACGCATTCGTGTTTCTTCTCTCTTTCTTTACATTCTTCTTGTAGAAGCAGTTCGACAGTTCATAGGAGGTCGTCGTGACAATCGTAAGATCTCTTTGCTAACTTCGTGGACGTCTTTGTAATAAGGAAACAATTATTTGAAGATTCTAAGTTTAATAGCAAACGCAGCAAAAAATTTATTCCTGGCATAAAGAAAAAGAAAATTTAAAAAATGCCCAAAAGCCTCAGCAATCCCAACCAAAATGTAGACGAAATAGCCAAAAGAGACAATTACATCAATGCAACTCTCAATGTGTTTACACTTCTTATAAACAATGGTGTACAAAATAAAATAACATAGGTATCTGAAGGGAGAGAAAAAAGTAAGAAAGTTATAGGCAAGATAAGCAAAGTACGTAAGATTCCAAATTATTCTATAAATGATTATCTGTTTCTTTGGTGATTCTATGACAACGCTGCGACTGATGTCTCCATTCGCCTGTCTCCAATGTAAGGAGCTTGTCTGTACTTTTTCTCATTTTATAAATGATACGAGATTCGAACAACAAAGATTCTTTCGAAGAATTGCTTCCGAGAAATACTAGTCTAAATAATTCTTCGAATAATGAAAGTGTCTTAGAAAAAAACAAAAAAGAAAAAAAAAACAAAAAAACAAAACAAAACAAAGAAACAAGTAAAATTCAAAAAAACATTTTATTTTGTTGTTATGTTACTGGGAGTGAGTATCTATCTATCTATCTATCTATTTATCTATCTATCTATCTATCTATCCTAGTCTTTTCATATCTATCTATCTATCTATCTATCTATCTATCTATCTATCTATCTATCTATCTATCTATCTATCTATCTATCTATCCTAGTCTTTCCGTATCTATCTATCTATCTATCTATCTATCTATCTATCTATCTATCTATCCTAGTCTTTCCATATCTATCTATCTATCTATCTATCTATCTATCTATCTATCCTAGTCTTTCCGTATCTATCTATCTATCTATCTATCTATCTATCCTAGTCTTTCCGTATCTATCTATCTATCTATCTATCTATCTATCCTAGTCTTTCCGTATCTATCTATCTATCTATCTATATATCTCTATCTATCTATCTATCTATCTATCTATCTATCTATCTATCTATCCTAATCTTTCCGTATCTATCTATCTATCTATCTATCTATCTATCTATCTATCTATCTATCCTAGTCTTTCCGTATCTATCTATCTATCTATCTATCTATCTATCTATCTATGTTTCTGATCAACATACGCAATTTGGGGGCCTTTTACAGGAAAACTGTTGCGCAAACAGAACAAGACTTAATGGGTAATCTCTATGACAGCTTTCGGTGTAGAAAAAGATATAGTGGACATCAGGAGAAAAATATAAAGAAAAAGTAAGCGCAAAAATTGAGTGTTGAATTCAATCGGCATCGGATCAAAGTGGAAAATCGGTGAATATTTCTTCTGGGGCTGCCTTCTGAGGTTGTGATCGAATAAAGGAGTTTCGAATTTAGTTTCGAATGAAGCTATATACTCAGGTCGACCTAATTCCAGACAAGCTATCTCCGACGTATTATTTGCATTCATAGCCTATTCTTGTATTCTATTCTTGTATTCCATTCTTGTATTCTCTTCTTATATTCAGTTCAACTTTGTCATAGCAAATACACTGCCACCTGGTGTGAGATTACTTTGAGAGTGGAATGTTAGAGAAGAATATAAAAGGACGTAGAAGTGTTGTTAAACAATCCCGATGGAAGGATAGAATAGGCGATTATCTCCCTTTGGTCGAGATAGTCACTTGGGTCACGTAATGGCTGCTTAGAGGCGTCACACCATACAGTGACGAAAGTGGCTAGTCATGTAGTCGGTTTACAGCAGCCGAACCGAGCAGATGTTTTTTTTAGCCTGGATCAAGTTGCCAGAGCTGAGGCTAAATCTGCCTTATTTAGCAAGTGCCACAGCTTATAGGCACATGGCGCCGTTTCTCTTTGGAAATATATCTTCCCCAGATATAAAAATCTCCGGTTAGCAGTCCTCAATTTGGGTAAATTATATATTCCATCGTTTCCAGTCGCGGAATATATCCTCACTTCGGATATAGTAAATGAATCTAGCCCATTTGTATCTGGAGTCCTAAACATGGCTTCTCCATAAACACATCAGAATCTCTATGTTACATGTAAGACCCATAAGATACATAAAACAACTTAGTGGAAAGTTAGAAAAATTAAAAGTTGGACAGACAGACCTTGTCGGTAATGTTTAATAAAATTTGTATAAAATAATTCTTGCTTCTTAAATACACCTTACATACATATATATAGTCCGACTATTATATTAATATATTTTCTGTTTACACGTTATTTTTATACATACAAATATTTAAGTAAATGCACTGTTTATAATAAAGAGTATTAACAACATTTACCGACCTGAAAGCTAAATGTTTACGTTAAGATATGCTTCGAGAAGATATGAGCGTACGAGAGAAATCAGGGCGGATTTGTAATTTTAAAACAGTAATTTAACCTTGATAACTAGACGCTTCCTCTGTAGCTATGTAGTATAGCACATTAGGCTATATGACGGATTCATGTAGGATACAGGTTCGATTCCTGTCGGAATACACATATTTTCTACGAGATTTGTCGGATATTCAGGCTGGTAAATGTTGTTAATACTGTTTATTATAAACAGATCATTTACTTAAATATTTGTATCTATAAAAATAACGCATAAACAGAAAATATATTAAAATACCTTTATATATATATATATATATATATATATATATATATATATATATATATAAAAGTTATGAAAAATTCGGGTAATCCCAAGGAGGATGAAATCCTGAGAGCTCAATGTAAATCCAGAGCTAATATTTAAAAGAAAAACAGACCATTTTAAGGTACCATTACAATAATTTATTTCACCAGAGTCTATTTAAAAGGACGCCGGATCATCAGATAGAATAATGGAATAAAGTGCTCAATATCAGAGATAGAGCGTGTGTAAATATAAAAGTGAACATAGAAGTCAACACTTAGAGGCGACAGTCTGTTTCATGGCCTAACGATTGCATATAGCATGAAACAGACTGTCGCCTCTAAGTGTTGACTTCTATGTTCACTTTTATATATATATATATATATATATATATATATATATATATATATATATATATATATATATATATATATATATGTATATATATCTTGTGTATTTGGCCAGCAATCCCTCTTTTATACAACTTAGATTAAAAATGACAGACAAGGTACTACGGTTAAGTTTTTTTAATTTAATTTTTCTTGTGCTTTTATAATTTTCTTTTTCTTCTTTTCTGGATGAAGATAAATGACGTAGAATTGTTCGAATGTTCTGTCTGTCCGATCGTCCTGGGCTCTACTTTGAGGCATTATCAAGGACGACTTTATTTTGACTTTTAATCGAATGTATGGATTGTTTTATGTGCGTATCTAAAGTTATAGAAATGTTTTATTTTCCAAACACGGTCAGCACATTTTGGCCGTATTCATAGTTGATGTTACTGAGATTGTTTTTTTGTTCTCTTTTTCTCATAATAATGCTTACATTATTTATAGACTTTGTTTTAATGTGGATAAGCCTATTATATTTCTAATATCAACGAGTATGTTGCGTATGGAATTTGGTAGGTCTTCATGTGTATTTAAAAGAGACCTAATTGAGCTATGGTCAGAGAGATGTAACGTGAATCTTATTGTTGGACACACACGCACACATATATTATTCAACTCTCTCTCTCTCTCTCTCGATATTTATCAGCTCTTTTTCTTTACATTTTTAGCGTGATTATTTGTCACAAGGGGGCGTTTTCTAAAAGCTTTTCAATCTCAAATGTATCTTTGTTATTGTAAACCCTTAGTAACCAGATTCTAGAAATTGTCCTTTACCTTTTAACTCTTCCAGACAGAGTGAAATATAAACCACGCATTCATTTTGTCGTTCGTGTTATTTTTCTACTTGCAAATGAATCTGTCTCTCAGATCAATTGCCAGTCTTTTGTCACTGGAACGTCAAGTTAGCGCGAGCTTATCGGCGCGGAAAGTGGAATTGGCAATTCGAGTTCGAATCCCGGTGAAATTTGTTACATTCACTTTACCCGAATGCCTTGCAAAAAAGTAGGAATCTTCTTCCCACTCATAGCCATAGGTCAAATAGTAGGGTAGACTGTGCTCTCTTGCCTTAGGTGGTAGGTAATCGGGGAGAATGTTAATAATCAAAATCATGGAAAAGGCAACAAGAAACCACTTCAATAAATCACAGCAATTCACATATAATAAAAATAAAGAAATCTGTGATCACCTACGTCATGAAAAGACATAAATTAAAGAATATTGAATGTTGCTAGCCAATACTTCATCCTTGAGTAGAGTCGATCCTGTTTTAATTTTGAAAAAAAAGATTAGCAAGGTCACTCCTTGCCTGAGATTGTGGCACAAAAACACATGTAGTATCTTCATGTAATATTCCCCAATAACGGTAGTCATGTTACCGGATGAATCGCAGAAGAAAAATGGTTCAATCAGTCTAGTTCTAGATATGGCACAATAAACGATCAGTTTCTGAGAGCCTCGTTCATGCTCGAGAATTTCTATTGGGTTTCATTTTCTCCAAATTCGACAGTTTTTGTCTGTTTACCCGACCAGAGAGATGAAAGATAGATTCGTCGCTGAGCCATGTTTTCCAACAGCTGAGGGTTGTTTTGGTAATTGTAGAAGAATGATTCACACATTTCCCCATGAGCCTCATAATCCTCGGCTTGAATCGTTCGAACAACCTGAAGTTGGTACGGGTAGGGCTTTATCACTTTCTGAAGCATCCGCTGGACCGTGCTTTTGGTGATATTGCCCTCTGGATGAACTTTCCCTGGCTTTGCGCCAACGCCTGTTCTAGGAGTTCAGACGTCCTGGGTATGACGATAAACTACATCCGCGTCCTGTGTAAGACGATAAACTACATCCAGCATCAAGGCCTCTGATCAGGAGTTTTTGAGGAGCGTGTAACCACCTCTTAATTGTTGGTGTTCTCAGGTTCACCCTGACCCGGGGTGGGAGCACTTGTTACGAGCGGGGTTCCCAGCTATGGGCAAATAGTTAACTATTATCAGCAATACATTTTTTGAAAAAAAAATATTACCAGCAATACTTTTTGGAAAAAAGTTATTACCAGCAATACATTTTTGAAGGAAAAATATTAGGAGAAACAGATTTTTGACAAAACAAAATATTACTAGCAATTAAAAATTTTGTTGGCATTAAATAACCCATTGAGGTTGATATACCGTAAAACAAAACAAACCAAACCAATCTAAGAGTACGGTGTTTTCACCAGGGGTGTTAGGAGCAGGCCTTCCGCTGCATGGCTTGTCAAGAACATATCCTGTTTCGAGAAAATCGCTGTGGATAGCGTATATTGTTCTATGCGTTGGAACAGTGTAGCGGACATAAAGCTTATCAAACTCGTGCCGAACTGCAGTTGGTAACTGAAAGATTTCTTGCCAGGCGGCAATTTTGCAACGCTACTCCATCAATTGGCGAGCAATGTGCAAGGAAATGATACACTTACAAAAACTGCAACGTTGTCTAATGATACCTGAAACGAAAAAGAGAAAAGAAAGTGTATAGTGACTTTTGGAACTCCCTGTATTTGCAATATTTGCCCATAATTTGAACGGTACAAATTTGATGCAAATTAGATGTTAACTGTAGGGATGGTGGCAATGACCTTGACTTGATTGTGATATATTAATTTTCTGTCCAATGGACCATGTGTACTTAAAATCTTCGCTTGTATCAAGACAATTTGATTCGTAAAAGCTTGTTTTACGAAAACGTTACTCTTTCCAAATTGTACTGTTTACGTCACCCGCCATCTTTGTCGACAACGAATGCGAACCTCAGCAACGTTTCAGTTCAATTCCGCTTTCGAAATTTATTGAAACTGTTTCGTTAAATTGATTTTATTACGGAAGAAATAAGGGCAAAGAAAATGCTTCTTCAGGAAAGAACCATCAATCCTTGGTAAAAGTGCGGTAAAATTTATGTCCTCTTCATAAAATCAATTGCTATTACTTATTTGCATGAAAAAATCGCATTTTATGCATGTATGCTAGAGTGTGTATGTGACCAATATATATATATATATATATATATATATATATATATATATTCATACCCGTTTCATTAAATAATATAAACAAGTGTTGTCTATTTATTTTATGTAAATTTTTTTCGTAACATCTGATAAGTTTAATAACATTATCGTTGAACGAAGAAAGAAATTCACCATAGTGATCCATATATATATATATATATATATATATATATATATATATATATATATATATATATATATATATACTTAGTTTTATGGATGTGAGTTTGTAACCTTAGGTTTCACGCTTTTCCAATCCTCAAACTTAGGGTTTGTCTGAGGCTCGCTAAACCTAGGGTTACAAACTTACATCCATACAACTAAATATGTTAGCTCTATCGCTGATATTGAGCGTGTTCCAATAAGTAACGCAAATATAAATTATATAAATGTTATATATATATAAATCACGCACACACACACACATACATATATATTATAGATATATGTGTGTGTATGTATATTTAGGCAGCATATCTTCAGTTATACATGTGCCGTTGAATAATATAAACATATGTCTATTTTTATAATAATCTTTTCTAGCTCTCTAATTAGCTTCCTGATGTTAGCTTGAAATTCATCAAGGATGGCGCTGTAGGTTTTCCTTACTATCAATCTTCTCCGAGATCACCCTAAAGGTTGAATTACGAAGACATACTTATTGTAACTGTGATCGTTTTGATGGTGATTTTTGAAAACACACGTGAACGCGTTCTGTTATAATTATTTTTAAATTTATCCATTTTAGTTATGGTGTTTTTGCAAACAAGCGTCCTAATATAAGTTTGATAACCAGAGATGGTAGAAAAGCAAAATGACATTAAATGTTGGTCAAACGCATTTCAGAAACATTACTGCTAAGCTCGTGATAAATTTTGTTCAGTGTTGGTTAGTTGCTTTTGATATAGAGGGCCTGGAGATTTTGAATTTTTTTGTTTATTATTTTCACGGTGTAGTATATGGGTGTTGTCAGCAAGTATTTTCCTGCATTATGAAAAGGTGGACAGGAATGTGTCTTTAAATCTTGTGCAATAGAACTTCTACCCGACATTGGTTCTAAAGAGTATTGGCGGCTCTGCAAGAGTGTGCTGAACTACAACAAATCCTCAATCCCTCCTCTATTCAATCAATTCGAAGTGCTAACCTCCTCAGCTGATAAGGCTGAATGCTTTGCTCGGAAATTCTCATCCAACTCAACAGACAGCTCATCCGGGGAACCCACATCTGATTTCCCCCCCTAAACTGAGGCTATACTGAGTGAGATGTGCATAACCCCGTCGATGTTATTAAATTAATCTTTCATAAAGCAAGTGGTAATGAGGGGGATACCATCCGTAGTCCTAAATAAATATACACCTGAGCTGACTCTAGTTATCTCCAAACTATGCAACTAGTGCCTCGCCAATTCTCGATTTATAGCCTGTTGGAAGTCCTCCACTGACTTCCCGGTCTTTAAGAAATATGAAGACCCTTCCGACCCATCCAATTTCCATCCTATCAGTTTCTTACCGCATTCGGCAAAGTCATCAAGGGTTTAGTCAATGCCGAAGTGGTTAAACACCTCACCTCCCACGATCTGCTCTCTGACAAACGGTGTTCGATGTGCTTACTGCCATAACTGAATATGTATACCAAAGCTCTTGATAATAACGGCGAAGCTCAAGCTTTTGCTCTAGGTATATCGAAGGTGTTTGACAGGATTTGGCATGCTGGCTTCCTGCGTAAGCTTCAGGGATACAGTATTACAGGACTATTATTTGATTTAATCCAGTCATTCCTGTCTAAATGGGAAATGAAGGTTGTCCTGAACGGGCCCTCTTCCAGTTCCTTTCAAATAAACGCTGGTGTTCCTCAAGGCCTTGGTTCCTTGTTCCTTGGTCCTACACTGTTTCTGATCTTCATCAATGATCTTCCTGACGTCATCAGTTCTCAAGTAGGCATCTACTTAAACGACACTACCATTTACTCGTGTCTCAATGGTAAATCCCGCATTGCTGACAAAATGAACTTGGCCGTTGGTCTCGAAAACGACATCCAATCTGTGGTTGACTGGGGCACAAAATGGCTTGTGCATCTTAATATCTCCAAAACGAAATTGCTGTCATCTACTCATCATAGAGAAACTTCTCTGCCTCCTATCAGCATGTTTGATGCTCAACGTCACAAGCTCCACACTGCTCCTTCTTGGTCTCACGTTTTCCATTGACCTGAGGTGGAACAACTACATTGTTTCGATAGCTGTTTCTATCGCAGAGTATTGGTCCTCTTTGTTGCGTTAGAAGGTTTTCTCGTTTGAGTCCATCCTATTACTCGTCCATGCATATACGGTCTGGTGCCTCCGCTGTCCTCGACAAAATCCAAAGACAGATATCAATGTGATCAGTCCTGACTTGGGGTCTCGACTCCAGTTACTTTCTTACCGACGTAATATGGCTTCCTCCGTCTTTTCTATAAATATTTTCATGGCATCTCCTCTGACGAGGTATTTCACTGGTGTCCCGTCTGCATGAATTTAAACCTGCTACTAGGTTGGCAGCTCGGTCCCACCCTCTTACTGTCGAAACAATTAAATGTTACTACCTCTTCTACTCCACAGCTTCTTCTCTCGCACTTCCCGACAGTGGAACTCCCTTTCTCTTACTTACTTTCCAGATAATTATAATCTCCAAAAATTTAAATGTAATGTAAATCTACATCTTCTGATGTCTTGATCTCCGTTCTTCATTTTATCCTTTCCCCAATTCCTCCTATACCCAGTATTTTCCCTTACTGTCAATCTCTGTAGCCCCTTGCATACTATTCGTCCTTCCTCCTTGTTTGGCGTGAAATGCTTATAAAAAAAAGAAGACAATTGAGATAAAAAATTTTGTGGACGTCAAACCAACATATGTACTTCTTTTTGTCCATTGTGAGATTGTATCTCTGACAAAAAAAGTAAATACTATGTTTGAGAACTAGAAAGGATTATTATAAAAAATAAAGACATAATTTTCAGCGTGTGCGCGTATGTGTGTACACAAGTGTCTTCCATGTCATTAATACGCGCAACTGTGATTACAAAGATCCTTTCGACAATTTACCATAACATTTTTTTTTACCGTATCCTTTGAACTTGTCCACCCCCGGGTACATATACAACGATCTTAGTAAGAGTGCTGCTCAAAAGAAATTAGTCGCAAATTCTGTACTACATTTGGTTTGCACGTGTTCAGATTTACCGTAATCTTCGACAGAAACTCCAAATTTGTGGATATGTATGTTGATTTTACATTTTAGTGTCCGTGTATTTTAGAAGGATTTTTATGTTTTTAAAAATTTAATTCATGACAAATATGTCCACGAATGATATAAACAGTGCCAAAGAATTTTTTTTCTTAAAAGAACATTATTTAGCAAAAACTTGTCTCTTTAAGGTTGTAACTTCGCCTTTAAAACCTGAATGGCGCAATCTGTCACTGCGTTCTCCCATTTAGAAAACATAGACTGAAGGATGTACCCTCGTGCACCCATAATGGTCTGCTTTAGCACTTCAAGATCGGAATGTTGGGTGTTGCCGGTGTAGACATCTTTTGTCATCATTCTGCAGACATTTCCTATGAGACTGGTGTCTGGAGACGAGGCTGGCTAATTCATTACAGATGAAAAGTGATCGCTGAAATACGGAACAGTTGTTATTGCCAAAATGCAACTAGTATTGACATTCTGAAAGATAACAGTTCCTGAACATGTAATTATATTTTGTGAATTTTCAGAAGAATTCTGATGGATTTTCGACAGCACTGTCGACAAGGTCTCATCATTTTACACTTGTAAGTTCTATGTTAACAGATTTTTAAATCGTACTTCTCGCTTGTGGAACTCTCTTCTGTTTTCTTGCTTCCCGATCAACTTTGATGTTCAAAAATTTAAATGCAATGTCAATAGTTATCTTTTGTCCTATTCTTTTAATAAAGTTTTTTCTCATATTCTCAGTAACCCCTTTCGCCTTAGTGGCTTTATTGTCTTGCTTGGTGTGAAATAATAAAAAAATATAGTTTCTGAGCACGAAGCATTTCATTCAACAATAAATTATTGTTCTGTATTCTGGACGAGATGTATAGTAGTAGTAGTATAGCTGGCCACTCGTATCTGAGGATACCTGTCTATTAGGGCAGCTAGCCAATCCCCGTTGCAGACGGTTGCTCAGGTGCATTTGTGTTTATTCAACACCCACAGAGCCCATCTGTTGTTTATACTGAACTATACTGAGCAGATGAGATATATAACAAACACACACGCACACGCACGCTCACACACACACACACACACACACGAGACTTTCGAAAGTAATGCGTTCTATTAATTCCCATGAAAACTACAGCAAAAACATGAATCACAAGAACACCGTCGATTATAAAAAAATTCTACAACAAATTTCCATAGTCACCAAGCTTGATTATACATTTTCGAGAAGTTTAGAGCTTGAGACCTGTGCGCGATCCTCCAGAACTGAGCTTGTCACACATGCAGATGTCGGCAATGCTAAGACGAATTAACTGTGCTCAAATCCACTATTTCGTATCCATAAATGTTCGGCAAGCGTCGATAAATGTCAATGAACTTAATTTTTAGGTATGAAAGAGTTCAGTTATACGTATCTATTTTATACTTACTACCATATCAGACACCATTTTGCCAGACTACCCTCTGTAAAAAATGAATTATTGGTTAGAAATTTCAGCATCTAGTGCTATATCAACAATACCCACCTCTTACATCATAGAGCAACATCATACGAGACTAGTCAAAAAGTAATTATTCTTTAATATTAAAGACTACAAATATACCAAAATGCTCACAGCTTCCTTCAGTTACTCCTAGGTGTAGATAACGAAAACAAAATATACATAAGAGCAATTACGCTCGCAATTTTTTTTTTTAACAACAAACAGTAAATATGCGAACAGCATAACACACTCTAAATATATATGGGAACTTAAAATAAAATAAAAACAAAATACACCAAACATCTAATGGAAAGAATAAAAAACAAAACAACAGCAGCAGTCTACGAAAATAACTCGAAAACAATAAACTTAAACTTTCTGGAGGAAAAGCTATAATCACCTTCCCAGACCAACACAAATTACTAAATAAAAGATCAAAATACAAACAAATTACTTAAAAATTGAAAACTAATAACTCTTATTGTGGAAAACGTTACAAAGAAAAATGCAAATATATGCATTATATATAAGGTAGATAGTGCAATATATCTACACTATTTATATCGTTCGGACTGCTTTCCTCATCTTTATTCCCATATTCACGTACGCTCCGACCTTCTTCAGGTGATATAGGTTAGAAATTCGAACCGAAAACCTTTATTTAGTTCCCGGGGGTACATTTTTCTAATTCTATGTGCCATGTATTTTCTGGATATCTCAGTTTCAGTTAATTTCCTTTTGATTTTGGTTCCCTCTGCCGTGACCAGGTATTGAACCCACAACTCTTTGGGTTATGTCACTTTTTGGATTACTTCAATAAACGCTTTTATTAGGTTGGTGCAAAAATAATGACGTAATAATGTCGTTTTTGACGCATTTTTTAACGTCAAAAAACGACATTATTACGGCATTATTTTTGCACCAACCTAACATCTACAGCGGAGGGAACAAAAACTTCGAGAGAGTTGAGTTACTGATAATACCTCATCTGAGAAATATAGACAGTTGTAATATACTAAAAAAAACAAAACAATACCTCAAAATTCTTTTACATATCTCCCGAAAATAAATAAAGAAAATAATAAAGAAAGAGATAAACTGTTTAAATAAACGCATATCCACAACTATATAAATTTAATAATAATAATAATAATAATAATAATAATAATAATAAGTAATAATAATCAGTAGTGAATAATTGATGAATAAATACAAAATAATTAATAATAAATAAAATTGACCTTAAAAATAGCCTATAAAATAGCGATAAAAAATTGCTTTTCTGGCTTTTAATTAATTATTATTAAAGTGTTAGAATAACACAATAAACCGGAATTAACTGACCTTGTTACCCATAATGCCTCGCTGATTAACATATATAAATAGTCGAGCATATCCAACATATGACCTGGAGATTGCACTCAAACATGTACATTTCGTTGAATAAGACAGACAAGGTACTTTGATTTAGGTTTTTATAGAATTTCTCATGTGATCTAATAATTTTTTTTTCAGATGATAAATTATATAAAAACTGTCCGAATGTTCTTTTTATCCGAGCGCTCTCGGCTATACATTTAGCCATTTTCAAGGTTAAAATATATTAACTATTAATAAGAAACTTCTAACTTCTAGTGTCTTATGGTGCTATATATATATATATATATATATATATATATATATATATATATATATATATATATATATGTGTGTGTGTGTGTGTGTGTGTGTGTGTGTGTGTGTGTGTGTGTGTGTTCGTGGTTATGGTGTGGTGAATATTATGGAGTACTGGCTTTTCGGAATTTCTAAAATGCATTAGTAATATCAAATTGAGAATTTCTTTTTTGTAGGAAGGTCTTCACAATATTCATCGGTATTTGAACAAAAACAGTACCACGTTTAACAAAAAACGTTGAAATTACACAGCGAAGTAGACCGTGAATGACAAGAGTAAAAAGGGATTAAAGCAATCGCTCATATCCAGAAAATCTACAAAAATCCAACAGAGATTCTGGCCACACTGAATAGGCGGGAAAAAAAAAACAATGTTTCGAAAAATGAAAACATCTTTCATGTGATGCCTGGCTTCTTCCACAAGCTGAAAAATATTTTAAGGTACATATTGCAAACATTTGGGGAACATCAAGAGACTAGTGACCGGCTTCCAGAACGCCATTAGGCAGGAGAATTTTGAAGGTCGCTTCACGGATCAAAAACACATTAAAGGACATTGATTATATGTGTGATTATTTTGAAAGTGAAAATTAAGTAATAAATATTTTTATTACAACAAATAAACGTTTATATTGATAGAATCTCCCTTTTTTTTTTCTTTTTTTTGCCACACCTCGAATGTAAAAATACATTCGTGTGTACAGGTATGTAAATATAGCCTGTTTACATATCGGTTCAAAATTCAATGCGACCTGTTAATATGTCTGTGAATTTATGCTAATATTCAAGTTTTTATATGAATGACCGTGTATGTAGATTTTTTAATATGTATTTATGTATAGGCTTAACGTTTATGGGATTTCATTTTATCCTTAAATATATTTATTTTACTTTCTTCCTTTATTTACTCTTTAATACGCGAAAAAGCCAACACGTGGAAAAGAAACTAAAAGGAAGAAGCAGGGAGGAAGAAACAAAAGAAGAAAAACAGTTAGAAACAAAATGAAAGAAAATCGAGAAAGTATAAAGGAAAGAAAAAGAGAAATGGAAAGAAAAAGAAAAAAAGAAAAAAAGAAAAAGGAAGTTTGAAAAAGTAAAAAGAAAACAAGTAGAAATAAAAGTAGAAAAAGAGAAATTAAAAAAGAAAGAAAAAGTGAATGAATTTGTTTGTAAAAATACCAACAAAAAATCATGAACTCTGAAAGCAAAAGAAACAGAAAAATTTAAATCACCGAACGTATGACATGAATGAATGACTAAAGAGAAAGAAAAAAAAAATAAGACATTTCATTTCCTTACAACAATTTAATTTTACACGCTATATATATTTTTAAAGAATAATATATTGACGCACTGATTCAGTCTTATGACTCAGCACAAATTCTTATCATGACATCAATGTTCTTTATATTCGAAGAAATTCTATGATGGCTCAGTTTCTGTATTAATTTTTAAAAATTCAACAGTTTCAAAACTGAAAAATTGCCTCATTGTGGAGTAGTCCTTAGCCAACACGTCTTGCTGATCATTACTCCTTGGGTGTTCCGTACGAATCGAGTAATAATAATATTAATAAGGACCTTGAAATCGAAATCTCAAAAATGTGGCACATGGGAACATCAACAATCCCTGTTGTAGTTGGAGCCATGTAATTGGTTGGAAAAGATTCCAGTAGACTAATTGAAGGGATTCCTGGAAGTCCATACCTTAAAGAAATACAAAAAATTGTTCTCACGAGTACAGCCCACACCTTACGAAGGACTTGATCTATGTAAAATATGTTTGTGGTTTTTCTTTTTTTTTTTTTGTCAGTGGAAAATGTCATGATGCCATTTCTAACCTTAGGTTCCCGGACCCGGAACGAAATGTGTACACACCAGAAATCAAAGGAAATAATAATAATAATAATAATAATAATAATAATAATAATAATAATAATATCACCTTGGGTACACTGCCCGTTTGTTTCAACAGCGTTCTGGTTTCTCGCTATACGGTGTGATTATCCACAGATGTCGAAGTTTAATGTGTTTTTACTTTACAGTCGTAATATCTGCACCGTTGTGTATGCATCATTGTGCAACTTCGATGGGGTTGAGTTTTGAATTCAGAGTTACCTTTCCCCTAGACTGATTGTCAATCAAGTCTCGAGAGCCCCGTTTCTCCAGCTATTTAACCAATAGCTGAAGGAAGAGAGATGGATTCATATCTGTGATAGTGAAGGATAGTAAGGAACTGAAGTGGTATCCGAACTAGGATCGTCGATTTCTCACACCGAGCCTTTAACCATTACACCACCTGCACATCCAATGATAATAATAATAATAATAATAATAATAATAATAATAATAATAATAATAATAATACTATCAAAATACAAGGATTTTGAAATGGAAATCTAAAAAATGTGGCACATAAGAACATAAAAACTCCAGTTGTAGTTGGAGCCCTCGGATTGATTGGAAAAGGGTCCGATAAACTCATTAAATAAATGGATTCCTGGTAGCCCATGGTTTAAAGAAATGGAAAATATTATACTCACAAGTACAGATCACACATTACGAAGAGCTTTATGTAAAATGTGTGTGAGCTTAGTTTTTTTTATTACGAAAATGATCAGTGGAAAATATCATGAAGCCATTTATGACCTTAGATCTCTGATTGGAACCCGGAAGGAAATGTGTATACAACAGAAATCCAAGGAAATAATAATAATAATAATAATAATAATAATAATAATAATAATAATAATAATAACTGAAAACTCGATATAAAGATGAAAATCTACCAGCAAGTTCTTAGCTGTCATATATATTAATTAATGGGACAAATCTAAACTGGCGCTTCTATATAACCGATGTAGAAACTATTGACTATCTAATAACTTGGTGATCTACCAGAGCACCAAATAGATTTAAATAGAGATCTGATAGGGTACCACCATTACTAGAAAGTGTAAATGTTACAGTGCTACACGAGTTTATCATACATCCCGACTTGACTAGACAAGCGAATAGAATAGACAGAAGAAAAAATGACTTCAAAAAACATGGTATAGACATGGCCATCTTGTCTGATGAAAAAAAATCTCAATAAAAGAATTTGACAAGCTTTTAAAGGATAAAGCCCTGGATATAGAAATTGCCCGACTATTGGATTTAATCACAACCATACTTTCAATAATAATAGGAGCACTAGGAATGAGTAAAAAAGAATACAGCAGTCCTAATAAGTTAAACATATAGAAATTTTCACAAAAAATTAAACGAATCAAAATCGGAATCGTTCTCTTATGATTGAATACTCAATTTTGATCAAAAGTCATAAAGTCATGTAAGGTTATAAAAAGCCAGAAAAATACCTTGATAAGTGAATAATAATCTATATAAATAGCAGATTTTGTAAAAACAAATGCTAGAGATTTTTATCAACCACATGGCGAAATAAATAATACAGCTAACGAATAATGCAAAGTTCACAGAAAACGGCGAGAAAATACTTAGATTTCACCCAATAGAAGGCTCAAGAGCTACTCAAGGTAGAGTATTCTTGAGTGAGATAGTTGTAAAGCAGTAGGGAATGAGACAAAGGTATCAAGACGTGCATATTATGAAGATATGTAGGATAGATATCGGTTGACCTTAGAGTTGAAGAGTTTAAGGTTGTAGAGGTCAGTGAAGCATCTTTTCGAGAGTCTGTTCTAAAAAAAAAAAAAACAGTTCTGGGGAAGAAACCGCGCGAGTAGAACCAAAGGGATACGAAAGGAAATTGTGATGATTTGACGCAGTTAACATGGCATGGTGGGTCACAGCTGTGAAAGTCTGAACTGGTGGATCTAAGGAACGTAGCTCGTTTGAACATCTATCATAGTAAAAGCAACAGAGTAGTGAGAAGTGAGCTACGTATCGTCCGTGGGTCGTCGCAGGATAGAAAATAATTAATCACCCACAAGGTCGCGTATTCGCTTTCGAACTCTGTCAAGGTTGGATAGTGAAACCTGTACAGCACCAACTTAGATATGGCAACAATACTCTATTTCTGGTCGGTCTGATTTGGTCACTTTCAAAGAATACGACGCAAAACAGATTCTAAAAAAGGATTGATAGGGATCTAAACAGACAGAGAAATAAAGAGAAAGGAGAAAAGAAGTGAAAAATGAAAGAAAGATTTAATGATTTGACAATAGATAGATAGATAGATAGATAGATAGATATGAGTGGCATATTAAACATCTCTCTCCCATTATCAACCTCACCTTGTTTAACAATGGGATATTAGACTTGAGGACGTTAAGATTGTAGAGATCAAGGAAGCATCTCCTCGGGAGTCTCTTCAACAGTTCTGGAGGAGAAACCGTGCGAGTATAACTTACTCTTTACCAAAGGAATAGGAGAGGAATGGGGGTGATTTGACGTCGTTAATTTGGCAAAGCGGGTCCAATCTGTGAACCAGAGAAACTAAGGAACGTAGCTCGTTTGAACATCTGCCATTGTAATCGTGATAGAGTAGTGAGAGGTTAAGGGTTACGGGGTGGAAAATAATCAATCACCCACAAGGCCACATCATTGATTTTGAACTGGGTGTATCAACACAGGTATGGCAGCCGTGTTCCATTCTTGGTTTGATCTCATTCATTCTCATTTGATCTAAGAGCATGGCAACAGGAATTGATGACTGAATAATAATGCTATGAATGGATGTGAATACAAGATTTTCTTAAATAATTGTTGAAAAAAATTGATTAAAAAATAGATAAACATACGTTGTAAATATTATGCTGTTTTCGATGCAACTCATGTTTTCAATTGCATTTCGCCTTTTCCATATCGCATTACAATTCGCGTCCTCGCAACTTTTCTTAGTACTATGTCCCTTTGGGCCATGATTGATCATAGCTCTCCACATCGTTCTACAGGATGGTCACTAAAAAAAAGCGGCAAATTCAGAAAGAAATTTATTTAGCTATCATGATCGATGGGGACACGGTGGAATAATGGATATAGCGGCTCGGATTGAAGATTTCGAATTTCAGTCGAATCCATTACATTCACTTACTTGGGAAAGGTAGGAATCCTCTTCTTCTCCCCCACCCCAGCTATGGGTAAATAGCAGGACAGACCGGGTTCTATAGCCTTGGATGGCAACTGGTCTACCGCAGAAAGAAATGGCAACCTACTGCCGGAAAAATATGTCTCGTCAGTCATGTATCACGCATGGCACATAACTGACTGATTTATGCACAAACTGAACAATCATTTGAAATGTTTGCCTGAATGTTCAATGAAAGCGTGGGAACCAGAAGACAGTAGTTCTGCGGATTAGTAGCAAGAGGAATTTCAATCCTAGCTTCAGTCAAGTTCCACTTCAATGAATCAATATCGACGATGTCACGACGACAGTTTTGCAAGTGAGTTAGAAGTATACTCCAGATATAGTAACCCATAACTGGGCATTTAGAGGGCCACTGAGCTGGTGTATTTGCAGCTTTTTTTTTAACCTGTATTTTTGATATCTGAGTAATTCTTACTCTTAGTTGACTAATAGAAGATGGGGACGTTTATTTTTTGAGGAAATTTTCAAACCTCACACCGATCTTATTAAAACCACCCAATTTAATAATTTTGCACTGTTTTTTTACCCTTGAAATGATTTTCCGACCCCCACCCCGATCATCAATACCCCTTTGTATTAGACGCCTAAGCGTACTCTTTTAAAATCCCTCTTTTTCTGCTACTTGTTTGCAAATACGTTTTTCGTTGTTTTTTTTTTCTTACTTCCCGCCTTTCTTTATAAAACTCACAAGCACCCCTCAATCTGTCTATGGGCTTTTCATTCAATGCTGACCTCTTTCTTATATTAGTCTTCCTTTGTTTTTCATTTTTTTTTTTACTTACATACTTGCAAGCTACAAACAATAGCTTTGTATTTTTTACTATTTCTCCAGCGTTATGTTCCAGTCTATTAAACATTCTCATAGCATTCCCGAGTATACCCGTCTCTTCGGCTTGTTAGCTAATCCCTGTTGCTGACTTTTGCTCCGGCAAATTAGTATTTCTTCAATATCCACAAAGCACTTGCCGTGTCTACCTATACTAATAAAATTAAATAGTGTTTGCTTAGAATATCGCTGCCACATATGGTCCGGTGCCCCTGCTATTAATCTTATGTTCCGTGATAAAATGCAAAGAAGAATCAGCACTTTTATAGATCCTGATCTGGCGTCTTGGCTTCAGACATTTTCCCACCGCTATAAGGTTGCATCTCTGTGGTTTTTTTTCTATAAATTCTGTCATAGTAATTGTTCGGATGGGCACGTCGTTATGCTACTTTTTGAATTTCAGCGCAATACTAGAATGGCATTGAGTTGGTGTGGCTAGATGTAGCCGTAACTTCTATGCTAACAGGTTCTTTTCTCGCGTTTGTGGAACTCCCTTCCGCTTTTATGCTTTCCGGCCAAATTTAATCTGCAAAAATTTAAATGCAACGTCAATCGCTATTTACAGTCCTCCTAGTTATTCTTTCCTCTTCCCGCTCATTATTTATGTTTCTGTTCCTAATTCTTCCACAACCTGCAACCCATTGTGTCTTAGTGGCTTTACCTCCTTGCATAGGGTGATACCGATTAAAAAGAAGTATGGCGATTATCATGCTGTGAAATGTAAATATTCACTATGAAGTTAGACATAAGAATCAAAGGAAAATGTCGATGTGGAAATCGGCGACTAGACTGCATTAAATGTAACCTTTATTTACCACTATTTTAACCAAATGTAACGCTATTCTAAATCTCTTTACGCCTTCCTGGATTCACGTTTCAGACTGACATGAAGTGAGTGATTATAGCGAATTAATTGCTGAGGTCTACTGAGACGAAAGTCGGTTCATCGTGTTGCGCTATACAGTTTTCTCGTTAGAATCCATTTTGCAAATTTATCAATTTACCATTCGTTTATATATGGAATATTGCTGTCATGTCTGGTCTAGTGCTCCTACTATATATCTCAAGCAAAATCCAATGTGTAATGTTATCAGCCCTGATCTGGCATCTCGACTTCAATCATTTTCCCAACGCTGACATGGCTTCTATCTGTTCTGCAAATATTTTCATAGCAACTGTTCTGATAAGCTTTACTCCTTGCTGCCTCGACTGCATGAACTTAAACTTGCTGCTAGGTTGGCAATTAGGTCTCACTGTTCCACTGTTGAACTAGCTAGATACAACTGTCTATTCTATTATAATAGTTTCTTTGGAACTTTATTCTGGTTTCTTGCTTTCCCACCACCGTCTTTATATGCCGTGTCCCCTCAGGGTGTAGGCGATCATGGTTCTCCACAATTTCCTGTCTTTTGTAGCTCTTGTCTTTCTGTTATTTCTCCTAATCATTGACCCGCCATCCATTCACTAAAGCTCACTGTTAGACGTTGTTTCTTCTGTCTCTCTTGTAATCAATTTGTCCTGTGAGTATCAGATTTCCAAGTCCTCTTTTCTCATTATGTGTCCTAGAAATTTCAACTGTCTCCACCTGATAAGTTTCCTTTTGTTTCCATTTCCTTTAAAACTTCGTCTTTGCTCATATATTCGGTGCGTGGTATCCTCAGCATCCTTCTGTAGAACTAGATTTCTGTTGCTTCACGTCTCTTCCTCATTTTTGAGGAGATTGTCCAGAATTCCGTATAGGATAACAAATATCACGTAACAGTTCAATCTGGCATCTACAGTCTTCAAAAATGTAAATGCAACACCAATAGTCAACTGATGTCTTCCTGAAGCCTGTGCTTTTATTGTCCTTTCTTCTCACTAAAGTCTTCTAATTTTTTTTCACTCCCAGTAACCCCTTGCGTCTCAGTGGCATTACCGCCATCTTCTGTCTTCCTGAAACCTGTTCTTTTATTGTCCTTTCTTCTCACTAAAGTCTTCCCATTCTATTTCACTCCCAGTAACCCTTGCGTCTTAGTGGCATTATCACCATCTTCTGTCTTCCTGAAACCTGTTCTTTTATTGTCCTTTTCTGAAAAAATGTGAGGAATAAATTTAATACACGAAATGAAATATGGCACAGAGAAAGTGTATTTGTGAAAATTAAATTTTCTTAAACTTTATTAATGCAAAAATATGAAATATAACATAAGGCAAGTTAACTATAAATACATAGATTAAAACAAATTTAATTAACAGTTGTTGTTGTTTTTTTAATATAAAATGCCCCCAAGTCTTGTAATCGCTTTTTGCAGTTAAAGTGAGCAAAAATTGCCGACTAACATTCTTTGAAAATTAGCAGGGCCACAGTATACTTTCGCTAAATGTTTGTGTATTGCCCTTTGCTCAGAGAGATGACAGATCAATCTTCTAATAATAATCAATATGTTCCTTTTTAAAAGGAAAAGTAAATGGTAAAGAACATAGGACTTTTTGTGGTGCAGTGTTATTATAGATAAGAACAATATTATACATTGTATTTTTTGTGCGATATGATAAATATTTAGTGGTTATTACTCTCTGCAGGAGTTATATAACTATGGATTATATTTTTCATTGCTTTTTCGTCTTTTACGCAGTTGGTGTGCATCTGGTTAAAGTAAAATAAGCCGATAGTAATTTTACCAGGGGTCTAAATAAGGATTCTCATGTATGTTATCGTAATTGTAAAATAATTGCATCAGTAATCTGATTCAGAAAGCGATTATTGGTCAAAAAGCGATTATTGTTTGTTTTAATATCAGATAATTCTTTATAGGAAAACTCTCAAAGAGGAGACGATTAATTTGGCAGGGTTAATAAGTTTTCTTTTTAAAGATTGCTATCTTGTATCGGTAAGTGCATTCACTTTGATAGATGAAG
>OZ010608.1:56994055-57036555 GCA_963932145.1 Acanthosepion lycidas | reverse complement strand
TAGCTCTGTCTAACCACTATTGCCAAAATTCGGTAATTATTTATTTGTTTACCTGTGTATGCACACCAGCACACACGTATACGGTTGCTAGTATATAGTTATTTCATTTACCTAACCCCATACCCATATATATATATATATATATATATATTGATACACATTTCATTAAATGCCTAAAAATGTTAGAGTTTTCCTTCAAAATGGATCAATATTGTCAATTTCTTTCTTCGTTCAACGATAATGTTATTAAACTTATCAGATGTTACGAAAAAATTTTACATAAAATAAATAGACAACACTTGTCTATAATATTTAATGAAACGTGTATCAATGAAAAGATGCTGCCTAAATACATACAATATATACATATATATATATATATATATATATATATATATATATATATATATATATATATAATTGAAGGCGACTGACAAAGCATTGCGATTAGGCTTTTTATTATATTTTTCTTTCACTCGTACAAATGATTTCATTTGTAGTGTGAATAAGAAATTAAAAACATAATTTGATTCCATCTCCATTACTGTACGCCTGCACAACTAAATTCCCTTTTTAAGACCGTAATGGTAATATTTTTACTAACGTAGTTTTCATGTCTCATATCGAAAATAAAGTATTTGAAAACGTTATAAGACATGAAATGTACGCCCGCTATGTAGATGACATTTTTTGTTTTCGCTGAAGATCAAAAAAAGAAATCTAAAATGTTAAAACTACATCGGAAAACTCCGTTCTCCGAACTTAGTAAAAAATAGCCTTCCATTCTTAGATGTTCCCGTAGAATCTGGTAATAATATCGTTCACATTCCTCCCCTTGTGGAGGCGCGGTGGAGTAATGGATAACGGATCGGACTGAGAAATCAGAGAGCCGAGTTCGTATTCCAGCCCGATTCATTACATTCACTTACTTGGAAAAGGTAAAAATCCTCTTCTTCTCCCCCAGCAGGACAGACCGGGTTCTATAACCTTGGCTGGAAAGAAAGATATGACTACCTACTGTGGGAAAAAATCGAAAGATACATGATCGCCTAAGCGTGTATCACGCATGGCACATAACTGACATAATATCTTAATTGTATTATCGAATGTCCACTTGATACAAAATAGATGTCATAAAAATTTCCCCACGAGAACACACGAGAATTCATCTTCTCGTCCTTTATTCTTCAAATAGCTTAGCAGCGTTAAACAGGCGTCAGTCAATAACGGTTTTCCGAGCCAACTTATAGATAATTAGATTAAATTATTTTTATGCAAAATAAGCAATAGTAAGACTAAACATACAGAAGAAAACTAAAACATTTTTATATAAACGTTATTCTCATCAGGATCTGGTTGGATCAGCTCAAGAGGAAGATCAGAACTGACAGAAAGCGTTTGTTATCGGCAGATTTCAACGAAAGATGTGTAAAAGCGGTGGGCTTAGTTTGTGCGAACAGGATCAGTCTAGATTTTCATTTTTTTAGATGCCTTTTGACATAACGGGGCGGTTTCCTGTTTGACCCCCTGTCCTTGTTAAACTAGACACTTTTGTTTACCTAGTTAATGTAGTGATTGTTGTTCCTGGTCATCTCTCGTTTGTCATGATGCATGTCAAGATTCCCAACCTCACCAGTTTGTTTTTGTTTGTACTCCACTTTTTATCTTGACTGAATCAGCCTTTGACAATTCTCTAATCTGTAATTTATTTTGTCTCTTCCTTGTATATAGTGAGTTGCTTGATTCTGCTTAGCGAGAGAATACAGTCCCGATCAGAAGACTTGCTGCCGGATGTTGTTTATCGTCAGACTGTCTAAGCTAAATACGGCATAAAGCCACAAGTATGGTACTTCTTACTTCTACTAATTATAGTACTAAGTATATTAGTAATGACCTACGAAATATACTAACCACAATGCAAAGGCGAAGCAACGAATACATTTGGTAGTGTTGTTATTAAACTTTGCTTAGTTTTGGTACAAGACCATCTAGTGAGGATCAAATGCATTACTCAGCAGTAATGGTCAGACAAATAACCATTATCATACGACTAGGCGCCCTGCTTGGCAATATTTTTTTGTAGTGGGTGGTCCGAAAGACTTTTCACCCATATATATCTATCTATCTATCTATATCTATATATATATATATATATATATATGGTTGGATAGATGTGAGCTTGTGACCCTGGGTTTCACGCTTTAGCGATCGTCATATACACACACTTTTCACACACACACACACACACACATATATATATATATATATATATATATATATATATATATATATATATATATATACACCCAAGTATATAGGATTGGTGTATATGGAATAAATTCCAATAACCAAGAATTACTATTCTTAAAAGAATACAGAGTAGAGCGAATATAATTATTAATTTAAAAATTATACCATAAATATGTTATAAAATCACTACAAAATTTTTTGTAGTAATTTTATAACATATTTATGTTATAATTTTTAAATAAATAATTATATATATATATGTGTGTATGTGTGTGTAGTATAATTTTCCCATGCAGATGGCTGACACAAGTTCCTCCTCAAAAATGATGGTGTCATACAAACCTTCTTAATGTGTGACAACGACAATGAAAGTGAATAAACTGAACCCAGTTACATGTGCTTTGTATTACTTGTTCTCATTACTTTTTGGTGGAGGTAACAAGACTTTAGAACCACTCGTTACATCTGATAAATTAATTAACCTTTATGGAGACTAACCGATGGTGAGACTGACTCTTGGCTTTTGTCAATTGTTCAAATTTCACCCAAAATAATTTGCACATTTTACATACTAAGTTTTAGTTTTCTAGTTTCATATTCGGATTCCGTATTCTTTAACCATAATACAACATTTGTGACCAGATGAGTTGGTTTGTTTTGTTTTATGACATATCAACATTTTTGGTCGAGACGAGAGTCAATGACGTAGTCATAGGTCTGGTTTGCACGAGAGTAAAAAAGGTTAGACGTAGGTTTGTCTTGTCAGACAGAGACAATAAAAATTCTAACTAGTAAAACAAAAATAAAATAATGATTAGACTTATCTCGTTTGGTTATGAAAAAAAGTTTCCTCAGAAACAACAATATAAACATCCATAATACAGTTCATTCTATTTATATTATAACAAAAAATTAATTAATTAATTAATGTTTGATTTTTTATGAGATATGTTTAACCAACAAGTTCAGAGTAGCAGAGAAAATGAGCTTGTTTGGACATTTGGGATTATTTTCATTTCGCATTCATTATTTTATTTAGAATGGGAATAATTCTTCGCAAGTACAACATTGATTTCGTTATTTTAAGAATTTATCGTGCACACAGATCGAAATATAAAGCTAAGTCAAGAAACCTAAATGAAAATTTTCATAATTTAGAACCCGAAATTTGTTTCGAACGTAAAATCGGCGATACTCTGACCCTTGAACATTATCCCACGCTTACATGAAAATGACTAGGAACAACAACATAACACCATATATTTTGCTTACTTTTTTTCTTGAAAAGTAAAGTAAGTCCCAGAAAGGGAGCAGTTCCTAACTGTAGACTTCAGTACACTGTTCTGAAACTCTATAAAGAATCGGATTTGTTCTTAACACCTCAGTTCACATGACAGACGAATTACCTAATATCCTAGACACCCCCGTTCAAAATAGCCAAAGCTCTCCGTAAGCGACCATGTTCTCTTTTTTCCTTTTTCATTTAACCTGTTAGATAAGAGGGAAGTAAACTAGTTGAGAATGTAGACCAATTAGTATCCATCGGCGCACTAATATAGATTTGTTAGAAGAAAAAATATCGCAAAAAGTTCAAGAAAAAAAAGATGTAAGGCCTTGAAATGCTAGGGGCATCATGGAGGATTGTTGTGCATACTCCATGAATTGCGCAGCCGTAGACATTAGTTCCGCTTGAAGTGTTTACCAACTGGCTGAGAAAAGAAACAGGAAAATGGCGTTTTAATGACAGGCAAGTTAAGGGACAAGATTAAATATGCTGTCAGTGTGAAAGTGTTCATTGTAGTGGATGTATTAACGTTTTAAGAATTTTGTTGGAACTGAAAAAGAAAGCAAAAAATAAATAAGTAAAAAGAAGACATTATAAAGTGTGCGATGGATAAATTGTCCCCGTTTTATATTTTTAATTTCGCGTATGTGCGTTGTTTGTTTTTGATTTTGTCGATTGCAAAGGATACTAGGTTCAGTTGGCTACTGTCTGTGAGAAAAAGAGCATCATGACGTAATTCACTATGCCAGAAATTTGGAAACGGCATGCTGTACTGCTTGTCATTCGAGCCGGAAGCTCTAATACAAACATTTCGGAGTGTTTGGGTGTCAATCTGAGGAGAGTGTAGAGGATTCGGAAAGAGTTTGATGAGTCTAATGGTGATTACGAAGGTGTTTGGAGTGATCAGTAATGACGAGGACGTTATGCCCCCATTCATCTTCCCACAAGGCCTCAGACTCAATGCGGAGGCCTACATCAAGTACCTTGAGAAGGTAGTGCTGCCCTGGGTCAGTACGGTGGCTACTGGAAGACCCTATGTCTGGCAATAAGCTTCTGTATCATGGCACCCAAAGAAGGAGAATTCAGTCATGACTGTCAAACAATTTCTGCGACCACATCACCCCTGTCATCTGGCCATCTAACTCCCCAAACTACAACCTCTTGATCATTATATGTGGGGCACAATTGAGCAAGGGTTATGGCTGCAGTCAACAATTTAAACAAGGAGACCGCCCAGAAGAGTTGCAGGAGATTCCGAAGTTGTCTGGAGGCCGTGTTTGAAGGCAATGACGATTTTTAAAATTAGATGTAAGTGTTAATCTCATTTTTGCGTCATTTAGATGACAATCCTTTATTCTTCAAAATATTGAAATTGGTTCCCCAAAAGGGAAATTACTTATGATTCAACCACTAGGTAGACAAGAGCGGTGTAGCAGGTGTAGTTTTCTGGGTTGGCAATCTCGCACGGTTTCTTCTTGTTCTTTTGTACCGCGTTTCTTCAAGGTATAGACGATCATGGCTCTCCACAACTTTCTAGTTTGTATAATTCTGAGGCAGTTTTATCTCTTTGCTAAGGACCACCATCCATTCACATAAGATCGTTAACTGACTAATTATTACTGTACCGGCTTCAATCATTACTACGTTCGATCCTCCTTTGGTTAAATTCAGTCGTCACTGATATAATTTCTGGTTAATTGAATTATGGAAATAGATTTGAATTTAACTCCTTTACTCAGTTATTGATAATTAACAAACCAGGGGTGGGTTCAATCCCAGGTGCAGACATATAACTTTAGTTTAGTACTGAGGAACAATTAGTGCTTATGAGTTTCGAAATATTCTAGGGAAGTACACCAGTCATGAGTGATAAATGAATGAAAATAGAATATATACGCCGAATAATCGGAATGGCAGATTAACATCAAAACGAAGAATAGACAATTCTTCTTCTTCTGTGAGCCGCGTCCCTTCAGAACTTGGGCGATTATGGCTCTCCACAATTTCCTCTTCTCTTTATCCCTTAGTAAAATTTGTCTTTTGCGGTATGAGTATCGAGACTGGTGTTATAAAAAAAACTACAATATATATATCAATTCGACATTTAATTTCTGTCGAAGAAGTCCAGTTCTGAACCCTTTATTCAGCGTTGTTGCTATTGATGGAAGAATTCCTGGAACTCCTTTTTTGGGATAGCGGGCTGTCTTGTCACATTCCCTTGGATTGATTTTCTCGACGTCTTGAAATTTTATTCCTATCAAGTGAAATTTGGTTTTTGGAAATAGGAAAAAGTCGTAGGAGGGCGAGATCTGGAGAATATGGTGGTTCTTGGACCTGGGGAATGTTGTCCTTTGACAAAAACTGCTGCACAAACTCATGGTGGAGTTGCCACTCACCGGATCCATGCAAGTATATCTCCTAATCCCTGTTTTGCCAAGATAGGTTATTCTTCGCTTTTCTCTGTTCCTCTTACCTTCAATATGTCCCAAGAGAATGAAAGTCTCCAAGCCCCCTTTTCTCTTTCTGATGCTGCGTATAAGTGTACGTTTTGTTTCCATTTTCTCTAAAACTTCGTCGGTGCTCAAGTGTTCAATCAAAGGTATTCTCAGCATCATTCTGTAGAACCAGGCTCGTATTTCTGTTGCTTTAAATCTCTTCTCGGTCTATGTTGAAATGGTTCAGCATTCATTACCATATAGAAATATCGGTCACGAGGCTTAATATTTCCGAGGAAGAATATGACAGGATTGAGATGAATTGCCAATATTTTGCAGCAGCTGAAAGTGTGTGATTAAGACAACAGATTGGCTCCCAAATAACAATATATAATAGTTACAATATCTTGCTTCAGAAATTCCAAAAGAGGGGGCTGGTGTGGACAACGGACGGAACGTTTTGGAAACTAGTCGGAAAGTATCAATGAACGAGGGTGTGCTGAAAAGTTCATAGGCTGACTATGAATGACAGATCCTAGATGCTATAATAATAATAATAATAATAATAATAATAATGAAGTTGGAACGGAAAAATATTGAACTTTAAAACTACTGTATTCCTATAATAACTATAGCCCTGGGTACGATCAAGAAAGATACAGTTAGTAATATTAACAATATGATGGCAGTCCCTCTTTCAAAGAATTGCAGTGTGGAATTGCGCATCTCTTCAGGACAGTATTGCTAACATTGGTCCTATAATAACTGTACCCCGGGTACGATCAAGAAAGGTACAGACAATAATATTAACAATACGCTGGCAGTCCCAGTTTCAAATAATTGCAGAGTGCAACCGTGCATCTATCCAGGACAATATTGACAATATTGGTCCTCCTACGATATATTAGTAACACATTGTTTCACATATTTAAACAGAAAGAAAGCGGTAGTGTACAACACAGCTGAAATATTGTAATAAAGGATGTGAAAAACTGACCAAAAAGAATCAATATATAAAGTATTTCATAATAAAGATATGAGTCAGGGTAGCAAGAAATTCCAACGAATTTTATGATTATTTTATTGTGTGTTTTGTGCCTTAATAAGACGTGTCAAAGTTATATTTGCTATTCCCCCGTCTCCTTATTTTGCTCGACCGTGCCGTCATTACAGCAGCCATATTTACAGAGACGGACAAAAAAAAATGTCATTTTTAATTCACATTATGCAATCGACAAGTTTACGAAAGAATTCAGTTGGGGGAAATTAGACAATTTTTCAATTTTGCCACAAAAAAAAAAAAACAGTTATTTTGTCGATGTCTGAGGTAGTGCTTGGAGTTATTGGCTGGAGGAAAGGAATGAAAGTCATTGGTGTATTTTTTTTTTTTTTACCTTCTATTCCGCGAAAAGAAGAGCGCTAAGCACAACCCTCCCCATCGCGTTCATTTTCTTCTTCGGCTACCTTTATACCCACCCAGCCTTTAACTCTATCTAGCTACCCAGAATCGTTGGAGCCCCTTAGCGCCTTCATATAATTCCAAATTGAACGCTTTCCAAAATATTTCTTTAGTTTAAAATGCTTGAGAAAAGAGTGGGGGCGTGAGGTGGCGATGTAATTCTTTAGAGAGGGAACTAATAAGGCGCGGATGGTAGGGACAGAGTTAGGTAAATGCTGCCGGTAATGGTAGGTTGTGCGGTGGTAGTGGTATAGTTGTAGGGTTATGTTGGGTGGAATGGTGGTGTTGGGTGATGGTAAGGGAAGGAGATTGGACGTAATGGCGAAAGGAATCTTCTGCTTGCTGATAGTAAGGGATGGTGTTTGAGGCAAGATTAAAATTCATTTCGAAATGGCAAAGTCACAATGACTTCTTTAACTGCCCGAGGATTTTATGCGTTTCATCACTGTTCGTTTCTGGTGAAGTACTTAATAATGAAGAATAATGACGTTTTAACGTTTTTTTTTACTAGGAAATAAAGTAGAGAACATTATAGACAGTGCGTGTAACAAATAAGTGAATTTTCAGGAGAATAGGAACCACATTTTCTATCTATATTTCTGAGATGAGGTATTGTAACTATTGACAGTATTTACATTGTTTGCACAGTTATCCTTATCTTTGTTGTTACCAAGGACACATGGCCCAATGCGTTGGTTGAAGTAATCCAGTTACTTGACCCAAAAGTGTATTGAGTTCAATACCTAGCCACAGCAGAGGTGAACAAAAACTTGGAGAGTTGACTTATTAAAGAGAAATAACTGAAATTGAAACTAAGATATCAGGAAGAGGCATGGCACGTGGAACTAGAACAATCTACTCTAGTGGACGAAATAAAGAAGAAGGCCGGAGCGTACAACGGTCGAAACGCCGTGAATATGACAACAAAGATGAGGACAACAGTCCGAACAATCTAAATAATGTAAATAGGAAATACATTTCAGATAATAATAATAATAAAAAAAGACACAGATAAATTCTTTGAGACTCATAAGGAAAGAAGTCTTGGAGAATTTAATACTTAGAGGGTGCATCAAAGACAACTGAAACGAGGCAAAGCAACGAGTAATCTTGACAAGTTTTGCAAATAGTTGAAGAAAGTAGTACTGCCAAAAAGAGGACTTGTAGAGGAATAAATATTGTTGAGAGTAACAAGCGATCAGAAGCTGTGGAGGACCATAATTACTCACCTCCTGATATCACATGTCAAACAGAGAGAGAATTATTAAAATACAAGGTTTCGTTTTATTCAAGATTTAATTTTCCGTGGTCAAATCAAATCAGTGCAAGAATAGTAATTTTGGTAGTTCGGATATTCCAATGAAAAACTAAAAGGTTTCTTTTAAGTGAAAGATCCAAGTTCTGTGGCTGAGAATAAGAACTAATCTTCCTTTCCGTCACGTAATAATTACAGTTATAGAGATTGCTATAATTGTTTGAATTTATTATTATCTATTGTTAAACTCTTATTGTACCTAATAAGATCGACATAAAAACGAATCTTCTAACCCTTACCTAACATTTATTGCAGTATATTGTTAGAATTGTTACATTTTATTATTAGTTATTGTTATTATTGTTATTGGTAAAATAAACACTGAATCTGATTTATAAATTAAATTTTATCGGAAGCATCGACGCTACGAGTCAGCGGTTTTTCAAATGGAGTTCTTATTAATATTAATTGTTCTGACCTTTGAAAATTATAAAATTCATATCTCTTGGTGTATGCTTCATCTACGAAAAAAAACTTTTATGGGAAGTGGCTAACGAGTTTGGTAACACATCAACAACACAGGAAAAAACAACTAGTGATCCACTTGGAATGATCTTCTGTGTGCTGTATCTATTCAGGGCGTCGGCGATCATGGTTCTCCACAACTTCCTATCCGTTGTAGCTTTTAGTAGCGTTTGTCATTTTATCATCTCTTCCCCCCCCCCTTTCCGCTATCCATTCACACAAACTCGTCAGGTAACTGACCCATTGCTTCCAGCTGTCCCTTTTGCATTCGTAATGCCCAGAGAGTCTTAAATTCTTCTAGTTCTGCTATTGTCATTAAGCATTCAAGAAATTCCATCTCTGATTTTGAACTAATTGAACTTGTGAACTCGTTGCCTTGGAGTGATTGAAAACACAAATTGAATAAAAACAAAAAAATCTTTGTTCCACTGAGGATTGAACCCACTATATGTAAAAAAAAACTGTTTTATTCGACTAACGGGCTGCCTACCGCACCATGATATGTGCCTCTTGTAAGTGATAACAGTGTGCTTGTACATTTGCAATACTCTAAAATTGTGTTGTACTGTTCCCGTTTTCTTTTAGCTGACGTGAATAGTGTAAAACAATTGACTTACGACAATATGCCAAGCAATAAAAGCCTGATTGTATTGAAAATTTTATTTTTATAACTCAGTTTCATTCCTTAAATGATTTTTCTATTAAAGGTATTAATTTTCCTTGACTTATTTTTCTCCTTCATTGATTTTTTAAACTTGTGGTTTATATGTTGTTAACTCTTTGTAATTCCTATCCTTCGTTTCTTCTTTTTTTTTTTTTTTTTTTCTTTTCGCATCATTTGCCACACAAATGCAAATGAACAACGCTGCCGGGAGAAAGGGAGATAACCAAACAATAAAGACAGTCATGAGTAATTTGAATCAGCCTTTTATTTTGTACCCCCAAACGCAACACGTTTATCTGCGGTTTTACTTTGTGAAATTGCTTTTTAGACTGTCTCCCTTTTGTTCATTCTGCTTCTAAATAGAAAATAAAGAAGTGAATTTGAGAGAACTGACAAAGTCAGTTTACATAAGTAAACATATTTCTTTCTTTCTTTCTTTCTTTCTTTCTTTCTTTTATTCCAAGATTGTTCATATCTATCTATCTGTTTTGGTCTGTTAATATCTATCTATCTATCTATCTATCTATCTATCTATCTATCTATCTATCTATACACAAGATTGTATCTTAAAGAAAAGTTACCACCGAGCATTATGTATTAGAACTATAACATTTAATGGAAATACATGCGTTGCTAAGGGTCATTAATTTCAATCTTACCGAATGAGCCAAGTTACCAATAAGCCTTGTGCAATCTACGTGTTCAATTATAACACGAGGTTTTTAACATTACGGATGCTATAGCCCTGGCGATCTTTACGATGCCTGGCAAATTCTTGCAACATGCCTGTATCAACTTTTGCGTCACGATATTTTGCACAAAGATGTTCGAAATGTTTTGTCGGGTTCTTGGTGAACATTCTGTCGGTCGTAGAGAAGTTTTTGATCGGCATGCTTGTTTCTCGGCCTGTCAAATATAGCTTTAAAGATGGTACGCGTTCAGGTGAATAATTCTTCGCCAAAAGCGTGAACTTTTTGTTTGATTTTCTGCGATGATGACTTATAATTATTTACATGCAGACTAATGTTCACGTCTTTGTTGTAAGAGTCCACATGTAAATAATGTAAATGATTCATGGACATCTCCATGAACAGAAAACTTATTTTAAATAATATATACCAAATAAATTATTTACTGGAGTAATAGTATACTTCTAAAAAGAGTACTGAACTATTATGTAATATAGGTCCTCCTATATGGCATTGAATTCTAAAACAACTCCTCATAAATGAAGAGGAGACTTGAGGCAACAATTTTTCATTATACAAATAACATGGCGATGATAACATAAATTGAACATGTGAGCTACGAGGAAGTTTTAAGGGAAATGGATACAAAAAGGACACTTATATGTAGACTCTGAACGAGACAGTTGAAATTTCTAGTGAGCATAATGAGGAAAGAGAGGTTGGAGAATGTAACACTCTCAGGGCATATTGAAGGCAAGAAGGACAGAGGAAAACAACGAATAATTTACCTAATGCGCTTGCGTAAATGACTGGCAGAAGTTAGGAAGTACAGCAGAAAATCAAACGCCACGAAGAGTTACAAAGGACAGGAGGTCGTGGAGGGCTATGATCACGCATGTCCTGAATGGATCTTGACACATGAAGAAGTATTTAGTAGTTAGAATCTTGTCAATTTGGTACTTATTAGCCTGTAAGCTAAAAACCTGATACTGATGGCATTTTTACTCTTGTAAAATGACGATAAACTACATCCGGGAGCAAGGCCACTGTTCAGGAAATTCTAGGTTTTGAGGAGCATGGAACCACCTCTTAATTGCTGTTATTGCCAGGTTCACCCTGACTCGGGGTGGTAGTACCTATTAGGGTCCCAGCTATGGGTAAACTGTGAACTCCTAAACGAAAATACTATGAAAGTATAAAAATACATTTTAATAGTAAAAATACCAGCAATAAATCTTTATATAAAAAATTACCAACAATACATCAATCAACATGAAAGAATTCTTTCATGACATTAATGTATCCTACAATTTCTTAAAGAAATCAAATTGTATTCGAAAATATAACTTCAATAAAACTACAACATAAAGTACGCATATTTTCTCTTCCTCTAGTAATTAAATTCACACTGAAGACACGACGTATAGGAAGGCAAAGTAGGCAAAGTGCCTACACTAAATAAAATAGATCAGCAGCTCTGGTTCAATATGCAGCTCATCCAACAAAATTATGAAGCTTACTCTGCAAAAACATGTATATACACAAAAGTATGTATTCAAATGTGAACGCAGAATAACATATATCATATTTTTATTAAATTTTGACATTAAATAGCCCATAAGGAGTTAATATGCTGTTAAACAATAAATACAAAAAACTTGTAAAATGCCTAAATTAAATTAATACCTGTTCAAAGTTGTTCGTATAGTTTAAAACAAGTTACGCTCGCATATTAAGACTTAAGAAAAACATTGAATTGCCATTCGGATAGACGTTCGGATGCAGCGTTTAAGACGTAATGTTTCTATTAGGTTGGTGCAAAAATAATGACGTAATAATGTCGTTTTTTGACGTTACAAAATACGTCAAAAAACGACATTATTACGTCATTATTTTTGCACCAACCTAATATAAGTTTAGAAAAGGCGTAGAAGAAACTATAAATATCCATGGTGTTTATAGGTTACTTTCATTAAGGAAAGCTAATTTAAACATTCTAAAAATTGTAACTTCAGCTTAACAGAATGTTCAATATTCATTTGAATGATATTACATATCAGTCGATTTATCATTTACGAAGGTAAGTAAAAAATTATCTGCATTTTCGCCATAACAAATTTTTAAGTTTCTCACACTGCCTTCCGCTCATTTCTAACGATCGAACACAGATCCGCCACTTGATCAGGCCAATTTTCTTACTGCCGTTACAGTGTAAACATGGCCGCTCTGCTAGAAGTGTGCCCCAAGGAGGAAGAAACAGCAGTGATTTGAATCTGCAAAGAACGAGCTACCTCATCGCCATTAACATCTCTAGAGCTTGCTGAATCTTCTCGTCACTGATGGAGGTGGACGGATGTTCTGCTCCTTCTTCGTGCGCCACGCTTGCCCGACCACTTTTAAACCTCTTGATCTACTCATGCACACTTTTACGGGGTAGTGAACTGTCGCCGTGTTGTGTTAACGGTCTCCGATGAATTTCAGTCCCAGACAAAACTACCGAGAAGAGAAATCGGATTCTTGCTCTTTGTTCCTCCTTGGTGCACACTACTAGCGGAGAGGTCATATTTACACTGTAACAACAGCAAGAAAACGGACGCGATCAAGCTCAAATTTTGATAATGTTATCTCAATGGTACCAACTATAATCACGTAGATATGTCATAGCGAAAGTGCGGATAATTTTTGACTTGCTCTCGTATATATCCGTGTAAGTATGTATGTATGTATGTATGTATGTATGTGTGTGTGTGTGCGTGAGTGTGCGTGCATATGTGTGTTTGAATGGGTGGGTATTTAGAAGTGGATCTGAGTTCGATCGTTAGAAAAGAGAACGGATATTAATGCAAGTCTTACACAACCGAGCAGGTAGAGCAAATTGTAGTTGAATACACCAAGGCAATTGCACCGAAATAACAACACCCATGTTAGAGAAGAATCCATTAGTAAGGATGTGCATCCCCCCCCCCCGAGGCCAAAAAAAAAAAAAAGAAAAAGAAAAAGATAGCAATGGCAGTGGCATGTTCGCTGTATGCAACTGAAACGCCAATAAGCATAGGCCGTCCGATTTCGATGAGAAATTGCTAGTCATGTAATTACGAACAGAAGCATGCGACACGCATAACTTTCAGTGTGTTCATATCTATCTATCTATCTATCTATCTATCTATCTATCTATCTATCTATCTATCTATCTATCCTAGTCTTTCCGTATCTATCTATCTATCTATCTATCTATCTATCTATCTATCTACAGTGCATGTATTTTGTTAGGTAATAAAATTAAAATAAAAAGGAAAGCCAGGCCTCGGCCATTCATTTTTATGGTATGTCAAATAATTTTTTTCCTAAGATTGAAGTTTTCCTAAAAATTTACATGTCATCACATTCATATTACATTAGAAATATTCAGTGACAATAATTAAAGTCTTTCTTATTTCTCTTTTTAAAAATTCTTTTCTAATTTCTTCTTCTGTGTAAGTTTACTTGAACCTCTTTCTTTCTTTCTTTCTTTCTTTCTTTCTTTCTCAACGCTACGCGCTTTTTTACTATTGTTAATTTCGTAAGCCTTCAATTTCTTTCTTTCTTTTTCTCGTTTATTTGACTTGTTTGTTTTTCATTTCTTACGAGTATTTTCCTTATTCTTTTTTGTTTTGTTTTTTTGGGGGGGTTTGGGTTTTTTTTTCAACTCTTCTTGCTTTTTCACTGTTTGGTCCTTTCATTCATTCCAACATTTTCTTCTTTTAAACTCTTGTTAACTCTTCTTTCTTTCTTTTTTTCTTTCTTAATTTTTCATGTTTCTTTCATTTATTTCAACATTTTTCTTACATTTAACTTTTTCGAAGTCTTCTTTCTTTCTTTCTTTTTATTTATTCGTTCCTTCCATCCATTCCAAAATTTCCTTCTTTTAAGCTCTTCTTAAATCTTCTTTCTTTCTATATTTCTTTCTTTTATTTGTTCTTTTCATTCATTCATTCATTCATTCATTCCAACATTTTTCTTCTTTTAAATTCTTCCTAAACCTTCTTTCTTTCTTTGTTGATTTTCTTACGACTGTTTTCTATTTTTTTCATTTTCTTTCTTTCTTTGTTGATTTTTATTTGTTTCTTTTTCCCAACTCTTTTCTTTTCCCAACTGTTTTTTTTCTTTCTTTCTTTCTTTCTTTCTTTCTTTCTTTCTTTCTTTTGTTTGACTTTTTTCTTACGACTGTTTTCTATTTCTTTCATTTTCTTTCTTTCTTTCTTTCTTTCTTTCTTTCTTTCTTTCTTTCATTTTTTTTTAACTTTTTTTACGACTGTTTTCTATTTCTTTCATTTTCTTTGTTGATTTTTCTTTGTTTCTTTTTTCCAACTCTTTTCTTTTCCCAATTCTTTCGTTATTTCTTTCTTTCTTTCTTTCTTTCTTTTTCGCTTGTTAATTCCTTTCATTAATTCCAACTTCTTCCTTTTCTTTCTTTGAAAGTGTTCCTAACTCTTCTTTCTTTCTTTACACCTGCACATCGTTTTAGGCACAAATGAAAAATAATCTGTTATGTAAGCAAAAAAAAAAAAACAAAAAAAACAAATGGACGAAGAGAATGAATGATGAGGAAATCGTTCAACAAAAGAAAGATTTACCGCCGGCTAACCAGCTTTATAGAATCCCCCGACAACTGGCTACATATTTACATATAGATAGAGAAACAGATTTATGAATATGAAACGAGACGGTAGACGGCGAAGAAAGATGTTGCCGGGGTGGGTGAGGGTGTGAGTATGAAAAAATGGATGTAAAATGTATTAAGGAGAGAAGAATCAAATATCAAGTGCGCGCTGGAATGCGTGGCTATGATAAAGTAAATGCAAAATCGTGCATATGATAAAACATTTTGCTTTTGATGCTGATGATGCCAGCTACAAAGCTAATTAAAATGAATTTATTAAAGAAAGAACGGAAATGAAGCTAGAAAAAAGTAAAGAAGGAAAGATAAGGACATAGATATGAACAGACAGAAATATTAGGTTGGTGCAAAATGAAATGACGTAATGATGTCGTTTTTTGACGTATTTTTAACGTCAAAAAACGACATTATTACGTCATTCATTTTGCACCAACCTAATAGATATAAATATAGATAGATATGAAGAGACTGAGATAGTTATGAACAGACTGTGAGAGATAGATAGATAGATAGATAGATAGTGGGAGGTGATAAATAAAGAACGAGAGTCGTAGAATTTGAGAAGAAAATGTCAACAAAGAAGAGGGAGTGACAGAAAGAAAAACGAAGAAATATTGATAGCGAGAAAGAAAGAAAGAAACAAAGAAACAAAGAAAGAAAGAAAGGAAAATAAATTAGGAAAGAGAAAGAAAAAAAAAGAAAAGAGAGAAGAAGAATAATGACGATATTAGGAGAAAGAAGTAGATAGAAAAACAAAGCCAGAATGTAAGAAAGATAAAAGGAAAAAGAGGAATTAGAACGAAACGATTTGAACAAAGAAAGAAAAAGAAAGAAAATAGAATGACTTAATGAAACAAACAAAAAATGGAAAGCAGACAAAGAAAAACTGCGAAATTCGAAGATAGACAAAAAGTGATAGAGTGAGAGGAAAAGAAAGGCGTAAGACAGTAAAAAGGGAGAAAAAAAGAAAAAGTGTTAGAGACAGAAAGAAAGAAATAGAGAGACAGAGTGTGTGTGTGTGTGAGAGAGAGAGAGAGAGAGAGAGATAAAAAAATGCAAGACGTAGAGATAGAAAATGAAAAGAAATCTATAGAAAAAGAGAAACCTTGAAAATCGATTAAGATTATTGAAAATATAGAATTTTAGACGAAGAATCCAACCCGAGAGAAGGGTTTGTTTTTATATTGAATAGTGGGGACAAGTGATGTTTTTATTTCTTGCCCCAATCTTGGAGTTATAATTATGGAGCCTAAACTGCTTCGGTCAGGCGACATCTTCGAACTTATTTCCTAATGAAAGATTATTGGTATTTATAATTTTTTCATTTGGCATTAAATGAGAACGGTTTATAAGGGCCACATTTGGGAAATGGAGAGAATAACGTGTGATATAGACGTACTCACGCCTACAAGCGCACAGATATAAACACAAAGAAAGGAACATAATTGACATATGCAAGTTTAGAGAGATTTAGAGAATATCAGGGAGAGAGCCCATATATCAGTATGGAAGAGAGAGAAGGAGAGAGAGAGAGAGAGAGAGAGAATGAATGAATGAATGAGTGAGAAGTGTTGGGTAACATAGTAGGTTTTTGTCCTGCTGCAATCCACATATTTTGGGGGACAAGGATGATGAACTGACCATAACAAATGCTAGTGTAATGAGCTTTAGCCTTCGCTGATTTCAATGATTGTAGCTAGATAGACGATAAAGATAATACTTAAGAGGTTCTTTCTTTCTTTCTTTATATATATATATATATATATATATATATATATATATATATATATTGCGTATTTGGGCATCAATCCTACCTTCATACATGTTTCGTTAAAGACGACTGGAAAAGTACTGTGATTAAGTTTTTTATTAATTTTTTTCTTGTGGTCTACAAGTGTTTTCTTTTCTGGATACAAAGTGTGTAAAAAATGTTCAAACGTTCTGCTTATCGGTAGCTTTCGGCTATTCTTTTAGCCATTACCAAGATCGATTTTTATTTATTTTAATTTATAACTGAATGTGTAGTTTTTTTTTTATACAGTGTAACCCGGATATAAGAGACCCGGATATAAGAGACACTAGGATATAAAAGAAACCCGGATATAAGAGATGTTTTCTCTGGTCCCAAATTAGAGCCATACTTACCTAAACAAAATAGACCAAACCCGGATATAAGAGAAATCCGGATATAAGAGACTTGTCCGGTCTCGACAACTCTCTTATATCCGGGTTACACTGTATATGTATCTGAAGTTATAGGAATGTTTTATTTTCCAAACACCCTCAACACATTGTGATAGTAATGTGGCTTATCCACATGTAAAACAGATTAAAAATATTGGAAGCTTTAATAATAAAAAAAGGAAAAGCCGACACTCAATGACATTAACTACGAGCACGGCCACAATGTGCTGACGGCGTTTGGAAATGAAAGTATTCCTATCACTTTAGATGCATACGTAAAATCTCAAACATAGAGTTAAAAATAATACATACATACATACATACATACATACATATATATATATATATATATATATATATATATATATATATATATATATATATATATATATATATATATATATGATAAAAAATATAGTCTTAAGGTATGCAATATTTATAGGTAAAAACGCCCAATATCAGGGATAGAGCATATGTAAATATAAAAATGGACATTGAGTTCAATGCCCAGCTGCGACAGTCTGAATACTAACATGGATATATATATATATATATCTGATGTTTTTGTGCCACATTTTTTTATTTGAACTTTTATTGGTCTACAACATATAATGGCATATAATATATATATATATATATATATATATATATATGTGCCACATTTTTTCATTTATGTGAGTTTGAACTTTCATTGGTCCATAATATATATATATATATATATATATATATATATATATATATATATATATATATATATATATATATATCGTTTTTCTATGTGGTTTTATTTCTTTTCCTTTCATCTTTTAATGTTCAAATTATGACCCTGATCTTCCTTTGCCTGGTATTTCTCGTCAGATGTCGACACCGATACATTCCCTCCCCACGTCTCTCACGTCGACAAAATATCTGCCCCTTCTCAACATATACACATATATCCCTTGCTTTGGGAAACAAACTCGCAGAAATGAGAGCAGTTAGCACGCAATTTTCGCAAGACATTGCTAATGACTTCGATGCTCGCTGTGAACCTCACTTTTGCAATTTATATTTAAGTCTACTAAATATCTAGACGCTTGCAACATACTGAGTTGGCTTCATATTCATGTTAAATAGTCCTCTACCTACCTGAGTTAAATATAGTTAATATCTCTATACTTACGTATTAATTACTTTCTTGATATCTCTAACGTATTAATTACTTTCTTGTTTAAGCTAAACTGTATTCTTTAAATAAAAATTATGATCAGATTTATTACGATGAACTACTAATGGATTTACATTATTTACATTGTTCGGACTGTTGTCCTCATCTTTGTTGTCATATTCATGACGCTTCGACCGTTATACGCGCCGACCTTCTTCAGGTTATTGGAATTTCGAACCGAACCCTTTATTTTGTCCACCGGGGTAGATTGTTCTAGGTCCACGTGCCATGCCTCCTCAGTTTCAGTTATTTCCATTTTAGTAAATTAACTCTCTAAGTTTTGTTCACCTCTGCTGCGGCCAGGTATTGAACTCATAACACTTTGGGTCAAGTTACTGGATGACTTCAACCAATATTTTTATCCACTTGAGAATGAAACTCTGCTCCAGATTTTAAGTTCAATATTGAAATTAAAGTTTATGACTATCAGTTTCGAAATATATTAATATCTGTGTCGCAATGGAATCATATTTTTTAAAAAATAATCATAATTTTAAGCTCTACTTCTGTATCGAGCACTGTTTTTAAAAAAAATAAAAACAAATATTAAAGAACTTTAGATCATTTATCTAACTGTTCATTCCTATTGCATCAATACACACACACACACACACACACACACATATATATATATATATATATATATATAACCAACAACACCATTCCTCGGAAAAGTAAGACCCACTTTGTTTATTCCTCGTATCGTTGAAAAATGACACAGACGTGTCCGAAAATCCCGACTTTAAAATCTTTCTCTTCATGCTTCAATTTATTCAAAAGGCTAATATATAATAAATGTCATCAATTTTATTGCCAATATTTTTATTTTTTTTGTTGGCTTTTATTCCTTAAATTTTATTATTCGGCCTATCAAATCTACATATTATAAGAAGTACACGTGGACCATTTTTCCTTTTAATTTATATATATATATATATATATATATATATATATATATATATATATATATATATATATATATATATGACAGGGTGATAAGGATATTTATTATATATATATTAGGGAAATTGTATGATTGTGTAAAAGGTTAATATGTGATGTCCTTCAGGAGTTAATCAAACTAAGCACACCCAAAGAATAAAAAACTTAGTCAATACTAAACAAAACAATAGGCTAAAACCTGAAGGGGGAGTTTATCCCATCGCCTGTAATAATTGTCACAAAAATACAAGGAAAAACCTCAAGAAATCTAAATAAAAGATTATATGAACACAAAAGGTACGTTTTACAAAATAATGCGTCAAATGAGTCGGTTGCTCACCGTCATGAGACTGACCAAAATTTTGACATAAAAATTGCTACTCTGATCAAAGGAGAAAATAATTCACTACGACGTAAATCTCTTGAGAGTTCCTTAATTGCAAGGTCATCTACAGTAAATTGATGTCCTGGCTCTTACAACATTTCACCTTTTCGAGAAGATCTTTTAATATTACATTTTGCAATACCGACTTACAAAAGTGATGTAGAGAAAAAAAGATTCTAACATTCTGTTGTGCGTATGTGCAGTCCTACCAACATAACAAATTTAGTCCGATGAAGCCCTGAAGGACAAAATGCGTCACAAGTAAAGATTTTCCAGTTTGTCATATAATTTTTCCATATATATATATATATATATATATATATATATATATATATATTGTTACGAACTTGTAGCATATAGATGAACCACGGGTTAAAAAAAGAAAAGAAAACGTGGGATCTTTTATCGGTCTTCACTCAGAAATGGAAGCGACACAAGGGAGTCAACGAAGAACAGACACAAGACGATGGATTTCAAAATAAAACATTTATTTATAAATATATAAACAGATAAAGAAAGAAAAAAAAGAAAATTTATTTAACAAAGGGGAGGGGGACCATGAAAGAACAGAAGGCGCGAGCGAATACACATATATATATATATATATATATATATATATATATATATATATATATAGAAAAAGATCAAGCCAAGAGAATCAACTTATCTGTCAGTCGAGTTGATATTTTCACACAAAGTTCTGATTCGCCGAAACGAGATTTCTTATGCTGAAACAATATTTTTGGTCAGCCGGCGATTTTCCTGGATTCCTTTTCTTTCACAAGTGTTTGATGTCCCCAGCATTTCGTACAGGCGTTTTGTTGGGTCGATTCAATCTCATAGCAGTCCTTTCATCTCTAGTCGACAGACTTTGCCATCTTCTTCATTTCAGTGGGCAGTCAATTTGGAATAGGGACGAGTTGCCCAGCGACGTTCAACTGCCACTGGTCAGAGGGAAACTGAAAATCCTTCTTTAGATTTTTGCTGTCCCCAAAGACAGTCACGTGGGTTCCCTTCGTCCTTGACCGGGTACGCAGAAGGATGGGGCGCAAATCACGCAGTGTTTGTGTGATGGCCAGAATTTCAGTTAACGCTTAGTTTGTTCTGATCACGTGAATCGCAGCAGGAGATCCTGATGGTGCCTGGAATTCATATATGGTCAAACGCCTGAGAGCTGCAAAATTTTGGAACCAGGTCATTTTCGCGTCGGGTCACTTCAAAGTTCACGGGTGGAAGAGTCGGTAAAGAGGAAAAGAATTTGTGAAGAGAAGAGGAGGGTATGGCTGATCATAGAACATATTCGCTCGCAAGTTGAAAGCATTGGATTAAATTTCTATTTATTTATTTTTCTTTTATATCTAACTAATTTTCGACTAGAATAATAAATACATAAACACACACACACGTGTGTGTGTGCGCGCACGCGTGTGTGTGATTAATGGTCCAGGATGTGGCAGCAAATCAAGAGCAAATTTCGCATTGAGTCTGAGATAACTTACAACTTTTACAAGAATTGCCAATGGGGTTTCTTCAGGCCCTAGGGGATTTTGAAGGTGACCTGGAAGAGGGTTAAAATGTCTCATTAGTGGGACAGGGGGGAGAGAAAAGTGTGTGAATTAGAAAGGAGTACATCTTGTTTTTCAATATTGAGGGAAAGGCATTCTTCAGCTGTTGCCAGACGTCTGGCAGATTACATCCTGAGGGACTCCCACGTCAATATTCAGAAAAGGGGAAATTGTCGGCCACCCAGCTGATTAGAGAAACCGGGCAGAGTAAGTGCAACCCGGTGGTGGTACTGTGACTGGATTTGGCAAACAATAAACCACATGCTCGCCGAAAAAGCAACTGAACTGACAGTACACTTTCCAGTTTCGATAAAGTCCAAAAGTGTCTCCTTGTCCTTGTGGGTGATGAATTATTTTCCACCTTACAATTCCTTTCCAACAGAGGAAACGTCGCAAAGCCTCTCGCTGCTCTATTGCTATTTCTATGGAAAGTGTTCAGACGAACTACAATCCTTAGTCCGACCAATTATAACATTGATGGGCATGACCCACCATGCCACGCACATTATAGCGGACCATTTTCAATCCCTTTGTATTCCATTGGAGAGATGTAAGTTCCACTCGAGCAGATTCTTTACACGAAACGTTGCTTTGTGGAACAGGCTTCCAAGAAGATGCTTCTACGTCTGCTGCAACCTTAATCTGTGATTAACCGTTATTTTCCCCAATTATCGCTATAAGCTGTATCTCTTAATTTGTAACATTCTACCTTAAATGGCTTTTGCGTCTTGTACAAGATGAACATCAATGTAAGCAAAAAACAAGAAAACAAACAAAAAAAAACGAAGAAATCCTATTGAATTTTATTCTGTTCGACAATAGCAGCTTGAGAGTATCCACGTTGTTTTCAACCTGTGCGTGGCACAAACTTTAAACGAAATCAATTCTCTGTGATCATTTTCATGAACATGTTAGTGAAAAGTTCTAAATATAGAATGTACGTAAGGTTTTCAAAAGCCAAATGTTTAGAATAAAAATGGAAGCAATATCAAAGTTATAAAGGCAACATAAATGTCGAATATATACTCCCTTGACAAAGAAACGAGACGATGGATTTTAAGTTTAATTTTTATAATTAAATTTATAATTTTAGTTTCAGTTTTGAAACATGAACATTTTATGTGTCGCGATGGTATCATATTTTTGAAAATAATTAGAATATTTTGCTCTACTGTTTGTATCGAGCACTGTTTTTCTTTTAAATAAAAATAATTACTAAGAACACCGGATTATAAATCTTACTGTTCTTTCTTATTATTTTAATACACACACACACACACACACACACATATATATATATATATATATATATATATATATATATATATATATATATATATATATATAAAGAGAGAGAGGGAGAGAGAGAGAGAGAGAGATGACCTCATATATGTACATAATGAATATAAAATTAATCTTATATATTACTCTTATTATCATATGTTAATGAAAAAATGGATTTTGTTCACGGAGAGTAAGTAGTATGTGCTGGTGAGCAAATAATGGAGAGTAAGTAGATCACTAGCAGTAAAAATTTCTCGGAACATAAAAGCAGAAAACAATTAGCGTACTTGATGGTATATAAGATCCACGTTTTCTCGTAAATATAAAAAAAACTCTCTTGTTTATATTCACTGCTAAAATAATTTATTTCATAGGCACTAAATATTATATAGGCATTAAATATTATATAGGCAATAAATAATTTATAGGCATTAAACACTGCAGATACTATATTAATCAATCTCTAAAATGCATCCAAGCATGAAAAACCTATGACTTAGGATTCATTTCTTTTGTTTTTTGAAATAAAAAAAATTGTATAATCCACTAAATATGTTTCTAATAGAAATCTTTATGAAAGCGGTCGCCTTTTGTTAATGCCAATCCGTTTCATTAAATATCATATTTAGTTTACATATTCGCCTTGTTATACAAGAGAGAAAAAAAAAAAACCCCAAAACACAGTGGCTATCCTAAAACTGGTTGAAGCTCAACCAGGTTTACTCAGTAAAAATATCTTTTAGAGTAATATGTCGAATAAAAAATTATTTTAAAAAATGGCTGTTGTTTAAGTCTCGTGTAGGAAAGTGAAGCTAGCAGTCACAAAAAAAAAAAAAAGGTGATTCCTTAATAGGCCATTCTAACCTTTTTCCTGATTGTCTGGCAATATGGTACACATTGGCTTAAAAAATGGGTTCCTTGGGGTAAAAAAGGAATACATGTTCGATTCCTGTCGGGGGCACAATTTTTCACAATTTAGGCCGGTTGTTATTTGAAAAAAAATATAGAGATAGCAACACAAACACACGTACCCACAAAAAATAACATTTATAGAAATAAGAAATAATGTTGGATAAAATATCCTTTCCAAATTTTTTTTTATCTATCCTAGTCTTTTTTTTACCTATCTTAGTCTGTTCATTCCATTTTAGTAATATTGAACAGCTAAGTAAGTAAATAAAATACACAACACAACAGTTATGAAATGTGTATGCATAAAGGAACGCGAATATATATATATATATATATATATATATATATATATATATATATATATATATATATATAAGGTTGGTGCAAAAATAAATGTCGTTTTCTGACACTTACTATGTGAGAAAACGACTTTATGTTTGCACCAACCTAATATATATATATATATATATATATATATATATATATATATATCGTTGCTTTTATCGTTGCTTAGAAATCATCTATGTAAACAATGACAGACTATCATCACTGTCGTGTCCGTATATTGCTTAATATGTTGTAATTGACATCTTTGATAATGGCTTATGTAAGCCGAAAGCTTAGATTGTATGAAAAAAATATGGATCAATATTGTGAATTTCTTTCTTCGACGATAATGTTATTAAACTTATCAGACGTTACGAAAAAAATTAACATAAAATAAATAGACAACACTTGTCTATATTATTTAATATATATATATATATATATATATATATATATATATATATATATATATATATATATATATATATATATATATGTATGTATGTACAGATATAAATATAAATGTGGACATTGAAATTAACACCGAGAGGCAACGGTCTGTTTCATGTTAAACGCAATCGTCACGTCATGTGCACATGGCCTCACGATTGCGTTTACCATGAAACAGACTGCCGCCTCCGGGTGCTGGCTTCAATTTACACACACACGCGCGCGCGCGCAGACACACACACACATATATATATATATATAAATGTATGTATATATATATATATATATGTGTGTGTGTGTATGTGTGTATATATATATATATTTATATACACATAAATATATGTATATATTTTATATAAAAATAATTTATAATATATATATTGTGTATGTATATCTGTATGTGTATGTATGATTTTGTTTGTGCGTGCGCAAAATCCAAAAACGCTCGTCCATAATACCCACATACGTGGGCAGATACGCACGATCTCTGACACCAGTGTAAGAAAGAGAAGCGTCAGTGATCGCATGCATAGATCTATAATCTCCCAAGACGTACCCAATACAGTAATGTTGAGTCAGATAAGATATCCACCATTTTCCTCATCAGTCTCCCATCTACCAACCTCATAACTTGCCATCCGAATAACCACCCACCCTCTTCAGCTACCCGGCTGTCCTTTCTTTACACTCTTTACACCGATTTCTACAGACGGACCTGCCTGTTCCCCTAAAGGGATGACGCATCCCTTACACAATTATAAATTATCCTCTTTGGCTATCTTTCCGTAAAACGAAATGGGTTAGGCTAAAGTTAGCGTTTGTTATTTGCCGCTCAGTTCAATGGATTCAAGCCGCTAGGGAACAGTGAATAAGGACAGAGAGAAGAAGAAAAAGAGTTGAATAGATTTTCAGTGTTGGGGAAAAAGAGACCAACAGAAGAAATAATCCCTTCCAAACCACTTACCTTGCCTTAAAGCCTAGCTCAACCCTAAACCTGAATAATACGCATTCATATATGGACAACTACATCACGGCTCAAACCTGCAATCATCTGTTGATGTGAATGAAGTTGAAAGTTTCATTTTATATTCACTGTTGAGCCGCCGTCTCTTTTCTCTATGCTGCGTTGAAGAGAAAGTCTCCGTTCCTCTCCCGCGGTTCTTTCCTCCCCAGGGCTCACTGCTTTTACTTCTTTTTCTCTTGGCTTTTATAGACATCTCTTTCAATTTGCCTCTTCCAAGATGCCTGACATGTGGATCCCTAATGTTATTAGATTGCAAGCAAAGATAGTTTTAACACGTTGTGCCGGTGGGGGTCGGGGTGTGTGAAGAGGGGACTCAAGTGGCATCTGCCTCGTACTATGTCTATCTTATAATTAAGCGCGATAATCATTCAGCTGGGCAGGCAACGGTTGAGATAAACAGTGAAAAATAACGATAAAACAGTGAAACAAGAGTAGGTAAAAATGAAATAGATTAGGAAAGATAGATAGGGAGAGAGGTAAGAAGTAAGAAAAAAAAAAGAAGAAGATAAAAAGATAAAAAGGAAAGGATGAGAGAAAAGAGGAGAGATAGATGATAAAAATGAGAGGAAAGAAGAGATAATAATGAAAAAGGAAGAAGAAAAAGAGGTAAAAATGGGAAGAAAAAAGGAAGATGAAGTCGCGAGGAATTGAAAGAGAGAAGGTATAACAATAGATACATTAAAAAGAAAGAATAACGGTAGAGAACGGAATATGTGAAAAAATAGGGAGACCAACGAATGAAATAAAGAAATAAAGAAAGAAAGAGAGAAGTAAAAAGGACGAATGAGAAAAATGCAAGCAAGAAAGAAAGAAAGAAAGAATAGAGATAAATTTGGAAAGTCAATATTTATTATGTAACAAGTACATAATTGTACAATAAATAAATAACTAGAGAAAGAAATAAAGAAAGAAAGAGAGAAGTAAAAAGGATTAATGGAAAGAAAGCAAGAAAGAAAGCAAGAAAGAAAGCAAGAAAGAAAGAGAGAAAGAAAGAAAGAAAGAAAGAAAAGAGAGATATACATTTGGAAAGATGTAAAGAGAGAAAAAAGAAGTACAATAAATAAATAACTAGACAAAGCAATAAAGAAAGAAAGAGAGAGAGAGAAGTAAAAAGGATTAATGGGAAGAATGCAAGCAAGTAAGCAAGCAAGCAAGAAAGAGAGAAAGAAAGAGAGAAAGAAAGAAAGAAAGAAAGAAAGAAAGAAAGAAAGAAAGGAGAGAGATACATTTGGAAAGATGTAAAGAGAGAAAAAAGAAGTACAATAAATAAATAACTAGAGAAAGAAATGAAGAAATAAAGAGAGAAGTAAAAAGGATTAATGGGAAGAATGCAAGCAAGCAAGAAAGAAAGCAAGCAAGCAAGCAAGAAAGAAAGAAAGAAAGAAAGAAAGAAAGAAAGAAAGAAAGAAAGAAAAAAAGAAAGAAAGAAAGAAAGAAAGGAGACATACATTTGGAAAGATGTAAAGAGAGAAAAAGAAGTACAATAAATAAATAACTAGAGAAAGAAATAAAGAAAGAAAGAGAGAAGTAAAAAGGATTAATGCGAAGAATGCAAGCAAGTAAGCAAGCAAGCAAGAAAGAGAGAAAGAAAGAGAGAAAGAAAGAAAGAAAGAAAAGAGAGATATACATTTGGAAAGATGTAAAGAGAGAAAAAAGAAGTACAATGAATAAATAACTAGACAAAGCAATAAAGAAAGAAAGAGAGAGAGAGAAAAGTAAAAAGGATTAATGGGAAGAATGCAAGCAAGTAAGCAAGCAAGCAAGAAAGAGAGAAAGAAAGAGAGAAAGAAAGAAAGAAAGAAAGGAGAGAGATACATTTGGAAAGATGTAAAGAGAGAAAAAAGAAGTACAATAAATAACTAGAGAAATGAAGAAAGAAAGAGAGAAGTAAAAAGGATTAATGGGATGAATGCTAGCAAGCAAGAAAGAAAGCAAGCAAGCAAGCAAGAAAGAAAGAAAGAAAGAAAGAAAGAAAGAAAGAAAGAAAGAAAAAAAGAAAGAAAGAAAGAAAGGAGACATACATTTGGAAAGATGTAAAGAGAGAAAAAGAAGTACAATAAATAAATAACTAGAGAAAGAAATAAAGAAAGAAAGTGAGAAGTAAAAAGGATTAATGCGAAGAATGCAAGCAAGAAAGAAAGAAAGAAAGAAAGAAAGAAAGAAAGAATAGAGATAAATTTGGAAAGTCAATATTATGTAACAAGTACATAATTGTGGCATAAGGCCAATAAATTTGGAAAGTCGTAAAGAGAGAAAAAGACGTAAAATAAATGAGTAAAGAGAGAAAGATAGGAAGAAAGAATGCGAGATAAACGTAGAAATAAAAAAGAAGTAGAACAAAAGAAATGCGTAAAGAAAGAATGAAAGAAAGGAGAGACTTAAAGATAGATAATTGGAAAGAAAGAAAGAAAGAAAGAAAGAAAGAAAGAAAGAAAAGATAAAATTCGAAAGACGGAAACTGAGAAAGAATGAAATGAATAAATAAATAGATGTAAGCAGAAAATTGTGACGAAAGAGTAAAAAGCAAAGAAGGGAAGAAAGAAAGATAGAAGAGAGGTGAAGATGAAAAGAAATAAAGGAAGAATGTTGCATAGAAAGAGAGAAGAGAAGTAAAGAATGATAGAAAGAAAGATAGAAGAGAGGCGAAGATGAAAATAAAGAAAGTTGGAAAGAAAGACGATCGGTAAGCAAGAAAAGAAAGATAGAAAGAATGAAAGGCCAAATCAAGAAGACAAAATGACAAGAAGAATTAAGTCAACATGAGATGACAGCGGAATTAAAAACAGAATAAAAGCAAAACCGTTGCGAGAATGATTGAAAGAAAATAAATAAAAATAAATATAAAAACAGGTTAGGGAAAGAATTGAAAAAAGAGAAAAATTCTTATTTCAATTCTTTCCACAAACTGCATTCTTAAATGTTTTTCTTTTTATTCTGTTTTTAATTCCTCTTTTATTTCATATTGACTTCATGACATGATAAGAGAAGAAAAATTTTAAATTTAAGAAAGAAAACAGTAAAGAAGTAAACAAGATGGAAGTGGCTGTGTATTGTGGTCACTGTGTAGTTTGAGCAAAAGTTCCCAACGGCATATGCTTTCGTAATGTTAGAGAAATCTTAGGAGCTCTTTTGACGTTTTCCCAGCATTTTTTTTATTCGCAAACTCTATTAATTGTAGTCTAAACTTAGTACAAATTCCGGATCTAGAAAATAGATTTCAATTTTATTTTATGGAAAGGAAGATTCCACTTGAATTTAAATACATTTTTGATTGTCAGCGAAAAAAGATATTTGGAGTTAAAATAAAAATAGGATTTATTACAAGAAAACTAAAAAGAAGAGAATTAGACTTCAATCCAGTTTAGTCTTTAACTTCTCAATCCAAACAGAATCCAGTGACAATAATTTCTCTGTATTTTGTAGAATTCAGAGGGAAAGCTTATTTACATTATTTAGAGTCAGACTATTGTCCTAATCTCTGTTATTATCACAAGGTTTCGACTGCTGTGCCATCCAGTTTTCTTCAGTTGTTAGTTGATTCAGATAAGTTTTAGGAAACTTATCTGGCCTACAGGAGTAGGTTATTCTCGTTTCACTGTCTATGTCTAGGGATATTTCGTCTTGTTCTTATTTCAGAACTTCTCATTTATTGTTTGATTTGTTTTCGCTCAGTCTAATGTTGTTCTGCCCGGCTAAAGTCCTGTGTATGGCGATAAACTATATCCAGCAGCAAAGCCTCTGATCGGGAAGTTTTGAGGAGTGTAGAACAACATATTAAATCCTGACCCGGGGTGGTAGCACCTGTTAAAGGCTCCAGCTATGGGCAAATAGTGATCCCACCAAACAAAAAAACACACTTCAATAGTAACCCCCCCCCAAAAAAAAACAGCACTACATTTTTCTAGTAAGTATGTCCACACACTTGTATATATACAAAAGCTGAATATCATCTACCATGTATTCAATTGTGAAAGAAGAATAACATATATTTTTATTATTTCAAAGCTCCCAAGAATTTAAATTCTTTTTTTTTTATTTGTTTCGGATATATTATCTAGCCGATTTCATCTAGATTATTTTTCTTTCCATCATGTTTGTTATTAAATATCCCACAATGTAATAACAGAAGATCTGCCAAGAATAGTAAAACGTTGTAAGAACCTCGACTCAAGTTCCCTGTGGATTGACTAGCAATTAAAGCACTTTCTATACATTTTTATCTCAGTGAATTGTTTCTCTTTTAATTAGAGTAGCATTTTTTTTATATCAAAATTATGATCACTCCCATTACGGTGGGCAACTAATGAATTTGATGTGTTGTTTTGTAAAATATCCCTTTTATGTTTGTATAATATTCTTAGAGTTTGTCCGATGTATTCTTTCTGGCAATCATTACATTGATAGAGTAAACTTCAAGTTTTAGCTTATTGTTTTGTATTGATTAAATCTTATTGTTTTATACTTAGTTGTGACAAATATTATGTATAGTTTAGATAAATTCTTTTCAATTGTATGGGGTGTTTCATTAAGACGGATTATATATAAATAAATCAATGATATTGGTGAACATTTATGTATTTCTCTATTGAATCATGTTATTTAAGTCATGGCAATTATGTGTGAAAAATAATATCACCCAAATGTCCGCCAAATCTGAAAGAAAAAGAAAAAATCATTAGACGCTTAAACTTAATTCACATTAAAATCGGTCCAAGTTAATAGTTGTGATAGAGATAGTGGGTAGAATAATATATTTCTTGATTCATTACGTTTGTCAGGAGGGGCCGCTTTTTATTTGTAGTCGCATTATGTAAATGTTTATATTTAGATAAACATTTTACATATTTGGTTGACTAAAATGAGAGGGAAATTTAAATACATACAATTATTACGTGTATTACAGAATGCTTAAATACATATAAATCACGCTTTATTTAAATATATATTAATATACACATATATAGTATAACGTACATACCTATACACATATATCTATATGAACATTTAGTAAGTTAAAAGTTATTCGAAAAAAAAAACACACAATAATAATAATAATAATAATAATAATAATAATAATAATAATAATAATAATTAAATTAATAATAATATTTATTGCGTATTATTAGGTTTTCAAGCCAAACAGAAGCACGATGGGAAATGAAAATGAAAAATCGGTCACGCCTGTCTCCTTTCTCAACGAGAATGAAAATGAAGTTGGACGTTTTGGGGTGGGGGAATATTTCTTCCGTGTGGGTTAAATTACTGATGAAATCTGCTATTTTAGGGCTAGTTGTTTGCCACGATTATGATTGGTGGGATTTATAGACGGCTTTTTGTGGAAATTGTATTCATTGATTATATCTAAGTTCCTAACTTGGTTTGGTTTGGTTTATTTTGTTTTACGGCATATCAACCTCAATGGGTTATTTAATGTCGACAAGATTTTTAGGTTCGTGTGAATAGAATATGTATTCGTTGTCAGAAATCAGTTTGAAGATCAAATTTCATTGACCTCTTTTTGTAAAGAGAATTTTTGTTGAGTGTCAAATGTATTGTTGGTAATATTTGTTTTTCCAAAAATGCTCGGAATATTCATTTTTTTCAATAATGTATTGCTGGTATTTTTACTATAAAAATCTATTTTTAACGCTCCTCAAAATCTCCCAATCAGAGGTCTTGCCGCCGGATGTAGTTTATCGTCATATCCAGCACGCCCTGTGTACATATGTTTCATATTAAATTCACCAAGTGCAAGGCTCGAGAGCCACTAAAATAGAAGGTTATTGTAAAAATGGTTATGAAAGAGGTGAGTAAGATTGTAGCACACAAGTAAGCATCCACACTGTATTCGGTTCCACAAAGTAGCAGTTCTTGGACAAAAAGCTATCACTGGATTACGGGGGAAATGAAGGTGATTCAACATCGTGGAAGTTGCATTGAGGTGTACAAACAGCAAAGGTCAAAACTGCTGGGACTAAAGAATGCAAAATATGTATATGTGTGCGTAATATATGCGTCTGCGTGTTTGTACATACATACGTATGATATATATATATATATATATATATATATATATATATATATATATATATATATATATATATATATATATATATGAATTCAAAAACCAGGTAGGCAGTGACTAGTCACGACTATAAGTTTCATGTGTTTGCACACAATCGTCAGGTAGCCAGCGGCTGCAGTATTAGACTAAGTACATGTATACCACAATGCGAGTTCAATATGACAGGCACACCAAACACGCACGTTGGGGAGGGTAAATCATCCGGCCAAGGTTTAAAATGGCCATAAAAAAACGTTCCACCTGGAAAGATTTGCCAGTATGGCAAAAAACTGCTCAATAACAAGCGAAACTAGCGTTTTTCTGATATATATATATATATAGTGTGCGTGTGATAGATAAATTGTTGTTTTAACGACGCAAAAATAAAAATAACAATGACACCTCATTTTAACAGATATATTTACCAAAATGACACACAAATATCTTGAAATACTAAAGAGTTAATTTATTCAATAAAATCACAATTATGTTAATACAACTACAAACAGTAACCCTCTACCTTGAGTGGCCCTTGTGTCTAGTATTAGTTGAACATTAGTATATATATATATATATATATATATATATATATATATATGTGTGTGTGTGTGTGTGTGTGTGTGTGTTTGTGTGTGTTGGTTAAATCAGACGAATATTTAATATATTTTCTGTTTATATGTTATGTTTATGGATACACTAATATAAGTAAATGCCCTCTTCTTTAATTAAAACAGTATAAATTACATATAACGGCATTAATTCCAGCTTTGCTTAACCAGAAGTTCTTGGTGTCTGAACGGTTATAGCACACCAGACTTAATTGTTTTTCCTCATAGGATGCATGTTCGATTCCTGCCGGAGAACGCATATCTTCTATGCAAATGTCGAGCATTCAGGTCGGTAAATGTAATTTATACTGCTTAATTAAAGAACAGAGCTTTTACTCAAATAAGTGTATCCATAAAAAATTACGTATAAACAGAAAATATATTATATATTTGTCAGATTTAACCAATTCCCTATGTTACATATATATATATATATATATATATATATATATATATATATATATATATAAAATGTGAGTAAAATTTGTCACTTAGCTGATTGATGTTATCTTCAACATCCCTTCTATCTATCTATCTATCTATCTATCTATCTATATATATATATATAAAATGTGAGTAAAATTTGTCTCTTAGCTGATTGATGTTATCTTCAACATCCCTTTTATCTATCTATCTATATATCTATATCTATCTATATATATATATATATATATATATATAAAATATGAGTAAAATTTGTCACTTAGCTGATTGATGTTATCTTCAACATCCCTTCTATCTATCTACCTAAAGTATACTTCACCGGAATTTTATGAAAAAGGCTCACAGCATCTGGTCCCTCTCTCCACAGCCTATCGTCTACAAGTTTTGCGCATTGGGGTCAGTCGTTCTTCTGTTTTTCTTTGCTTAGCGTCTCCCTGTGTTTTGCTATATTTTTTCCAAAACACGCAAGGACAAGGTTTTGCCATCAAGAAATCTGTGTAGATGTCAAGACATCGCCTATGAAAACTAGGGCGTGGAAGGGGCCATGAAAAAAGAGCGGATTTTTCCTTTTTGGTTTAGTCAGGGGCGGACCTATTACACCACCTGAGAAAATAACCCACATCAACATAGGGCAGTAATTACTGGATAAATTTTTTGATAGAGATTTGTTCGTGTGAATCTCCAGCATCTTATTTGCCAGCCACATCCCTACGCACCATCTGGAACTGGGGTCAGGAAAATGTGGTTCTAGAGAACGATACTAAACAGAGCGAATAATCAACATGGAAGTCTTAAATGGCAAATCAGGAAAATCAGTTCTAAAATTCCATAGGAACATAATGAGAAGGTGGGTTTGGAAAACTTAACTCACACAGGGTATATTTCAGGGAAAGAGAGATAAGTGAAGGTGGCGAATCTTAAAGAAGAGAGAAAAACTGTAAAGATCGCAGCTAGAAGAAGAAGAAGAAGAAGAAGAAGAAGAAGAAGAAGAAGAAGAAGAAGGAGATCGCGACTAGAAAAAGTGGCGGTTAGAAGAAGAAAAAGAAGATTGCGGCTAAAAGAAGATGAAAAAGAAGAGAAGATCGTGGTTAGAAGATGATGATGAAGAAGAAGTAGAAGAAGAAAAAGGGGAAATCGAGACTAGAAGAAGAAGAAGAAAAAGGAGTAGTCGCGGCATGAAAAAGAAGAAGAAGAAATAAAAGAAGAAATAAAAGAAGAAATAAAAGAAGAAGAAGAAGAAATAAAAGAAGTCGCGGCTAGAAGAAGAAGAAGTAGTAGTAATAGTAGTAGTAGTAGTAGTAGAAGAAGAAGAAGAAGAAGAAGAAGAAGAAGAAGAAGAAATAAAAGAAGTCGCGGCTAGAAGAAGAAGAAGAAGTAGTAGTAGTAGTCGTAGAAGAAGAAGAAGAAGAAGAAGAAGAAGAAGAAGTAGTAGTACTAGTCGTAGAAGAAGAAGAAGAAGAAGTAGTATTAGTAGTCGTAGAAGAAGAAGAAGAAAACGGCAGGTGGGAAGAGCATGCAGCAATCCACCGCTCGTTTGAATAGCAGCAATAAAAAACACACAATTGCGGTTACATATATATGTCATTGGAAGTTTGAAATGCAGGTTGTAATATTTCCTTCTAATCAATAAGATATGGTCTGTAGTGATTGTGAGAGAGACAGTTGTGTATTTCTTATAGACGCCTGTGGTTATGTGTTCGATTCCAGGTGAAAAGCAGAATTATGAATGTGCATTTTCAAAGCCAGCAAAGTATCAGTATACAAAGTCAGCCATTTTTCTTTAAAAAGGCAACACTAAATTTAATAAATATCTATTTGCTAGCACTTGTTTATTTTTTTAAGTCATATGACCTACCCATAAATAATAAAGTAATCTTTGAGTTCAAATAGACAGCTTATCTAACTCATCTAAAAAGTGTATTGACCCCTACGCTCACTTGAACGGAATTTGACGCGAGGCCGTGTTTGAAGTGGGAATTCAACACGTATATGGGATTAGTAACAAACATTGTTCAGGTTCCCTCGGCATTTGCCTAAGCTATCAGGGATTAGTCCTGACTTTTATTCTTTTAAGAAGAATTTTATGCGTTTTTGTTCGTTGATATAGCGTCAATACAAGAAGTTGAAAAAGTCCTTTGTCGGCAAAAAAGATTGAATTAATCTACAAAATAATTATGAAAAAAAAACGACCTCGAAGTTACTAAAAAGAATTTAAAGTTACAGTTAGCCGTAATAGCTACTATATCTATAAAGGCGGACCTAAACTGAACATCATATTTATCTTAAGATGGCTCAGAAAATGTGGCAATTTTTAATTGACAATTACTGAAAAATCATTTATACTGTTTAAAATAAGATTTCCCCTGCTGTATTGGGTCGTCCTGGGTATGACGATAAACTACATCTGGTAGGTGGCCTTTGATTAGTAGGTTTTGGGCAACGTGGAACAACTTCTTAATTGCTGTTGTTCTCAGGTCCACCTCGACCTGGGGTGGTAGCGCCTGTTAAGATCCCTGCTATGGGCAAATAGTTAACCCCCAAACTGGTCAAAACATTCTGAAAATATAAAAATATATTTTTGTACTAAGAGTACCAGCAATATATTTTCATAATAAAAAGAATGCCTGCAATACATTATTAGAAAAGGGAGAAAAAAATTTCAATCATTACATTTTTGAAAAAAAAGTACCAAAGCTCCCAAGGAAATTAAATTTCAACATTAACCCCTTTCCCGCTAATTATTTTTGGAAAAACGTTTCATTTTCAGGCGAAGTTTTTATTTGCTTTTAATATATTAACTAAGAAACTGAGTCATTTTGAAATGCCCAAGCAGTGGCTAACAACTCTACCAGACGTATGAGTAGACAACTGAACTTGTTTCAAGCTCAGAAGGGCATAAAAAGAATCAAGATCGACGTATAAAGAAGTTTGTAGCTGTTTTTTGAATGTTATGTTTCGGACGTGTTCATTTGTCCATGTCGGAAAAAGACGCTTTCGTATATACACGTCTGCGCTCGAGGAATGGGTTAATGACCCATAAGGTGTTGATATGCCGTTAAAGAAACCAAAACAAACTAAAACCGTGTTGGGTAAAGTATCACGTATATAAAAAAATAAGTTTCAGGCCCAAGTCACGCTAAGTATTTCTTTATTGTAATTTCACGCTGCTTACTATAATTCCCGGAGAGTATTTAAATAAGTCAAAAAAGTCAAAGAAAAAACTAGCTAAGAATATATAATTAAAATAGTTAAACTCAAAATTTAATAATTTCAAACAATTATTAGAAAAAAGTCACACAGTATGAAATAATCATTACTTACATTATTTATATGCGGACTATTGTCGTCATCTTTGCTGATATCATAACTTTTCGGTTGTTGTTTTCTCCGGCCTTCCAACGACACAATAGCCTAGTGGATTAAAGCGTTGGTTCACGAATTTGGTGATATATTAATAGTGAGTTCAAACTCAGGGCCGAGCAGTGTTGGGCTCAATGGAAACGAGGCGAGCAATACTGAATTGGAACGAGATAAGATATTACTCGCATCGACAGACACCTGATGAAGACCGGAGAGTACAACGACCGAAACATCGCGATAACAACAAAAATGAGGACAATAGTCAGCGTGTAAATGATGTAAATTAATTTAAGCCCACATGTCTCTCATTCTCTGTCCTAATGATGTGATGTGGTGTGGGGTAATTATTATGCAAGTAAAAAGTTTTCATGTTTTTTCGTTGTTGTCTTGATTGTCTTGTTTATTGAGTTGGTCGGCTACCAATTTCCCTAATGTGGATCTCTGATAGGGTGCAGGTGTATATCCTAAGTTTAATCGGTTGGGATGTGTTGCACTGACAAATCCTAAGCGTTTTAAATTCAATATGAGTTCATCATCACTGTTTTATAACAGTCCTTTAGGAAGAGCATTTTTTGACCGTTGATCGATTTTGTTTAGCGGCATATCAATCTGCATGGTTTATTTAATGCCGAAATCTAAAGAATTTGAACTCAATTTTATGGCTCCAACTACAGATAAAACATATTGTTGGTTTGTTGTATCCTTAAAGAGGTTACAAACAGACAAAGGAGTTACTTGAGTGAAGCAACAGCAACACGCGCGTTGATGAAAGAAGAGAGGTTTATTATAAAAGAGAAAACACTACTGAAAGACAGGAAATCGGGTGGCAGGCTAGTAATTCCAAAAGCAAGGTTATTTACCTTACCTCTCCGCAAGGGAGGATGTGGCACAAGACCTTTTTTTAATGCGGGGAAAAACCGAGCCCGTAGAGTCGGTCAAAAAATCCATGTAGACCCCGTAAAAAACGGTAGCTGTCTACCACACCAGACAAGACACTTCCCTTCGGCATAGCCTTGTCTGGGTTCCTCTCCACCCGAAGGCAGATATTTCGTCTTGCTTAGCTGGAGACGAATCTCCAACTAATTGCCGAAGCAAGGATATTTGCCAACCACCCCACGCGGTCAGATCTGGCACAAGGCCGAATTTAACGTGGAATATCCGAGCTAGTAGGCTCGGGCAAAAATTCCCCGTAGACCCCGTAGACTCCGTATACACAGTCGGGTAGCTGTCTACCACCTTAGACGAGACTCTGCCCGAAGGCAGAGCCTCGTCTGGATATTTGCCAACCACCCCACGCGGTCAGATCTGGCACAAGGCCGAATTTAACGTGGAATATCCGAGCTAGTAGGCTCGGGCAAAAATTCCCCGTAGACCCCGTATACACAGTCGGGTAGCTGTCTACCACCTTAGACGAGACTCTGCCCGAAGGCAGAGCCTCGTCTGGGTTACTCTCTGCCCGAAGGCAGAGAGTTCGACTAGCATAGCTGGAGACGAATCTCTAACTAACTGCCGAAGTAAGGTTATTTACCTTACCTCTCCGCGAGACATGATTTGGCATAAGGCCATTTTTAATGAGTGGCCGAATTTAACGTGGAGTATCCGAGCCCGTAGGCTCGGGCTAAAATTCTCCGTAGACCCCGTAAAAACGGGATCATGTAGCTGTCTACCACCCCCAGACGAGACTCTGCCCTTCTGCATAGCCTCGTCGAGGTTCCTCTCTGTCCGAAGGCAGAGAGTTCGACTAGCACAGCTGGAGACGAATCTCTAACTAATTGCCGTAGCAGTTATTTATTGTATATAAAAATAAAATTATGGCACAAGGCCGAAAAAGGGGAGGGGGTTAGGGCTGGTCTTTACTAACTATCTTATGCCTAGCTAATCCGATTCACGACCCAATAACTCATAATTTGCCCATTCACCATAAGAACTCGTCCGTCACCAATGAATCTTCCATGCACCATAATACCTCATTCTCTCAAGGGGGTCCCTACAAAACGTGTCCCATGCCATAACAATTTAATTATAATAAATTATATATAAAAGTCTAAAGATGAAAAATGAAAAGGAAGGGAGATGAACCCATTAACAAACCAAACAAAAAGAGAGGCCACTGTATTCTGCCCATTGGACAAAATCAAGAAGCTCTCTCGCTAAGGGAGTGGCAAAAGGAGAAAATATACACGGACATGGGAAAGAAAAAACTGACCCAGTCGAGATAAAAAGGGGCCGAAACAAACTGGGGAGGTTGGGAATCTCGACTTGGATCATAACCAAAGATGCATCCGGGAACAACACTTACTCACATTAACTGAAGAAATAAAGTCATAATATTGAAACAAGAAAGCTTTTGTGTAGCGATTTCCAAATGTTTTTATTATTATATCTTATGATAAAAATATAATAAGTTAAACTATATATATATATATATATATATATATATATATATATATATATATATATATATATATAATACTTTCGAAGAAACACGATACCAAGTTTTAAAATTAATTTTTTAAAATTAAGAATCTTTCTTAAATCTTCTATTTTAGTTTTAATTTTAAGTTAATAGATGATATCTAATATTTCCAATAAGTAAAATACTTTGCTGTATTTCAAAACTGATTTAAATTGACTGGAAGGTGTTCTTTTGAAATCACTAAAAAATGCTCATTTTTAACCACTTTTAGCCATCTGTCAGTACAATGTAATTCTCTATATTAAAAATTCTTTCAAAACAAAATATACTTTCATGAAACTTTATTTGAGAAATATTAGTTGATTTAAAGTTTAATTAAACTGACCTGAAACAATAATTACTTACTTTCAGTTTAAAATATCTCAGAAATGCATTTTTAAAATGGAACTAGGTGTTTTAATAGGTCTTGACAGCTCTATTGACAGCCGGAAATTATTTTTTTCTTTGGGGAACGTATTTTTAAAAATTAATTGACGAATATAACGTGAGCTCCTTTTTTATATATTTTTTTAACTACCCAGTAATCTTAAAAATTTATGAAAATATTCTCCATGATCTAAATGTTTGATTGGATTTTAGGTACTTTGGCTTTAAATTTACTTGCTTTTTGATAATGCCGTATATGGACGACTGTATTTATAAAAATCGACACGTTTATACACAGAAAAAATTGAAAATTCTTTTTAAAATCTTGGGTGGGAGGTCACTAAATTGTTGTAAGCTTTTCCATTCATGATTAGTAGATATAGCTTTTACTTAACAATATCACTTAACCCGTACTAGTTAATATGGAATTGTAAACGGTTTCACACTTTATAAATTATTCTAATTTAAATTAATAAAATGGAAACAATTCTTGCAAAAATTCATTATTTATCGAAAAAATATTTTTCTTAAGATAATAGTGTACGTAATATTTCTTGTTAATAAAAGTAAATAAAAACTTTTGTAATTAAATAATGTGTTAGTTTTGAATTTTTTATTTTGCGATTCAGAACAAATTTTTGATGAATGGAGGACCTCTAGTTCCACTAAACATTGATGATTTAAATTCTCTAATGAGTTCTACATATAACTAATATAAATATTAAGCGTTTGAAAAATGAATTTCTAAAAGTTTTATATAATTAAATAACTGGGGGTAACAGATATAAAAAGAGAAAGAGTTTACCAAGATTTTCTAAAAAGGAAGTATTTCTAAAATAATTTCATTCATTTGTGAATAAGTCATGAAAGTTTCATTAAAATCCGACAATTATTTGATATTTGCAAGAAATTTTCTTAGACCGACCTGTGCATATTTATTGCTTAGTGTACTTACGATGAAAATAACTTTTCCGTTTTTAAAAATTAAAAACGACCACGTGGGCAGATGCATTAGAAATTGCATCTAACCTGGAAGGAGGCTTTAAAAACGCATGAAGTTTTGGCCAATAATCCTTGCACACCCTGAGTCTGTACGTCTGGCTCAGCGCCACGTGGCGACAGTTCAGCGGGGACAGATTCTCAGATGGGAACTAATGAAGTGTTTCCGCTTATACATTCGTTTCTGACCAGAATTTGTTATCTTATCCTTACCGCCTGACAATTTGAAAGGCCCGATAGAGAGGCTCGTTCTTCTACTGTAGCCTAGAGCGTTAATCGGGGAAATTAGGGAGCGTGTTGAAGCCATTTGCAAAGAAGAAGGGTTAATTTAGTTTCTTGGGGCGTTTCCGTTTTCTAGGGATGCTTCAATAGAAGCGAGAGATAAAAAGAGGGAGGAACGGAAGGAGAGAGAGAGAAAGTTGAAGCTAGTTGATAGACTAAAGAGAAAGAACACACAGAGAGAGAGAGAGAGAGAGAGAGAGAGAGAGAGAGAGAAAGAGGGAGAGAGAAGGACATAGGGAGAAGGACAGAATAGTTGCGAGTTCCAGCATAGAAACACGAGCAAATACTCATACACGCACAATTGTGAGTTGTAGCCCAGAGACACACATATACGCAGATTTATGAGTTAGTGTACAGACATAAACATGCACAATCGTGAGTTTTGGCACACACATACACACACACACACATTGTTTCGAGTCAAACATGCACACGGATATATATATATTATATTCACTGACGTCTTTCCCCTAATATCAGAATAGCTGCCTCCAAGAAACGCGATACCTAAGTTTTAAAATGCATTTAAAAATATTTCTTGAATCATTTATTTTACTTTTAATTGCAAGCTAATAGATTAAATTTAATATTTTAAGTTAGCAAATTACCTTTCCGTATTCTAAACCGAATTTAAATTGATTGGAATGCGTTTTTAAATCGCTAAAATCGGCCATATTTACATAACAATCGCAGCATAATTCACTTTATTAAAAAATCTTTCAAAAATAAAATATACATTTCTGAAACTTTATTTGAGGATGATTAACTGCTTTAAACTTTAATTGATCAGAATTAAAACAAATATTAAGTCCTTTTAGTTTCAAACATCGCAGGAACGCATTCTTAACACTGAGGTGGGTGTTTTTGTGAGGTGTTGACAGACTTATTGATACCTTAATGTTTTTACGTAAAGGGCGCATAACTGCAAAAATTACTTGATGAATTCGTCTTTTCTATATAATTTTCGAAATACCCAGTAGTCTTAAAGATTTTGGAAAATAATAAGCAATTTAATATTTTATTGAATTTTACGTACTTTGGCTAAGATGCATGTTGAGGAAATTTTAGAAAATTACCAATAAATATTAAATTTACTATAGTTACAGCTGTCATTTTCTGATAATGTTATGCATGGACGTCCGTATTTACAAAACTCGTCATCTTTATACATACGCAAAATTTCAAAATTCTTTTTAAAATACTGGATATCGTTGAGTAAGCTTTTCCATTTATGATCAGTAAATATAGTTTTTATTTAATAACAATATCATCTAACCTTTGCAAAGTTAAACAGAATTTTAAAAGATTTAAAAGTTTATCAATTATTATACTTAAAATTAAAAAATAAAAACAATTCTTGTAAAAATTCATTATCTATCGAAGATTTTTTTTTCTGAAGACAAAAGTGTCCATAATATATCTCATTCATAAAAAGCGATTAAAAACCTTCTTAATTAAATAATGTATCCGTTTTATTGCATCTTTTATTTTACGATTCAAAGAAGATTTTCTGGAGTTCCTGTTTGAAAAATAAAGATTTAAATTTTTCAAGGAATTGTCATTATAAGTAAAATAAACATTAATTTTTACAAAAATGAATTACACAAAATTTCCTAAAATTAAATAAGTCGGGGAGGGCAACGGATGTAAAAAAATATTTTCACCAATAGAAAAGAAATATATCTGAAATAAATGAATTCATTTGTGAGTAAGTCTTGAAAGTTTCATTAAAATTCGACAATTATTTGATTTTTGCAAGAGTTTAATACTTTATATTAATAGGATTCACTTGGATTATTTACCCACGGATTTTCACTTATATATATATATATATATATATATATATATATATATATGTGTGTGTGTGTGTGTGTGTACTTAGGCAGCAAATTCTCTTTTAGACATGTCTGATTGAATAAATTGCAGATATTATGTCTGCTAATTTTTAACTAAATCCGTTCATACTCACGGATATCCTTCCGTGTGCTAATATTAAAAGATGAGAGAAATGTGATATAGCTGTTTAAATTTCTTTTATTTTCATTTCCCAAGTGTATATATATATATATATATATATATATATATATATATATATATATATATATTGAAAATATATAGAAAATAGGAAAGAACTGGTTAGGTAAATAATCCAAAGTTCTTTAGTATTTTTGTTATTATTTTAAAAAAATAGTGCTCGATACAAAAGTAGAGCATAAATATAATTATTTATTTAAAAATATGATTCCAATTTTTAAATAAACAATTATATATATATATATATATATATATATATATATATATATATATATATATATATATATATATATATATATATATCCAAGTATATGATTGGTGTATATGGAATGAATTCCAATAACCAACAATTACTATTCTTAAAAGAG
>OZ010608.1:56929055-56989055 GCA_963932145.1 Acanthosepion lycidas | reverse complement strand
GTTTTGTAATGAACACAATAGGACGACATCCGGTGGGCCGCTTAGTTGCGCATGCGTTCTTGTGAAATACTTGTTTTTGAATTCTTATAAAAGAGTAAATAAAAAGTTCACACGAATATGTAGGTGAACAAGCTTTCTCTTAAATACACCAAGTGTAAAGACAAACGTATATATATATATGTGTGTGTGTGTACGTGTGTGTGTAATCAGATCTGAGTAGTGCTACTTCCTTTCACGCTGACCAAAATTTGATCAAAAGATTTTATTTCATTTATAACAGATGTTGTTCACTTTGTAAATGCCTCGACTGAAGTTTTCTTTTTTCAACTTTAGGATGCTACGATATCGAAAAACATAAGTTGCAATCAAATTCTAAAAGTTTCTCTTTTTTATTTATTTCGCGATTGATGCCGTGCAGGCTTAACGATGTGCTACGTTTTGTCTACCGATGCCGAGAAACGGCAACACCAGCAGCAGCAGCCTCCAGTCTCATTAGCGACTGCGAGTTTTAACACCTGTTCATTTGTAAACTTCATGGCATCTTTAATTATCTATTTCCTCATAGAAGAAAATTTATCTAATTTCTAACAGGTGTTTCAACCGACGCTGAGAAAAGGTAAAGTTCTCTAGTCCAATTAATGGTACTCGTTAACATCTATTTAACTAATATCTATCTCGTTAACATCTATCGCAATTGTTAGAGTCTTTTTCACTTTGTAACTGGGAAGTGTTTTAACATAGAAAATATGACACTGGAATCCAAACGCGCATTGGAATAGCAAAATATGCAAAGTAGCAAAATATGCAAAGTAGCAAAATATGCAAAATAGCAAAATATGCAAAGTAGCAAAATATGCAAAATAGCAAAATATGCAAAATAGTAAAATATGCAAAATAGTAAAATATGCTTTCCAAATGCCGAGCTAATTACTAAACAAGAGGGAAAACTGTGCTGAGCTGCTGTGTAATATCAAACCTTTTAAATGGCCGTAAATGCTGGACAGTTTATACACAGATGATGAGGAGACTTGAGGCAATAGAAATTTACTTCTACAGAAGGATACTGAGAATCCTGTGGATAGAGCGCATGAAAAACGTAGAAGTCTTAAGGAAAATGGAAACAAAAAGTTCACTTATACACAAAATCAACTGGAATTTATTGGACACATAGCAAAGAAGGAGGGCTTGGAGAATTTGACACTCACAGACAAAAGGGACAGGTGGAAACAGTGGACGACCTACCAGTTTGTGCGAATTGATAGCAGAAAGTAGGTGGAGGGATTACAAAAGATAAACATTAGTAAGTGCTACAGGTGATAGTAAGTTGTAGAGAGCTATGATAGTCCACGTCCTGAAAGGACATGGCATATAGAAAAAGAAGAAGAAAAAGAAGAAGAAAAATAAGAATACAGTTCTTTTCTGCAATTTTGTCGAATTTTCTAAGGCAATTACTTAAATTGTAAATCGTCCAAATGTTATCACTGCGTATAAAGAGAAGGAAGAAAGCTATTACCATAAAAGCAAAATCAAAATAATTGGATGATTTTGAACTTATGCTTTATTTGTTTTTGAAAGGACTCATCCAAATGTGACCACATCGTAGATATACAAACATCTGTAATTTTATTTCTTTTTTTATTCGGTTATTTCGTAAATAATGTCCGATGTTAGAATTAACTTTTATTCCTGAATTAATGTATAGGATATCAAGCCCCACCCAAAATTGACATCGTTTAAAATGTGAATATCTGTGTAACCACATCTCCCAGGCAAACGAAATTAAATAGGCTTCACGTTGAACAATAAAAGATTTATTTCTGAAAATTCGAACTAGATATTAAAAGGGATGTAGGTTTTATAACTGATTTCACAAATGTCCCTACCTATGACTCGATATACGTCGTCCAAAGTGCAGCTTGTAGCATATCTTACGTAACATTCTTCAGCGTCTCAGTGCGGACCTATCTCAATGAGAATCTACCAGTGATAATGAAAATATGATGTTGAAATGGGCACCACATACACCTGACTTGACACCTTGTGATATTTCTCCTATGGCGCTATGCAAAAGGACAGGTCTATATACCCCTCTTCCTAGGAGTCTAGAGGTACTTTAGTAGAGAATCATTGAGGCGCTGGCACATGTTACGTAAGACATGCTACAGCGTGTTTGGCAGGAGCTGGACTACCGACTTGACGTGTGTCGTGTCACAAGGGATGCGCATATTGAACATTTCTGAAGTTTTGTTAAATTAATTATAATACCTACATCCCCTTGTATATCTTGTTAGAATTTTGATAAATACATCTTTTATCGTACACAATGAAGGCTATTTAATTGCGTCTGCCTGGGACACGTAGTTACTCAGATAATCACATGTTAAACGCTGTCAACTTTTGGAGAATACATGTATTTAATCAGTGTTTAAGTCAGTCAAAATAAGAACCTTGAACAACTATACATTTATGCCATCGAGCTAAAAATATATTTATAACTTTACAATAAAACTCTAAATGTTTTCACCCCTAAGAAATTATCAAGATGCTTGAAAAAGTAGTAGTTAGAGGAATAGGGTGGATATGGCAATGTCGTGCGTGAGTTTCTGCAGTGTTATCTTGGCAACATGTGACCGTGCATTGTCATAGAATTGGACCTCGTCGTTGATTAACCAGTCCTGGTTACATTTTGCTTAACTGAATATACTTTTCACCCTTCGATCCGGTCATATTTCACATAGTTGTAATGGATAAAGACAATTACCGTCCACCAGATAGTTACCATAATTTCCTGTTGGTGCAATCTCGGTTTTGGAAAGTGTTTTGAACCGTCCGTACATTTTAAAGTCATTGAGCCAATCTTTACGATTGTCATAAAGGATAGATTTCTCTTTACAAGTCACTATACTACCAAGAAATAGCGCATTTGAATTCAGCATTGAACACACTATAAAACATCGAACAATTAGACTTTCACTAACTTCATGTGGAATTCATTTATCGAGTTTCTTCGCTTTACAAATTTTCGTGAGATGGTCGGACATTGTTGAAATGCTGATTATCTGAGATCTTTTCTCTGACACTTTGACGTGGATACTTTTTACTAATGTTTTCAGATGTACGTTTTCAATTAGACGTCCTCTACCACCTTGATCTTTAAGACTCGTATCACCGCTGTGGAACTTTAGAAACCACCGCCGTACTGTCCAATCACAAATTGCTCCTTCACCCAATGGTCTGTTAATGTTGACAGCAGTTAGAGAAGCATTATGATCAAACTTGAAGTCATGCAAAAAAGTAAACGCATCTCTTCTTTTTCATGTTCAAGATGAGGGGCGCATAATGCTTTGAGTTAAATTATGAAAGTGATTGATATAAAATGAACTAAGAGGACACTTTAATAATTATGAACAAGTATGATATTTTGTGCAATTATTATAATAATATATCAGAACACATTTAAAGGTTTTATTCTAAAATCGGACATTATTTAACGGACAACCGAATACAAGTTATAGATAGAAGTATTGTAATCCTAGCTTTTTTAATATGATAAACATTTTTCACAAATTTATATTTTCTTTTCTATCATTATCTGGTTATTTTAAAGACGCGTTAGTGAACTATAAGTGGTTTGCTTAATTTTTATTGCATAACACAACTGCGTGTGTTGTGTCATCTAATAATTAAAAAAATGCCGAGTCCAACAAGGTTTGGCTAATTTAATTCAGCTCTCGTCTAACTACAAGACTTTTAATTAGAAACATTTGCCAGCAAAATTGGGACAAGAACTTCTCCTCTCGCACTCACAAACATACACATTCATACAAATACACATGAACACGCATACACACGAAAGAGTGTGAAATGTTTTTATAATTTTATGTCTAAACGCGCTCACATATAAATCAGTGCAAATTTATTTGAGGAGATTTTTAATTTATTCATTACGAAATTTTTTAATTTATTCATTACTTGTTTGCACACATAAATATATGTGCATACATATTTAAGCATATATATATATATATATATATATATATATATATATGTACAGAATCCACGAAAAAGCTAATTAATTATGCGGTGAATTCTGTCCTCACCATGTGCTTTACATTGGCCTTTGTTTGTACCTGATGTTTTGTTAATGAAATATACTTATATATGGGCACATATAGCTTACCTTCACATAAACTCACACACACACACACATATATATATATATATTAATACGTCGGTTAATTAAATTTGAGGAATAAAAGACAACAAAATGATAACAATATTGGTAATAAGATTGATGATATTTACAATATATTAGCCTTTTGACAAGGGTGGTTGTTAATCTGAAGGATACTTGTTGCTGATCATTATTTTTTGCTATGTGCCTGTCGCCATTCATGATGTTGCCCAGGGCTGTAGGCATCGGACGATCTCCATTTTTTTCACACTGTATGGATCGTAGGTGAAGTTTAGGTATTCAACGGTGAAGGTTGGTTTGCTACATACTGATATCTTAGAGTTATTTTCTGTTAAAGTTGTCGACACATCCAAGAAGGCTAGTTGATTATTATTTTCTTCTTCTGTTCGTGAATTTGGTGACATACAATCTTTGGGGCGGGCGGTGGGTACTTGAACTCAGTGTAAGCAGGGCGAGCAATAACTGAACAGTACTAAAAATAAGAACTAGACGATATATCTAATGTCTGGAACGAGAAGTGTCTACACCTGTAGAATAAAAAAGAAGTTCAGTTCGGAATTCCCTGTAGCTTGCCCGGATTGATATACACATGACGAAGGCCGGAGAGCACAACGGTCGTGTGAAGTGAGCAACCATGGCCAAATGGAAAATAACAAACAGAATTAACAAAGTTTGCAATAAGCAATAACAAGAAAAAGAAAAGAACTGGGTAAAAAAATAATATAAAGCAAGCAAACAATATACGCAAGATAAATTAACTGCAGTAAGGCAAAACAACAGTAATATGGCAAAAAATTCACAACTTAATAATTGCGTTTAACACTCAAAAGCATGTTCGGATAAGCGAACTTAGCGTTCTGACTTCAAGAGAAGACAGACCGGGACTGAATCAGATGAAACCGAGAATCCACATATTTTATTGGCTAGGGAAAAAATCCCAACATTCATTTGTGTGCTTCTGCCTATGAAATGACATTGAAACCAACAGGCCGAAACGCTGTGATAGCAACAACATAGATGAGGACAATAGTCAGCATGTAAATAGTGTAAATAATAGTAACTCCTCATTCCAGAAATTGAGACAGAATTTTTTTAACAGTGAAATTAACATCTACCGGCTTAGCTCTTCGAAAGTCTTATTAACGAAAATCTCAACATGAATCGAATCTGCCTTTTATTTATATTGGAATCTATCTTTCAGTCAGTCATTCCTTTCAACTTTTTGTATGTGTGTGTGTTTGTGCGTTGCATATAATACACAGATAAGTTGCCTTCTGCGTCCGACTTAAATACATTTTATGCAAACAAATATCCCACATATGTACTTACATGACTACGTGAATATGTAATTACTGAATGCAAACTTCTTTCAAGGTAAGCTAACCTTCAATCTGCTTTCATCAAAGATATCTATCAGTCGAGCACTGAAAAATTATGCATACTGCTACGTAGACAAACATGTCATCACACCTACCTCTAAATCAAGTTGGCAATCCATCGACCTACTTGCCTCAGATACATGCATACGTATTCATATTGCACTGTAGAATCTTTCTTAGACCCTGCGGAATTAGAGTAAGCAAAGTCTAAACAAATATTTTACCAAACTGAGAGAAGATTTTAGGAACAAACAGATTGACTTTGTCAAGCATTTTGACAACATAGAACGGACACAGTTGAACTTTTATCCTAATGTAAGCGCGTGCATGTACACACACACCAATTACGTACACACACATACATGTAGATACATATATATGTGTGTGCGTGTCAGGCTATATGACAGTTTAATATAGGATACAAGTACGATTCCTGTTGGAGGACGAATATTTTCTATGAAAATTTCTCGGACAGTCAGGCCGATAAATGTTGTTTAATACTGTTTATTCTAAACAGAGCATTTACTTAAATATTTGTATCTATAAAAAGAATTTATAAACATAAAAATGTCTTAAAATAATTGTCGGACTTTGTCCATTTCATAATGTGTGACGTCATTTGTTTACATTTGATACGCCATGAGCAGATATGAATGTACGTGAAGGATTCATAGAAGATTGAAGTTCAAATACAGTAAATTCGACCTTGCTAACCGAACGCTGTGGCCAAATCGGTAAAGGTACGTCAAGCTAAATGACGGTTCCGTATAGGATAGAGGTTCGATTCCCGTCGGAGGACACATATTTTCTATGGAAATTTCTCGGACATTCCGATAAATGTTGTTTAATACTGTTAAACAGAGCATTTAATTAAATATTTGTATCTGACTGACTATCTATCTCAGTCTTTTCATATCTGTATATCTATCTATCTGATGTCAGAACCTTTACATTAGCAATAAAATAATTAAAAAAAAAACAGTATTAGTAAAATATTCAGGATAGCTTTACATGAGTATTATATCGTGTTCATGTTCTAAGCTGATGGTTTCATTCCTGAATCAAAATATTAATAACTTTATTCATTGGGAATATCAGGTTTCATCAAGTAAACCAAGTGTAACATGAAGTTTTATTTATAAAGAATTAAAACAAGATTTAAGCCAAAGGAATGTGTATTTCATTAACACAATATCTCATGCACCTGAATAATTTGTTGATATATTATTTCAAAGTTTAATATAGGCTACTACATATTCTACAACCTTCGCCAATCTTTTCCCGTTGATTTTCTTAATTTTCCTACTGTCTTCACTTTAACGTAACTTTTAACACTCCCCCTCTCGCCCGACATTTTTGATTGAATATTGCTTTCTATTCTCATGGATATTTCTTTTCAAGATGGATGTTTCTTTCTGAAGAGACTTTCGGCTCTTTTAATAATTTGGAGCATTCGAAACATTTTTGGTAATATAGAAGTCTTTTCTAAATATGAAAGTTCATTGTTTTAGATAAATATATTACATATTATTTAGATTATATATCCTTTCGCTTAAAGCTTCTTGTGTTAACTTGCTTCATTCTAAAATGACTGAGTTTTTAAAAGGACTTGAATTTTTCCATATCCCAACTCTCTGATGAAGCTTTAATAAAAATGTTAGATTTAAAAACGTTACATACATTTAAATTCTCTGTATAATATATATATATATATATATATATATATATATATATATATATATATATATATATATATATATATATATATATATATATATATATATATATATATATATATATATTTAAAGACATTTTTATGTTTAACATTCTTTTTATAGATACAAGTATTTTAAGTAAATGCTCTGTTTATAATAAACAGTATTAAATAACATTTACCGGCCTGAATGTCCGAGAAATTTTCATAGAAAATATTCGTCCTTCGAGAGGATTCGAACCTGTATCCTATACGGAACTGTCATATAGCCTGACGTGCCTTACTGCTCGTCCACAAAGGATCGTTCGGTTGGTAAAGTCGAATTTAAAGTAAGGCACGTCAAGCTAAATTTTTCTGTGTCGCGATGGAAACAATTTTAAAAAGAAAATAATTATATATATATATATATATATATATATATATATATATATATATATATATATATATATATATATATATATATATATATATATATATAATCGTAAAATTAATAAGAAATAAGATAAATAATGTCGTATTATAAATAAAATCCATTAATTCCTAAGAAATTATATATATATATAATTTCTTAGGAATTAATGGATTTTATTTATAATAAATTAATTTTACTATTATATATTATAACAAAACATATTATAAACAAAATTCTTTATATCGTGGTGATAAAATTTCGTGAGATATGTCAAATATCCGGTGAAACGCGAAACGCTGTGTAAGTTTGAAAACAAATAGATCGACAAGTTTATTTCCCGAATTTCAGGGTATATCTTCGTATATCCACCTGTGAGTATGTATACCATTTTGCCTGTATGTGGATGTATTTGTGGGCACGGGTGTGTGTACAGAGAGACAATCGTGTCTGTGTACAGGTGCGTTTAGACTTATGAGTAAAAACTATACTGTTTCCCCCTAGAAAGTTTCTTGTACACGATTTGTGGAATTCAAATGCCTGACACCCTAGCCCCAGTCCTGATGAAATGTCTTAAATGTAGTTCATGATGACACCTCACAAAGAATTAAAAAGGAAAGTACTGAATGAAACAGTGAATGAATGAATGAGTTATATGAATGAAAATTGTATGAAATGTGTCTCCCTTCCAAACGTCATACCCGGTTTGAGTAGCCCCAGCTAGACACATGTGTTAAATGTCTACGTGTGTGTGTGCGTGCGTGCGTGATAGATATACAGATAGAGAAAGAGAAAAAGAGAGAGAGAGAAAAAGAGAGAGAAATAGAGAGTGAGAGACGTCTGAAGAGTTCATAATGAAAGGATGGTTAATATTGCTAAGTTGTCGTGACGGTGGTGGCGGTGCTATGTACATAATTTGGGGTTGGTGGTGACAGAAGTGGTTGACTTAGGCCCAAGGAGTGAATCATTCAGTTCCAATCATGAGATAAGTGTCAACTTGAAATAATGGCCTCTACTTGAATAGCTCGGGTACAAAAAGAAAGAAAGAAAGAAGGGAGAAAAGGTGTATTTATACGAGAGAGTTGAGCTGATGAAAAAAAAAAGGTTCATAATAAGTGAGAGAGGAAAACCAAAAGTAAGTGAAAAGTAAAAAGAAAGAAAAAAAGAAGTAACGAAAAGGAAGAGGAAGGGGGGAATGAAAAGGAGAAAGAAAAGAAATAAAATAAAGAAATAAGGGAAATAAAAAAAAGTAAAGTGAAGAGAAAAAGGATGGAAGTGAAAAGGAGGAAGAACGAAAGAAGGAAAGAAAGCAGGAAGGAAGAAAAACAAAAAACAAAAAAAAATACAAGCAAATGAAGAAAGGAATAAATAAATAAATAAAGAAGAAAGGAGGAGAAAAAAAGGAAGGAAAAAACGAACGAAAGAAAGAAAGGAAGAAAATAAAAAAGAAAGAAAGAAGGAAGAAAATAAAAAAGAAAGAAAGAAAGAAAATAAAGAATGAACGAAGAAAGATAGAAAAGATGAAAACGAGAAACAAAATGGATTTTTATAAAGGAGGAATTAAACGATGGAAAATAAAAATAAAATAAATTTAGAGAGAAAATGGTGTTATGAATTCATATGAATAAAAAGTGTTTGAAAATAAAATAATTACCTAACATGCAAATTACAAATTGGTGAACCCAAATCAAACAAAACGAATTTAAACAGGAATTTTAATACGAATTTTACATGGTGCAGATCTGAATTTACCACTCTGAGGTTTTATAATTATTTTATTTAAAGTATAAGTTGTTCACATTTCTCAGTATTGGTACTTTTGAGAAGGTAGGGGTGATATGGCTTAGCGTAATAAAGGAATAGATTAACATGGCTACCTCAAAACGCCAAAGAAAGGGTAGGACAAAAAGAATATTAAAAGAAAAAAAAAATAAAATAAAAGAAGTAACTGTCCAATAGTGACATGCCGTTCGTCAGGCATTTTGAAAATTAGTTATCTGGAACGATAGTCCAAGACGATGCTTAACGCGAAATACAGAAGCAGGAATTGTTCAAAAGGGTATAAGAGGTATCTGAAACTTAATATATTTTATTGCTATTTTAAATTCTACTTTGAGCTTCTCTGCAAGTTTTGGTGTGCATTTTACTCTCAAGTACTATGAATTATAATATGAAATTTACTATAAAGTAAGTGCTTTTAGAAAAACTTGCTGTGACAAATGTGGGTTTATTTTTCGCACAATTTCGTTTGTAAGAGAAGTACCGTGACTTATACTAAGTTAAAAGTCAATAAGTGAAACAATCTATATGCACAGATATTCCTTGCCCCTATTACCACCACCGATAGAAATTAAGCAGTAGAAGAGGGGAAAAAAATCAAGTTACTGACCACCGCATAGGAAACTTCTGGTTGCAAACGAAAATTAAAGAATGTAACCTTCTTTTAAATTCGAAATTAAGATCCCCCCTCCACACGCATATATTATTTTTTTATTTTTATAGCTATACTTTAACACTGGCGGTGTAAAAACATCCCAGATGACAAAATTTATAAATTATATATATATATATATATATATATATATATATATATATATATATATATATATATATATATATATATATAGATAGATATATATATTATAGGTATAATATATTTTGTTAGAAAGATTCTGTACAAAAACTTATTGTATAGACTGAATACTTCATTCATTGTGTAAATAGATTTTACCAAATTCCCCTTTCCATAAACGACATATATAGCCAGTTATGCCCCTTGGTTTTCATTTTTTTCATACTCGTGAAAATAGAAACAGTTAAAAACTTTTTGAAAAGCTAAGCGAAACCGGTTAAAGTGAAAAAGTTTAAAACAATAAAGGAAAACACCAAATTATTTTTCTAAGAGAAAAATACTGAAAATCGAATTCTAACAGAATTTTAATTCTTCTCTGTAAAATTCATATATCATAAATAAATAACACTATATTAAATGCTAGGTGCTTTTTTTCCAGTCCTCATTTTAATCTCCCCCTCTCTCTCTCGCTCACTCTCTCTTTATATATATATATATATATAACAAATTAACATCACTCCAACTATATATATATATATATATATATATATATATATATATATATATATATATATATATATATATATATATATATATATATAAGTAAAGAAAGAACAGTAAGATATATCCGGTGTTCTTATAGATATTTTTATTTTTACAAAATAGTGCTCAATGTAAATTGACAGAGCATTAATATTTCCAATCCATTAATATTTTCAATACAACTATATATATATATATATATATATATATATATATATATATATATATATATATATATATATAGTTGGATTGATGTTAATTTGTTATATGTATATATATAAAACAAACACATCAATCCAACTAAATGCGTTGGCTCTATCACTGACATTAAGCACTTTCCAATAAGTGCATAAATAATATATATAAAAAATTGCATATATATATATATATATATATATATATATATATATATATATATTATATTTATATATATATATATTATATTTCTTTATATATATATATATATATATATATATTTTATATTTATATTAATATACATACACATTTCACACTCACACACACACGCATATATATATAGTATGGAGATCTGTAAGGCTAATTATGTATGCTACTGTCGGAGGGCCAGCGACTAAAGCGGCTACCCCACTCCAACTTCGTGCGTGAGAACGGGTTGTTAGCAATTCTCTCGGATGGAAAATAAGGCATAACAAATGATGGAATAACTCTTGACTAGTTAACGGCCAAATAAATAGAGGCGCTGCCTCAATATATCACCGCGGAAAAGGCAACAGGAAACCACTCCGCTATCAATCGCAAGAAATATCACTGGATTTAACAAACTAAATATGAAACCTAACGGCGTGAAGAGGGTTAAGTCAAATAAGGGGCGACATGTGCAACACAAGTTACCGGGTCATCAATGACTGTTAGCATAAAGGGCATAAAGGGAGCCAAACGGCTCAAGATTGACTCGTCGTCCAGTAAAGTGAAAACAAGAGCTAACAGGGATTACCTGACCGTCATCCAGCGACTGTTCGCATCAAACATAATATAATTCTTGGGACACGGAATGTTAGAACATCAAATCTGCATGGACAGTTAGAAAATATAAAACAAGAAATGGGTAGGATAAATATCAACATCCGGTGGGCAAATAATGGAGATTTTGTCAGTTACAAACAGGATCATACACGCAGGTCAGAGAGAATAATGAAAGAAGAGTAGGATTGATACTAGAGCAAGCCATGAAGAAATGCGTTCTGGAGTACTGTCAGCTATCTGAAAAATTGTTGTGGGTAAACTGAAGGTGAAACCTATCAATATAACCCCGCCATAGTTGTGTACGCACCGACAGCACAAAATACAGAAGAAGAAATTGAAAAGTTCTACTCTACGCTAGACAACGCTAGGAACCTTTGCAAGTCGCAAAAAAATATAATTGTCATGGGAGACTTGAATGCCAAAGTAGGGAACGAGAGGGATGTTGGCAATTTTGAACTAGGAACTCGTAATGAACGCGGAGGAAAATGGATCCAGTGGTGTACGGCGAATGACCAGGTAATAACCAACACCTGCTTTCAAGAGCACGCAAGACGAATATGGACATGGAGAATTCCAGCAGAAAACAAAACAAAACAAAAAACAAAAAAAAAAAACAAACAAAAAGAAAAATGATAATAATAATAATAATAATAATAATAATAATAATAAAACATATCGTCAAGAGATTCAGGAATGCAGTTTTACACTGTAAGACATATCCAAGTGCAGACTGTAGAAACAATCACTTCCTAGTGATATGTAAGCTTAGAATGGAAGTACGGAAATTTAAAAAAGGACTAAGGCAACACCCAAATTGCAATACGACCCGAATCTGAAGGAAAAATATATAGACAATGTAAAAGTAAATACGAGAGACAAAAGGGAAATGGAAAGTTGAAGCGGGACACTTTAAGAGAAGTAACATCAGTAAAAAAAACAAAACAAGAAACGAATGGATAACAGATGAAATTCTGGACATGGTGAAAAAGAGACAAATAACAAAACATAGAATAGAATGTAGGACACTACACAAAGATATAAATAGACAGGCTAAGCAGGAATGGCTCAACGAAAAATATGCAAAATGAGAAAGAATGAGTAGCATAAATAAAGTAGACGTACATAAAAAAAAATAAGAGAACTAACAGAAGAAAATACATGCTCATCAACAGGATGCAGAAAGTTCAAGAACAGAACGCTGATATTAGAGAAAGAAATGAGAACTCTTCCACGATGAAAGAGAACCGGAAATGCACGGAAATATCGACGGAACGGAAATATTAAAATTTAACATGGCCAAATTGAACAGAATCAAAGCGGCAGGGCCAGACGTAATTGTACAGTGTCAATATACCGGAAGATATATGTAGATCTATTTTATAGCATTGCCTAAGAAGCTAGGTGCAAATGCGAACTCCATCGGACTATCAGCTTAATATAACGAAAATTACCATCCAAATTCTGATGAATAGAGAGCACAACAAAATCAGAGTAGAAATAGGACAGAAACAGTGCGGGTTCGTCAAAAAACACTGGAACAAGGAACGCAATATTTATGCCGAGGATGTTATCAAAAATAGCAATACAAATGCAAAGGCGGTCGATAAAGCATGTCACAAAGATGTGTTGGCGCTTCTTACCAACCTTGATATATTTAGGAAGGACATTAGAATAATCAAGAACTTATACTGGCAGCAAACTGCCTGCATTTGGATAGAAAATAAATTCAGCAGAAATACAAAAATAGAAAGGGATGTAAGACAAGAATATGTTTTTTCCCCGAACTTATTCGATCTATACAGCGAGGCGATTCTGGGAAAACTACAAGTCCTCTTAGGATTCATTACTGACGACCATTAGCAACATAATGTACGCAGATAACACACTATTGATAGTAGACACAGAAAGAAAGCTACAAACACTCCTACATAAGGTAGCGAAGGAAAGCGAGAAGAAAGGACTTCAAGAAGACAGAATGCATGGTTGCTATTAAAAGAATGATCCCGAAGTGCGAATTGCAAATCGGGGATACAAGTGCGGAAATTTAAATATCTGGGAAGTATTTTAACAGAGGACGGAAAGAGCGAGACTGAGATTCGAAGGTACATTGGAATAGTCAAGGAGCATTTTAAAAGCTAAGCAGAGTCGAATGCTTTGTCATTTAAATTGTTCTGTAGAGACCGGAGCAAAGGAAAACACAAGTCAGGGAAATGCAGTGGGTGCTAGAGGGTTTCCCATTTTAAATCTTTAAGCTTCTTTAAGGTCAGTTTTGCAACGTGCGGTGGTGGAAAAACCTTTCCGTTTGCCAAAAATAGGCAGTTTTTCATGAACTCAACTTTCTTCAGATAGCGAAAGATAGTTGAGATATTGATTTTCAAATTCTTAGCAATCTCTTCCGTTGAAATCTTCTATTTATTTTCCACTATGGCAAGTAGAGTGTCTTCATCGACCCTAGAAGGTCACCCGGAGAGTGGTTTTATCGTTTAGGCTAAAACCGCCCCGAATGAATCTGCCAAACCACCTTTTGACATTCTGAAGAGTTGGAGCTTGATCCAGATAAATTTTCTGAATGTTTTTTGTTGCAGTTCCAAAATCTTAATCCTTTCCAAAATCCATGGAGAATAATATGTGAAACTTTTAGCCTCCATCTTTAAGGCATTCATTTGTGAACAAAACTTTAACATTCAACAAAGTCTCTGACACGCAAATGAACGATTCAAGCTTTCAATCTCGAACACACCAGAAATCGGCACCAAAACTAACGTCGATGTCAAATTGCGGCCATTTTATATTAAAAATGAAAATCGAGCACCAACTTTTGCAATGGTCTGATAGTTACAAAATGTGCTCTCTCAGTAGAGCAAATTAATTCCGGTTTATTTGTTTTGTTTTATTTTGTTTTACGGTTTATCAACCCCAGGAGGTTATTTAATGTTGACAGTATTTTTAGAATAGGTTGGTATGAATAGAATATATATTCCTTGTAAGAAATCAGTTTGTATATCAGGTTTCATTGTCGTAATTTTGTAAAGAATGTTTTTATCGAGAGTCAAATGTATTGCTGGTATTTTTACTATAAAAATCTATATTTATACTTTCATAGTGTTTTGACCCCAGTTTTGGGGTTAACTATTTGCCCATACCTGGGACCCTAACGGTTGCTACCACCCTGAGTCAGAGAGGGCCTAGAAACAACAACAATTAAGAGGTGGTTGCACGCTCCTCAAAATATTATAGGCCTTGCTGCCGGGTGTAGTTTATCGTCATACCGAGGACAAAAATTAATTGCGGAATACAAATATCGTCTTGTGGGGTCAAGGATAACAATCTGATTCCGTATATTATTACTCCCCAGTATCGATCCCCTCTTCACGCCCCATGCTTGTAGCCTTTTGCCAAACTAAATTTAATTTACCGGATAACCACCTTAACGAGAATATAGGCACAATAGCCATAATTGGGTGGGACATTTAATTCCCGTTATTTAAAATAAATTTTAATGGTTTATAACCAAGTGCCTGTAGGGTGACAGGTCGAGAGAGTGCATTTTTCTTTGATACTTCTTCATATTTCATACAAAATGTCGTTAACTACATCACTGATTTTTCTTAAAAAAGAATCTAAGTAAAAGTTTCTTAAGCGAAAGGCACTTGGTTTCCAGAGAAGGAATTTCAAATTTAAGGCGAGGTATTTTAAGCAAGAGAAAAAAAAAGACAATGCAAAATGGAGGAGAAATTAAGGATTATGAATTGGGAATATGAGAAACATTCATGTAAATATACTGCGACTCATACATACGTTTACAACAAGAACTCTTTTTGGCAACGCAGATCTGTTTCTCAAGCACAACCTCCACAAATAAATCTTTTAGGTCGTTTATCAATTATTTTTTACTTGAAGTAAATTCCTGTTAGAATGGATCTTTCTATCTCGAAGGCCGTTGGTCTTGTGTAAAAGTCGCAACCCAATGCATAAAGAAACCGAAATTAGATATTGTGCGACGTTTTTTTTTTTTTTGATAATAATTGTTTTGGCCTGTGGAGATTTTACCAATTCTGAAGACGGAACATTTGCAGACTTAAAGTGTCTTCAGCGTATTTTGTAATTCAATCGATTCTTGCCAGCTGGCATACTCCCTCCAAAGACATATTATGACAAGTTCCCATGTTTATTGTTGTAACCAATCTCTGACGTAAAAAAAAAAAAAAAAAAAAAAAAAACACTAAACGAAGTTGGATAATTCTATTCGTGCCTGATTGCAAAATTTGTCTTTTACTTTTTACATATCCTTTTTAGGATAGAGTTTTTGTTTGTATCTGATATCTTTACAGGAAAACAAAAAGTGTACATATAAACATATACATAAATAATGCTGTATATCCATGTATATGTTTTTTTTTCCGTATATCGAAGCGTCTCTTCGAAAAATCCTCATCATTATACATGCGTGCGCACAAATACACACATACCGAGCCAGAGAGAAAAATCATAAATATACTCGTGTAAGCAGAAAAGTTTTTACTTATTTTCTTTATGGTTCGGGCCATTTTTCTGTTTCTCGGGAAAATTTAATCATATAACGGAATATTTTATTGTATCAAATAGGGTAGGTCAGTAGCATGACCGATAAATATGTAAATGTAAGTAAATTAACCGCTTTAGACTTTCAGGAGCAACTTACAAAAATTATAAAAAACATGGCCGAGTGGATAAAGAGGTTAGTTAGATCCAGTGACTAGACCCAAAAAGATGTGTGTTCAATACCAGGCCACAGCAGCGGTGAACCAAACTTGGAGAGAAAGGGAAATAACTGAGACATCCGGAAGAAGCATGGCACGTGGAACTAGAACGATCTAGCCAGGTGGATGAAATAAAGGGTTTGGTTCGAAATTCCAATCAACTGAAGAAGCCCGGAGCGTACAACGGCCGATAGGTTGTGAATATGGCAATGAAGATAAGGACAACAGTCCGAATAATGTAAATAATGCAAGTAAAAACATAAAAATGATGCACACAACACCGCAAGCTGATGCGTAAGGACACGACAAAGAAACAAAGCGGGCTCAAAAAAATATTTGGTAATTATTTATATAATTTTCATCCGAATGCGCAACACCTTATTCGAAAATTGGAAAAAAGAAAACCTTGTGGGTTGATTCCAATAACTTTTGATTGGATTCTTGTTACCTAAACACATAACTAAACATACACATATTTATTATATATTTGAAGGAGGAATTTACTCTACCACATGTAATAATTGACACAAAGAGAAACCTCAAGGAAATTAAATAAAATTTTATATGAACACAAAAGGGACATTTTACAAAACAAGACCGTAATGATCCTGAACATAAAAATGCTACTCTAGATGAAAGTAAAGGCTTGAAAATGAAACAGAACTAGGGATTTTAATTTAATACTATAATTAAATTTGAAGTTTTTAGCTTCTGTTTTTGAAACAAGGTAATTCCTGTTTAGCGATAGATCCATATTTTTAAACTAGTAAATTTATAATATTTATGCTCTGCAGAATTGAGTTGAGCACTGCTTTTAAAAATAAAAATAATTAATAATCAATTTATAAATCTTACAGTTTTTTTCTCTTTATATAGGGTCACCACCACGAGAAAGATCGAGAAAGATCATCACATTGCAAAGCTCAGTTGTGTTTTCAGTGGATACCTGCTTTCAAACCGAACAAACTTTGTAAACATCTCGCACAAATTTGGCCGACAAGAGACACACATTTCGCTGCCATTAGGTCTATTTTGGTGAATGCCGAATTGCACAAATGGGATGTGGATATTTAATATTTAAAACTCATTTCGAAGTTACTGTACACTGGTTCACAAATGATTCACACACGCACCTTATATATATATATATATATATATATATATATATATATATATATATATATATATATATATAGTTCTTAGAATGGGAACAAGTTTATAACTATGCTAGTTACCTTACCATTTCCGTGTGTTCCCAAACATTTTATAATTCTCCTGAAATCACCCCAGGAAATTACAAAATAAACAACATATCAATTATTATTTTTTGAGGGAACACTTTAAGTTATCATAATTTTTCAGCAACATTATATATATATATATATATATATATATATATATATATATATATATATATATATATATATATATATGTGTGTGTGTGTGTGTGTGGACGTTGTGTGTTTGTAACTTATTCATTTCGTGTTTTATGTTATTACTTATTGCAAACATGGGCTTTTAATCCCTTTATTTGATCGCTACTTCCGCCGGATGTACGTGTGCTCATCATTGCTTCAATGAATGACTTGATGTTCTTTGTATAAACATCAACTTAATTATCCACTGAATTTTCGGCTGCAATGTGCCTGAGAATTTATCTTTTCTCACATTTAAATCTTGTTCAAATTTGGTCAGTTTTTCTGTCTCCTTTCTTCTCCCTTCCTTCAAAATAATTCTCTATGCCTCGCTTTCGAAGTTTCTTTGGCTTCAAACAGATGAGTCGAGTCATAAGTAACTTCCGTTTTTCTTTACTGACTTTATTCTTAAAAAAACTAAAGTTCTATTACATTTAACTCAATTATATATTCGCCATTATTTCTAATGACTAGGTATCTGTCTATATTTCTGAGATGAGGTATTATGTACATTATTTACATTATTCGCACTATTGTCCTCATCTTTGTCGCCATATTTATTACAACGTTTTGGTCGTTGTACGCTCCGGCCTTTTTCAAGTGGTTGGAATGTTGAACTGAAACCTTTATTTCGCTCACTGGGGTAGACTGTTCTAGTTCCACGTGCCATGTTTAATGGATGTCAGTTATCTCCTGTTAATTTTACCCTCTGAAAGTTGTCCACTGCCTTAACCGGGTATTGAACTCACACTCTTTGGGTCTGTCACTGGATCTAACTAACGCCTTTATCCACTGTGCTATGTATCCTCATACGAATAATAATAAAAAAGAGCCAGTCTAATCTTGATTTGGTGCGAGATGAGCAATCCTGCAAAGATGCTAAAAAACCGTTCCTCATAGATCCGGTGGTGGGACCGGCCGTCGTGGATATCTGCAAGAACAGCCGCTGATACATTAAGATCAAGCCAACAAGTTTCATTCTTTGTGTATGGATGAAGAGAAATGATAACTTCAAAATAATAATAAAAAAAATGATGCATTGGAAGTAAATGTCAAAATGTAGAATATTTGCAAAAATAAATAAATAAACAAATAAAAGAGTAAAAGACCAAAAGTGTATGGAATCGAAACCTTCAAGACAAAAATGATTACAAAAAGCCAAATGAAACGTCAGCAAATATAAATAGATCTCGTAGTTGAATACATTAAATATTATTAACCAACTGTGAAAGACAAACAAGCTGACACACGCACAGACAGACACACACACATAGACAGACAGACAGACACACACAGACACGCACATATGTATGTGTATGTGTGTGTGTGTGTATAAAAACATTTGACGATCAGAGATTGGCAGCTGACCTATCTTTGATCAAACTGGCTGGTTACATTCCATGCCTCAAAACCCAAACTAATTACATTCGATCACCGCCGATCAGACCCCGAACTACCACCAGACATGATGAACGGATGTCACCTCAGGGAGGCACCGTACCTTGAGAGAATATTGGGCCTGAAAATCATACCCGACCTCAAGTTTGTGGGTAAATTTCTATTTTGTTTCCCAAGCGCTAATATTCCTTCAAATTTTTACAAAATAGTCTTATTTCCGTGCAAATGTACATGCTGAACTCAAATCAACAATTAGATCATGAAGAAACCTACCTTTTTGGATGTTAACGACCAGAAAAAAGTCGGACAACTTCTCGGTCTTTCGTCAGCCATTACCGGCTTATTGAGAAGTAATTCACTGCGGAAAGATTTTTGGCGGAGTCATAAAATTTGGGTCTATTTACTTCTTTTACAGACTTTCCTTGCAGAAAATCACTACGCACTACCGTAAAGAAATGTGATTTTTTTTTGGGGGGGGGATAAGTTTAGCTTTATTTATAACAAAAACAAATTAAATAATACAATAGAACTTTTTTTCCGTTTCGAATAGCAATGACAAATTAAAAGAACAAATTAAATAATAAAAATAAAGCATTTTTTATATTGTAAAATTGAAAAAAAATAATGCACAAACTTGGTAAATTATTTAATGTTTGGGGTTTTCTTTCTGTGTAGAAAAGGGGACAAACTAAAAAAGATTAACTTTAGGGTTAGGTGTTAAGGTAAGGGTTGGGGTTTTCTGTGTAGAAAAGGGGACAAATTAAAAAAAAATGAAATAATACAATTAACCCTTCTATTTACCAAGTTTGTGCATTAATTTTTGTCCCCTTTTCTACACAGAAAGAAAACCCCAACCTAACACCTAACCCTAAAGATTAACTTTAGGGTTAGTTGTTAAGGTCAAGGGTGGGGTTTTCTGTGTAGAAAAGGGGACAATTTAAAAACAAATGAAATAATACAATCAGCCCTTCTACTTTACCAAGTTTGTGTATTAATTTTTGTTTTATTTTCAATTTTACAATATAAAAAAATGCTTTATTTTTATTATTCAATTTGTTCTTTTAATTTGTCATTGCTATTCGAAACGGAAAAAAGGTTCTATTGTATTATTTAATTCGTTTTTGTTATAAAAAAAACTAAACTTACCCCCCCCCCCCAAAAAAAAAAAAATTATATTTTTTACGGTAGTGCGTAGTGATTTTCTGCAAGGAAAGTCTGTAAAAGAAGTAAATAGGCCAAAGGCAAGCGCAAGTATCCCGCAGCGAATGAGGATTCATGATGGCAGTAATGGGGGACGCATGACCAAGAAGAAGTCCAATTTTTTTCTTGTCAATAACTCCAAAACGGTAAGGTCTCTTCATAATTTAATTATTAATTCGAGTTCAGCATGTACATTTGCACGGAATTATGACGATTTTGGAAAAACTTGAAGGGATATTAGCGCTCTGGAAACAAAATAGAAATTTACCAGTTTGTGGAAATTCCTTTCGGCTTCATGCTTTCAGGCTAACTTTAATCTGCAAAAAATTAAATCCCGTGTCAATCACTATCTACTGTCCTTCTGATTACTTTTTTCTCTTTCTGCTCATTATTAATGTTTCTGTTCCTAATTCTTGCACACCCTGTAACCACTTGTGTCCTGGTGAGTTATATATCGTTATCCAATATATAAGCGAAATGTGTAGTTTGGGAATTTTGTGTAACTGTACGATATTTTGCTTTTGTTTATCATCACTTGCCTTCATAAAAGTTGAACGACAAAACACATCGGCAATGATCAATTATTTTTTTCCGATTGTCGCTTTTATTCAATTTGTCTTCTCTAAAGATATATTCTGAAAACTTTAACACACACACAAACCCGCATATATATATTAGGTTGGTGGAAAAATAATGACGTAATAATGTCGTTTTTTGACATATTTTTTAACGTCAAAAAACGACATTATTACGTCATTATTTTTCCACCAACCTAATATATATATATATATATATATATATATATATATATATATATATATTAATATGCATATTATCCCTCACCGGTAACACGACTGAGGGATAATATGTATATTTATTAATATATACTTAATAGCTCTGTTATATTACATCAAACACTATTTTATTAAAAGCAATACTCAATGTGCGATATATTATAATTATATATATGCATGTATACATATGTATATATATATATACACTTTGTCATATATACATACATGCTCTTGAAAAATTATTTCAGTTGAGCTCTTCGGAGAGAAAAGAGAATTTGTAAATAGTGATTATTACTGCTGGTTATGCATGATTCTTCGTTAAGACGAATTGAGTTCTCCGCTCACTGGCGTGTTTGTCTAAAAACAAATACGTCTAAATTCACCCTCATCCACGCCCTGCGATAATGACTTAGGGAGAATCAAATCAGTCGTGTTTCGATCCCGGCTTGAGGCAATCGGATGTCTACCCACAATAATGAACTGCGAAACAGTCTGTCTGTGAATTACAATATATATATATATATATATATATATATATATATATATATATATATATATATATATATATATATATATATACACACACTGTGTCATACATCTTTTCCTTCAAATTGTTCTTGATATAAAAAATATATATATATTCGTTTTCTTTTATATTGGGAAGCAAGTATGTGTGTATATATATATATATATATATATATATATATATATATATATATATATATATATATATATATATATATATATATAAAAAATTTTTTTTTGCACATGTTTCGTTGAATGTGGTGGACAATGAATCTTTTGTAGATTTTTTTTCTTGTGTTTACAGTTTTTCTTTTTATGTGGGCTACTAGAGTATAGAAACTGTCGGTCCCGATTATTTTCCCAGCCACTTTCGACTAATTATTTAACAATTTTCAAGTTAATTTTTGTTGTTAATATATTTTCATGCTGACCTATAAATATACTAACATACGGAAATGTATCGCCACCACCGTTGGAAAACTGGAAAACGGCAACAGAATTAATCAAAATCGTCTGGGTAAATAATCACTGCAGACAGTTGCTACACAATCTTAGTCATCATAAAAGAAAAACAGTTACGACACTAGAAAAACTGAATAAACACTTACAAAGTGTTCCTTTTCTGTCAAATTCAACGAAATACACACGCACGCAAAACACACTCACACACACAAACGTATATATATATATATATATATATATATATATATATATATATATATATATATATATATATATATGTTCCTGAAAAATTATTTCGGTTGAGCTCTTCGGGAAGAAAAGTGAATTTGTAAACAATGACTGTTACTGCCGCTAATGCAAGACTCTTCGTTTTGACGAATCGAGTTCTCCGCTCACTGGCGTGTTTGTTTAAGAATGAATATGTCTAAATTCACCTCCATGGCTTAGGGGTAGAATGTTCGACTGATAACAAATTTCGATCCCGGCTTGAGACAATCTGATGTCTATCCACACTGATGAGCTGTGAAACAGCGAAACAGTCTGTCAGTGGATGACAATATATATATATATATATATATATATATATATATATATATATATATATATTATAATCATCTGAGAGAACCCCTCACCTTCCATCAGCATGGTTGATGCTAACCTTTAGGAAAGTGACTCGTTGTGCTTTCTCGGGCAGATGTTCTCTGCTAACATGAAGTGGAAAGACTATATTGAATCCATTCCTAGGTCAGATGCCAAGAAAGTCAGTTCACTGTATCGTGCGTTTTTCTCTCCAGATTCTATCTTACATATTTATGTCTATCTGCCACATATTTGCCTAGAGCTCCTTGATAAGATCCAAAGAAGAATCTGCAATATTATCGGTCCTGATCTGGTGGCTCGGCTCCAGTTACTATTCCGCCGCCGTAAGGCTGCCTCACTGTGCCTTTTCTATAAATACCTTAATGGTAACTGTCCGAATGAGTTATTCGCTAAGGTACTTAGACTTTTTTAATTTAAGTGCAGTACTAGACAGACATCAATATTTCATCAATTTACAGTTGAGCTGTGTAGATGTAGCCGTAAGTTCTACCCTAACATTTTCTTTTCTCGCACTTTTCGCTTGTGGAACTCCCTTCTGGCCACATTCTTTCCAGCCAAATTTAATCTACAAAAATTTAAATGCAATGTCAATCGCTATCTACTTTTTTCTCTTTTCCCGCTCGTTAGTAATGTTTCTAATTCATCCCTACCCAGTAACCCCTTGTGTATTAGTGGCTTTTCTGCTTTGCAGGGGGGGGGGGCGGATCGATTAAAAACAATTTAAATCACGTCGATTGGACCCTGAAACGTCTGGCATGATCCGATGAGTTACAATTTCAATTGTTTTTTTTAGATGAGAATAGAGTTTAGATATAGCAAACAAAAAACAATCCCATGAATCCATAGTGAATTGTCAACAAGGCACGGCGCAGGTGTTGGTTCCACAATGGCCTGGGTTACGTCCCCTTGTCTGCCTAAACACGTCATTGATTGATGAAGACTTAGTTTGCACCCATTCATGGACATCCTTGTAACCCAACAACGACGTTTTTTTTCAACAGGATAGTGTAGTTTGCCATCGGTTCCTAGAATTAAATTAAGGGGCATTCTGAACATTTCTGGACGAATGGTGTGGCCATCACATTCGCCCGACATGAGACCAACCTTGAGTGCGAATAGAAAGGTCTATTCGCATGCAAAGTTCTGGAATCACAAACATCAGGAGCCTATAGACGTCTATCTATCTATAGCATTACCCTAGCGGTCTTACGACCACTTGTGGAATCGATGCCAAGTTGAGTTGCTGCATATCGCCGGGCTAGTGGGCGTCCTACACGATATTAAGCGCTTAGCTCATGACTTTTGGCACGCCAGAGTATATATATATATATATATATATATATATATATATATTCATTCAGTGTACAGAGTACATTCTTTCACAGTTTGAAGTTTCTCCTCTGACTGAAATTCTAATCCAATTCCTCCCCTGGCTAATATTCCTTTCCTTTGAAATTCCTTTTCTGGGAACCAAATGTCTTCTACTTAAGAATCACCGTTTTAATTTATTTCTAGGAACATCTCTTTTTTTACGGCATCTGAGCGTTGAGTAATGGATAGGGTTAATATCCTACTTGACCTTTACTGCTGAATAGTGAGTTCGATCCTCATTGGGTTCCCCCATACAAAATTATATTTTAAATATCGCAACAAGACGTAACATGGCATAAAATAAAAGAAACTTGTATTTACATCTTCGCTAGTACAAATAAATTCGGAATTACTGCATTAATTCTTGAACGACGGGCATTGTCAATTGACGTTCAACTGATGATTTAAACATTATTTTCCAAATATATGGGCGTTATTTAGGCATGATACGAGACTAAATGACTAGTTGGCAACTTCTCGAATTTAGTACTTACTAGGATTCATGAGGTTACGTCATTCATTGTGTTTTTGGCTGCAAATAAAGATAGAAGAGCAAGTCAAAGACAGTTCTATCTCTGTATCTATACATTTCGAAGAAAAAAGTCGTTAAAATGGTGACAACTTGGTGCAAAGAATGCAGAACTCTATTGTGTATGGAATGTTTCAAGAAGTAAAGAAAGAAATTAAAAACGAAGTCTTGGCGACCATAGCATGCTGGGAAAGTGTTGTAGCATACGTACGGACGATAATGGGTATGTCTCCATTCACATAAATACAATAGTAAATACTGTATATTAGTCTGCAGTATGAGATTTGTCTCCGGCTGTGATGTTCAATCTCTCTACCTCCAGGCAGAGATGATCCACAGAGGAAGCTATGTCGAAGGGTAGAGACTCGTCTCAGGAAACAGCTACTCGACCCCGTTTTATACTGGGTCTACGGGGAATTTTTGACTGAGCCTATGGGCGCGGACACCACACATTAAATTCGGCCTTCATCTGATCGCGTCGGGCGGTTGGTAGATATCCTACAGTTTGAGATTCATTGTGCTATTCCCTTGACTCACATCTAGCAGTTGACTACTACTTCTACGCGCAGCTGGCGAATCTTATATGTTGTACTTCTCCCAAGTATTATCGTGCATTACCAACCTTCGTGTGATTATTCTATTCAGTAATCTTCCCTAGGTTAAAACAGAACGTTAATAGGTAAACAAAATAATACTGCTAAAATTATTAAATTTAGGAAACCTAACATTTTTTGGCTTAATTTCCCTTTTTTTCTTAATTTTTATAATCAAAAACACTTAATATATTATTTTATATATTTTTGCATGATAGGACAAATAACAAATAGAAAACGATTATCAATCTAACATCTTTTATTAAAGTTTCATTAGAGAATGAGGTATGGAAAAAAATCTTGTATTTTTATTTCTGTTTGATTTTTATTGGTTAATAAAATTATGTTTACATTTGACTTGCTAAACAACGTTAATATAATTTATGGCGTTCCGAATTCAAGGAGAGACGACGCGTTCTTTCGAAGTTCCAAGAAATTAACAGATTCAAAGCTTAAATGCAAAAAACGCAAATATTGCTTTATGTATGTAAATGTATCATAATTCTATTTTGTCTATGTGAGATGCGGATGATAATGTATATTTTAAAATGTATATGTGTGTGTATGTGTCTAGTAGACATTATGTTTGCATATTTTTGCATATAATTAAAATGAAATAAGAATAAACACTACCTTTTAAAAAATGAATTTCTTATTTGGGGGTTTAGCGCAATGTAACCATTTTTTTTCCATTCTCTTCCCATTACTCTTTGTTCTGTATTAAGGGCATCTATAATCTGTAAATGATATAAAAACATCAGAGCCTGTATTGGACAGATATGCAATGTCTGCCATTCGATATAGCAGAGAATTTTGAGCATATGTATTATAAATGAAGAAAATAAATGAAGCAACTAAAATGTGATTTCGATGATAGATATTCAAAATAAGGAGGTTTTAAGGGAAATAAAAACTAACTTGTGTAGAAAAACTAACTGAACTTATCTTCACCTATTATTGAAACGTCAACCCGCTCATCCGCCATGAGTAGAACGTCTGCTCATGGAACAGTGGCAAAAATAGGTCGCAAGGCGTAGCAGTGAACTACAGTATTCTTAATCCATTTTATCATGTGATTTTAATCGGTTTCACTCCGTGCCTTGCAGTAAAGCCACTAAGACACAAAGGGTTACTGGGTATTGAAGAATTAGGAACAAAAACATTAATAACGAGCGGGAAGAGAAAAGAGCAATCAGGCGGACAGTAGATAGCAACTGACATTGCATTTAAAGTTTTGCAGATTAAAATTGACTGGAAAGCGTTGGAGCTGGAAGTGAGTTCCACAAGTGAGAAGTACGAGAAAAGAAACTGTTAGCATATAATTTACGGCTACATCTAGCCAGTTCAAGTGTAAATTGATGGGATCACTATGCTTTAGCTTAAATTAAAAAAAAAATCTAGGTACCATAGCAAAGAGCTCATCCGAACAATTACCATAAAAGTATTCATTAGATAGGTCACAGAGAGGCAAATTTGCGGCGATGGGAAAGTGATTGCCAGATCAGGATCGAAAATATTGGATTTTATCAAGGAGCTCAAAGTAAATAGCAAGGGTACGGGACCATATACGGCGTCAATATTCTAAGCATGTTATTAGGTTGGTGTAAATATAATGTCGTTTTCTCACATAGTAACATATGTGAGAAAACGACATTATTTTTGCACCAACCTAATAAATTCGGGAACGAAAGATTCAATCTTCCGTTTTGCAGTGTTCCTTATATTCATACTAACCAGCCAGCTATCAGCATTATACGAACTTTATAACACTAAGAATCAGAAGGAGCTGAAGTTTTTGGAAGGCATAACAAAGAAGGACGGCTTAGCGCATTTAACACTTACAAGGCTAATTAAATGTATGTAAGGTAAAAAAGAAAGCAACAGGTGACTTCTCAGGTAAGAAAAATGGCGCTTGCTTCAACATTACACAAATATTGCGAAAATCTTCTTTTGTAGACTACCACCCAACATAGCCGCTACGTTAGCTTGTAACATTGCAATTTCAATTTTATATTGACAAAAAATAGCTAATAAATTCCGGGAATATATTAGAACGTACATAAAAATTTCTGAATTAAATTTAATTTCTCAATTTAAAGAATATACGATCAGAAATTTTTATAGCTTCTATATATATTGCTTTGTGAAGAAAAAGTATTCAAATCAAAGCAAATTGACCTCTGTGGATTTTTTTGTTTTTTTAGTTACAACTCTACGGAACGTTACCATAGCATTGTGACAATGGTGGGGATGAGCGGTCAGTTTAGTGTCGGGAAAATACTTGATTGCAATTTCAATGTCACCACAAAGTCACATCTCACCTCAGCCAAAATACGGCGTATCTGAAATGTTGCATGATCGTTCTGTGTTCGCAAATTTTAGCAAAGAGGAGTCGTAAAGAAACAATTATTGCTGAATGCAACAAAGGAAAGGTAGCTGTGGAGAACCATGATCGTATACATACAAAAGGGTCAAATTAAATTATGAGTAAGAACGGGGCTTTGGCGACTATTGCTTGTTAAGAAAGTGAGTAGATAAACAAAGCTAGAAAAATAAGCAAGCCATTAAATAAACTGTTAATGAATATGAAATGACTTTTAAAATATGACGTAAAAAAACTTTGATGAGAAAGGACGAATGCTTAAATTCCCACCAATAATAGAAAACGGAATAAAAAGAACGACGGAATGATAACTAGGAAAATAAGAAAGAAAAAAGCCATAATATGGGAGTGACAAAGAGAAAGAACAAGGAAGAAAGGATATAATAGGGAAAGAGAAGGTTATTTCGAAAAGAAAAATTAAAAACGGATAGAAAGGAACAATGACTGGAGAAAAATATGAGATGGAAACTCAAAGTTAAAGAGTGAGAAAGGGAGAAAAAGAGATGAGGAGTGGGAGGAGGAGAATTGGAGAGAAAGATGATGAAATAAATAAAGGAATGGAAGACGATGAAAGAAAAGCTCGTAGAAAGTGAGTGATTGAGAGAGATTGGTGGGGAGAAGAGAGAGGGGATGAGAGGAAAAGAGGGAAAGGGAATTGGAGAAGAAGAAGAAAAAAATAATGTGCGAAGAAAAGAATGGATTATCAGAAAAATGCAATAACATGACTGACCATGGAAAGAAAGAAAGAGAGAGAGAGAGAGAGAGAGAGAGAGAGAGAGAGAGGTGGAAGAAGAAAGGAAAAATATTCGAAAAAGGAAGACTGAAACAGTGGGTGGAAATGTGAAAGGAAAGTAGATTGAAATAAAAGAGAGCAAGAGAGAAATGAGGGGAGATATGAGAAGCAGAAGAAAGTGAAAGAAAGGAAGATAAAAAGCCAAGAGAAGAAAAGGATAAAGTTGAGGGAGGATAAAAAATAAGAGGAGGAAGACAGACAGACAGACAGACAGATAGATCAATAGATAGATAAAGAGGATTGGAGATAGATAAACCAAAAAAAAAAAAAAAAAAAGAAGAAAGGAAGAAAGAGAACTAGATTGAAAGAAAAATAGATAGATAGATAGATAGATGACCAAAAAGAAAGAAATAGAAATAGATTGAAAAGGGATTACGTAGATAGATAGATAGATAGATAGATAGATAGATAGATGACCAAAAAGAAAGAAAGAGAAATAAATTGAAAAGGGATTACGTAGATAGATAGATAGATAGATAGGATTGGAGATGACCAAAGAGAAAGAAAGAGAAATAGATTGAAAAGGGATTACGTAGATAGATAGATAGATAGATAGATAGATAGATAGATAGATAGATAGATAGGATTGGAGATGACCAAAGAGAAAGAAAGAGCGATAGATTGAAAAGGGATTACGTAGATAGATAGATAGATAGATAGATAGATAGATAGATAGATAGGATTGGAGATGACGAAAGAGAAAGAAAGAGCAATAGATTGAAAAGGGATTACGTAGATGGATAGATAGATAGATAGATAGTAATATTATTATAAGATGAAATAAAAAAATACAAATAATATCTCAGAAAAAATAGGAAAGTATCAATAACTACATACACCAGAAAAAATTAATTCAGCTTCATAAGAAAATTTTAGAATTGAAATAATGTCAAGTTATATTCCAATTTTTAATCCATCCGTATATTGTTTTGTAATCATTGGTTGTGTGAACGTCGCGTGTATATTTAATAGCGTTTGTGTTTATGTATATATCAGTTTTTAAATTTCGCATTTATTTTGTTTTTATTGGTTGTCTAGACGTCAAATTAGTGACAATTAAAGTTTTTCCTACGTTTTCCTTATCTGATTATTCTTTCGCATTTCATCAATATTTTCAATTCATAGATAAATACATAGAATTGTAAAGGGAACAAAAAGAAAGTAAAAAACGAAATAAAGAAAAACTGAAGTGAAAGATAAAAGAGAAACATGAAAAAGAAAAACGAGCAAATAATGAAAGATAATGAGAATGAAAGAGAAAGAGAAAAGAAAAAAACTCGTAAAAAAGAAATATGTAAATATTATGCAAACAGTATTATATTATATTATATTAAGCGATAAAGTATTATGCACGGAGGAGTAATGGATAGCGGCTCGTATTAAAAAATCGGAGAGACGATTTCAATGGCATGTCAAACTGAAAAGTTTTTTGAGACGTCTTTTTTATTTTAGGATTTAATCGGGCAGGATTTGTTGATATTTCTGTTACTGCACATGCGCACGAACGAGAGACGATGGGGGTTTCACGATTTAGAATTCTTTCTAAATTTTGAAATGTTTCAAAATTTAGACTTTTTATATAGAAATTTTATACATATATATATATATATATATATATATATATATATATATATAAACAAATTTTAATTTTAAGATATGCTATATTACGTTCAAAAGTGCTGAATATCAAGTATAGAGCGAATAAGTAAATATAAAAGTGGACATTGAACGGTCAAAGTCTGTTTCATGGTTGAACGTAATATTTAGGCGATAGGAACCGACAGTCAGACACCAGCACAAATGAAGTCTTTGTGCAGAACAAACCACACTTTTTGTAGGACATAATACAGAGATCTGGTGCACTACGTGCCAAATGACCCTTCGCAGGTTTTGAATTCAGAGTTATTCATCCAAAGCTGCCTTGCTATTTACCCATACGTAAGAGAATATAATGGATTCGACTGAAATTGTCAACTGTTATTTTTTATTTTTGATTATTTATTTCCATGATTTTTTATTAGCTGAATTATTGTCAAACATTATTATTAATTATGATTAATATTTACTTTCATCTTCTTTTTCATTAGAAGATGCATTGTCAACCATTATTGTTAATTATGACTAATATTTGCTTTTATCTTCAATTTTATTAGATGGAGCATTGTCAGCCATTTTTATTACTATTTCTTTCTATAGAATTTTCTTCCGTTTTCATTTTTTATTAGATTATGTATCGTTAACCGATATATTTAATATTAACTCGTATTTACTTTCACTTTTATCTAATTACTCGATAAAGCTTTATCATTAGTATTCATTTTTGTCGTCTATTTAATTTAATTTGTTTTTTTGTAGTTATATATTGTAATATTTGCTCAGGTTCTCAATACACGGCCCTGAGTCAACATTGCATGATTGGAAACAGCTGAGAAGCTTCCAATTAGATTCAAGGCAAAAGAGACATCAGTTGGAAAGTCACTGAGTTCTTATCAATTATTTCTAATGTCTAATCAATAATCATAAATTAGCAGTAAAAATTGGGATGAAAAATAACTAAAAAATGAAGGTTAAAGTAAATACTAGTGAGAAAGTATTAAGCATTACAATGGCTGCAGGAATGACTGTTCGATTAGGGTAATGTTTATCGGAGCTGGAAGTGAAATCAGCGATCCGAGTTCAATCTCTGTCCTAGTCTACTGCGTTCGCTATGAACTAATGACGTTTGGAAAGGCATTGTTATATCTTTTCTCTATCAGCTATAGGTTAAATAGAAGTGAGTCGTAACCGGTCTAGAACAGGAGTTTCAACCATTGGCCAATTTATTCATGTCGTTAAAAAATGACGATATGATGAATTTTATATTCAACATGGATTCCCCCTGAACTTTTATTGAACGCTTTTTCTATTAAGGTGTGTTTCAGTTTATTTATTTAATAATGAATAAATAATGTATTAAAAGCAATTACTCTACATGTATTCAAGTTTTAAAATCCATCAATATTTTCTATTGCTATTAAATTTGTAAAACTCCTCTATAAAAAATAATCCATATATATGTAATAGTATAGAATGGAATGAGGATTTTCAATAATATATACATATTATCTTGAATGCACTTTTTGAGTTGGACAATATTGGAAACGGGAGGAATGGCATTCTGAATTATGTTATACAATATGCATTTGGCAAGAAAGTTTGAGAATCCTTTGGTCTAGAACGACTACTCTGAAATTAAAAGCGCAGTTAAAGCAACAGGAAATAACTCCACTACCTTTCCTATGAAATCATAGCAATAAACAGATAATAAAGAAAATGAAATAGTGGAGAGTCATGATCGCATATGTAGGGGAGAAAAGGCATTTCGGAAATTAAAAAGAATAGTTTGAACGATTTCAGAAAGAAGGAAGTGAAATAATAAAATTCTTAGGAGAATTCACTAAGACGAAAAAGCATTGAAAATGTCGTGAAGCTCCGGCCTTCTTCAGCCTATTGTCTGTGCTTTCTAGACTGGCATTAAAACAATGTCGGATAGGAAAAAAATTTGAAAAGAAATGAATATATCTTAAAAATGTATTATAAAAATTTAAAAAATTGAGTTAAAATTAGTAAATTAGAAATTCAAAAGCGGTACAGTTAAAATAAATAAAAAAATCCAGCATTCATAGGACTAACGTGTATCATGTTTTTTTCTCGCTAATATAGATTTGGTTGAAATAAAATCCATTTTTTCCATTTTTCTCATGACGCTGTTCGAACAACGAAACATGTCAAATTAATAGTTTTCAGAATTTATATATATGTATATATATATATATACACTGCCCTATTTAACAGACTCCCAAGAGGATGTTTCCTCGATGACTACAATCTTAAACTGTTCAAATCTAGAGTCGACCGTTGCTTTTCCCTACTATCCATATAAACTACCCCTTAACATAACCTTCTACCTCGAGTGGATTCCGGGTCTTGTACAGGATGAACTTTACTGTAATATATATATATATATATATATATATATATATATATATATATATGAAACACAAAATGAGAAAAACGGCATCAATTGCTGATATCTCCTGAAGAGTGGACTCAATGATAACCAACCGGGAAGGCATAACGTTTAAAGTGATAAAAACTCTCCAATTATTCAAAATACATTACTTTCTTTAGGAAAAAGTAAATAATAAATATTGCATTGTATTCTGTCCACACATTTTCATAACCTTGTAAATAAACATTGCCACGGGAGTCAGAAGTGCAGAGAGTAACACAGGCACAACTTTTTTTTGCCGGCACGAAGATTAAACATTGTCGTGTATTTCTTATTGTTGTTCGTTTTGGCGAAAACTTTTTTTCTCAGTAATGCATAATAAAAGATATATATGTATATATATATATATATATATAGTATAATGTATATCTATCTATCTATCTATCTATCTATATATATATATATATATATATATATATATATATATATATATATATACATAGTATAATGTTCTGGGGATGCTTTTCTTTTCATGGAATTGGTTTCTTAAAACCTATTGAAAAGACCCTCAAAAGCGAGCAGTACAAGAGAATTTTAGAGTCTTGTCTGCTCCCTTCTGCTGAAAGGGTGCAAATCGACCCCACCAAGCTCATTTTTATGAAGGATAATGCTCCCTGTCACAAATCAAGATTGATGAAAGAATACTTTGATGATAAACAGGTGAGTGTTATGACATGGCCGCCCCAATATCCTGACCTCAACCCAATAGAAAACTTATGGAGCATTATAAAGTACAGACTCTCGAGAAAGCAGTTGAGCAACATGCTCCATGCTTCAGCAGAATGGAGCAGACAAGACTCTAAAATTCTCTTGTACTGCTCGCTCCTGAGGGTCTTTTCAATAGGTTTTAAGAAACCAGTTCCATGAAAAGAAAAGCATCCCCAGAACATTATACAGAATGGATGCTTGACAGTACTCACTGCTAAATTCAAAGAGCTTTCAAAGCTTCTTCTTCGGATTTTAGATCGCTTATCCTTTGAATTTAGCTGAACTTTCGTTTCATCGGAGAAGAGAACATTTAGTAAAAAAATCAGGCGAGTCACTTTTATCGAACAGCACTGTATATATATATATATATATATATATATATATATATATATATATATATATATAATCATATATATATATATATATATATATAATCCGCTAGTGTATGCTAGTAATATGAAAATATTAGAACTGATCCACAAAAAAAAGCTCGATGTATTTTGTTTATACAGAGCAATATAATTAATAATCAAACAAATCCTTTTACCTTGTATGAGGAATAGGCTATTTCCACACCAGGGCTGAAAAGACAGACGACCAATTTCGTTGTCTGCCGAAATAGACTATTCCCCATATGAGGTAAAAGGACTTATTTGATCATTAATTATATATATATATATATATATATATATATATATATATATATATATATATATATATATTACTATCTGTTATTTCTTACTATCTGTTCCTTTCTATTATTAAATTCTGTACCACAAAAAACTTATTTAAATATTTAAAGCGGAGGTACAAAGCTGAATTTATCCATATTATTATCACTCAAGGCACGTATAAGACGGTTAAAATTTCAATGTCAGTTTCTTCGAGCGTGTATTGACAAACATGTATGTCCGTCCAATATCTTGTTTCGGATAAGGAATTCGGGACTGCATTCAGGTTTAAAAATTGAGAAAATATTTATGAAGGATTCAATTAAAACTTTTTCTAAAAGAATCCTTTTTCTAATTCGTTTTTCCCGGTTAGTTGGTTATTCAAACGATTGTGGAGTTAAAAATTGTTTGTATCTATGCAGACAAAATTAACTTATCTAATTCGTAAACGGTTTGGATGCAGTGACGAACCTACTGGAGAAGGAATTATTTTTAATTATTCTTCCTATGAGCCTTCTAATTTGGAGACTCGTATCTTGGCTCACGGTTTGGATTTTTGTGTTCCATTTTTAATGCCTGACCGCGAGAAAATTTTCTCGGAGTTTGAGGTTTTATATGCACAAGTTTGTAGACTTGTCTCTCACTCTGCTGAGTCTCTGAGTGATTTTAAGGCCAAACTTAATAGTTATGCCCATTCCTATGCTGGTTCTTCGGTCTTTTCATTAGAGTCCAAATGGGGAGAACAACACCGCCGGGTAATTAAAAATTTAAAAAATAATTATAACCTGGTTATAACTAAACCTGATAAGGGTGTTGGTGTTGTTTTACTGGACTACTCTGAGTATGTTTCTAAGATGGATAATATACTCAGTGACACATCAAAGTTTATAAAATTAGGTCCAGTCGAGACCTATGATCATACTGCCACGATTGAAACTAAATTTCAAAGGCAATTATTAAGTGGGTCAAGAGTGGCTTACTCTCCTCTGAGATTTCAGAGTTAATTAGACCCACTGGGTCCATTCGTCCCCGTCTGTATGGGTTACCAAAAACCCATAAGGACGGGGTTCCTTTACGACCCATTCTGTCTATGATTGGGTCTTCCCAGCATAAAGTCGCTAGTTGGCTCTCGAATGTGCTACAACCGGTTTTGTCGCTCTTTAGTACATATTGTATTAAAGATTCCTTTTCCTTTATGGAAATTATATGTAATTCTTCTACTTATGGCGCATTCATGTGTTCGTTTGATATCTGCTCCCTGTTTACACGTGTTCCACTGTCTGAGACTATTGAGATGTGTTGCGATATATTGTATCGTACCTCGTTGTCTCCTCCTGATTTTCCTGAGGGTATATTTGTTGAGCTTATGATGTTCGCCACTTCGTCTGTCGAATTTAGCTTTAATAATATTATGTATCGACAGATCGACGGGGTAGCTATGGGTTCTCCTTTGGGTCCAGCGTTGGCGAATATCTTTGTCGGTTTTCATGACGCTTCCTTATTTACTCCTATTTTTCGTCCTCTTATGTATCATCGTTATGTTTAATAATGAGGCGGAAGCTGACAAATATCTCACCAAATTAAACTCTGTCGATCCTGCTCTTAAGTTCACCGTAGAGAAGGAGTCTAATTCTTGTCTTTCCTTTTTGGATGTTTTTGTCCATAAGATTGATGACAAGTTCGAGACTTCTGTATTTAGGAAGGCCACTTTCTCGGGACTTTACACGCGTTGGGACTCCTTTTGTCCCAGACAGTGTAAGATTAATTTAATCAAGTCCTTAATTTACAGGGCACTTAGGTTATGCTCAGAGGGTTTTCTCTGCGGTGAAATTGACTTTGTTAGAATGACATTATCAAAAAATGGATATCCGTTGGATGTTTTGGAATCCGTTATTCAAGATGTCATCAGTAAATTCCATAGGGTGAAGCCGCAATTAGCTGATAAATGTCCTGTTTATTTGCGTCTTCCCTATATTGGTACAGAGGGTGAGATTTTATCGAAACGTATTTTACGTTTAATTAATAGCTGTTATTTCTCGGCAAAGGTTAGGGTAATATTCGGTACCCGTTCTGCTTTCTCTTCCATTCGTAAGGATGTCCTACCTCCCACTCATGTTAATTCAGTGATTTACCAATACAAGTGTAGTTGTGGACATGATTACATAGGTAGGACGTCCCAGCGTTTGGATTTAAGAATTAAACAGCATTTACTCTCCAGGATTTTGAATCCGTCCTCTAGGAATAGCCAATTGACTAACAGTTCTGGTTCTGCCATTACTGAACATTTGATAAATAGGAGGGAATGTGTGGAAAATTTTAGTAGTGACCAATTTACTATTTTATCGAGGTCCCACTCCACTTTTCACCTTAAGGTCCTGGAGTCCTTGTATATCAGATCCCGTGAGCCTTCCCTTTGTAAACAGTATTATTGGACTCTAGTCTCCTTGTAATTCATAATTTTTTTTTCTTCCCCCATTTAATTACATTCGATAATTAAATAATTTACACGCTTTTAAATTCCCAGAATAAATACTTGATAAGTCCTGGGACGAAACCGGTCGTTCTGTTTTGGCTTTTTTAAGAATGCCTTCTTACTATCTGTTCCTTTCTAATATATATATTAATAAATATAACAAAGTACACCTAACGAGCCAGACAAACCTACTAAGGTTTCACCTACGCGGATCGTCAGGGCACATGGTTATGTTTTTGTGTTGTAGGTTTATATTTCCTATTAATAAATATATATATATATAAATACCTACGTTTAGGTGTGCGAGTTACGTTTCGCTGGTTTTCCACGTCATCGGTCACAAAGTATATCTTTTGTTTATATCAAAATACATGGGAAGAACGCTGTTTCATAGACGAAACATAAAATAGAATAAAATAGAACAAAAGATGCAGGAAATGAATTGTAGGTAGGGTTTATTTTTTAAAATTTTAATTGTTATTTTAAATGAACACTACATTCATTTCCTGCATTTTTGTTCTATTTTATTTCATTTTTTGTACAGCGCTCTTGCAATGTGACATTTGTCTATTTTTATAATAACGTAAGATATACTTTGTGCCCGATGAGCTGTAAAACAAGCGAAACTCAAGTCGCAAACATAAACGTAGGTATATATATATATATATATATATATATATATATATATATATATATATATATATATATATATATCTTTGCTCTGTCTAAGCACATCGCTCATTGTTATGTTTACACCTCAGGACTAAATTTGATGATTATTTATTTGCTTGCTTGTCTATGCACGCCAACACTCGAGTATACGGTTGCTTATATCTGGTCGATTTATTTATCCAAATCTCTCTCTCTCTCTCTCTCTCTCTCTCTCTCTATATATATATATATATATATATATATATATATATATATATATATATATATATATATATATATGTATAAATTATATATATATTAAATCTACACTGGGATTGAATTTCTCCCAACTTAGTTACGGCGCCTTTGCAGGCTCTAAAAAAACCTTCGGCATGTTCTAATGGATCGTATATCATAAACTACTGTATATTCACACAAAGTTTTGTCAACATTTTTTCTCATATTTTCCTCTGAAATATATTTCCAACGAAAATATTTCAAAATACAAGAAAAAAAAAAAAATTGAGTCATTTTCACAAATGCATCTTATTCATGGACAAAACAGCAAATTTATTAAGAACTGATGCCGAGATATAAAAGTTGGTGATTTGAAGGCGTAATATAGGATGTGAAATCTCCAACCAAGCCGAGAAAGATCCATAGATATTTAACTCCAACCCTGAAAGCAATCGCGCTTCTGTGATCCTGAAACTAACATGTCATCTATGCTTAGCACTTGCATGTTTTGGCACTTACATGGCTGAGAACCCACAGGCAACGTCGCTAGCGAATTAGACACCAAACTCTTCCTTTTAAGATGATCTTCTCTGTTACACATTGAGCACATTACTTTTATCTTACTAATCTCCAGATTATTAAAATATATATATATATATATATATATATATATATATATATATATATATATATATATATATATATATATATAAAGAAATATAGTCTTAAGGTGTGCTATATTTATGGAATAAAGTGCTCAATATCAGAGATAGAGCGTGTGTAAATATAAAAGTGAACATAGAAGTCAACACTTAGAGGCGACAGTCTGTTTCATGCTATATGCAATCGTCAAGCCACGTGTGCTGTTATTTTTCTCGGCTATTTATATATATACGGGTTAGTGGTGCATTGTGGGTATTCTATTATGGCGGTTATTTCACCGGAAGTCGTTTGTTTATCTATTTAGGTCAAATTATATTGCTTGTTTTTATTTTTGTTTCTTATTTTATTTATTTATTTATTTATTAACGTAGTAAAAATTTGTTTATATCACTTATTTAACAGTTTTGTTTTGGTTTGGGAATTTAATTAAAACTGTTTGTTCAGTTTTGGGGTTGATTGTTGTAGTTCATTCTAAGTATTATTTTGGCGGGAACAGTTTTTAATTGATTATCTTTATTTGGGATTGGTTTGTTTATTTATTTAATTGGATGAATTTAGGTTAATTTATTTTACTTGTATATTTTCTCTTTTCGGTTTTCGATTTTTAAGTAACATAGTATTTTTTTATGTTTTATTTCTATTTTTTTTTTTTTTTTTTTTTTTTTTTGTTATTTTTGCTTATTAGTATATTTATTTGTTTTTATTTTATTTTTTCCGTTTTTAATTTTTTAGGTTACGTAGTAAAAATTTATTTTCATGTCTGCATTTTGAGATGAGTTCGGATCTTTTGTTTAATAATTTATTTTGGTCGGGAAAAGTAATGATAGCTATTTTTTCCTCCGAGCAAAGTTTGCAAGTTTTTGATTGGTTATTGTAGGCTGATGATTTTTTCCTTATCTTCCAAGATATTTTTGGTGTGATGTTCGTTTTGTTTTTAATTTCCCAGATATACTTAGAAAGCATTGTACTGTTTGCATATTTACTATTTGTGAAAGATGTTTTGTGTGTATAATTTCTTTGTTTCCAGGGTCCTTCAGTTACTCCTATGTATACTTTTTCTTCATTATCTGGTGATTTTATCGTGGCTTGGTATATTACGTTGTTTTGTAAACAATTTCCGTTTAAGGGACATTCGTTCTTTATTCTGCAGTTGCACGTGGGTTTAATTTGTTCGTGTGGTTTGTTGATAATTTTCCTATTGTGCTTTTTTATTATTTGTGCCATGCTCTCGGTGCAGCTGTAGCTGATTTTTACAGTGTTTTTGTTGAATATCTTGTGTAAGGTGCTTGATTCTGGGAAGTGTTTGTGTAAGAGTTTGAAGAATATTTTCCCTACGTTTGTTTTTACGTTCTTGCTGTACGGTGGGTTGAACCATATGATATTTCTTCTTCTGTTGGCCTTTTTTGTATTCTGTGGTGAGTATGTGAGTGTTTCTGGGAATCCGCTATCTTTTAGGGCTGTTTCATAGTCTTTCTTAGCTTTGTTAAATAGGGATTCATTGGAGGAATTGTCAGAGAGCCTGCGGTTAATCGATTTTGGTATCTGTTTGATTATAGAAGGTGGATGGTTGGAAGATGTGTGTATGTAGAGTGGTTTGTCATTAGGTTTTCTATATGGTTTATGCGCGCCTTCTCTTAGGTTGAAGGTAACATCTAGAAAATCTACTTCGTTTAGGTTAGTTTTTATATCTATGTCGAATCCGTTATTTTTAAAAATCTTTATTATTGCTTTTCTAGTTTTGTCTGTGTTTTGTTTGTTACAGTTTCTTAAGATTATGAGACCATCGTCCCTGTAGATTCCTGTGTCATGTCTATCTATTATTTTTCTCAGTTCGTTTAGTAAGTAAATGCCTATGATTTCGCATGCTTCTGCACCGTCAAAGCTTCCCATTGTAGTGTCAAATATCCCATCTCTCTTTATCCATGCTTCTTCATTGTGGAATAATAGTGATTTACGGGAGTGCTTAATGATGTTGATTTCGCTTGGTTGTATTATTACTTGTTCTTGAGCTAAGTTGATGGCCTTATCTAGCATACGTTCTGTTATGGATGGGTAAAATTCTTTTATGTCTAATTGTAAGAATTGGCAGTTTTGTTTGTTATTTATGCTGTGGAACCAGTCAATAGTTGTTTTCGTATTTTTCCATTGGTTTACTCCTAATTTCTTCCTAAGTTCAGAATTAATTCTTTCTAGTATTGTTTTACTTATTTTACCTAGTTCACTTATCATTACTTTTCCCGACCAAAATAAATTATTAAACAAAAGATCCGAACTCATCTCAAAATGCAGACATGAAAATAAATTTTTACTACGTAACCTAAAAAATTAAAAACGGAAAAAATAAAATAAAAACAAATAAATATACTAATAAGCAAAAATAACAAAAAAAAAAAAAAAAAAAAAAAATAGAAATAAAACATAAAAAAATACTATGTTACTTAAAAATCGAAAACCGAAAAGAGAAAATATACAAGTAAAATAAATTAACCTAAATTCATCCAATTAAATAAATAAACAAACCAATCCCAAATAAAGATAATCAATTAAAAACTGTTCCCGCCAAAATAATACTTAGAATGAACTACAACAATCAACCCCAAAACTGAACAAACAGTTTTAATTAAATTCCCAAACCAAAACAAAACTGTTAAATAAGTTATATAAACAAATTTTTACTACGTTAATAAATAAATAAATAAATAAAATAAGAAACAAAAATAAAAACAAGCAATATAATTTGACCTAAATAGATAAACAAACGACTTCCGGTGAAATAACCGCCATAATAGAATACCCACAATGCACCACTAACCCGTATATATATAAATAGCCGAGAAAAATAACAGCACACGTGGCTTGACGATTGCATATAGCATGAAACAGACTGTCGCCTCTAAGTGTTGACTTCTATGTTCACTTTTATATTTATATATATATATATATATATACTGTTCAAAAGATTGAGGAGCGTCTGGTTAAAAAGTCAAATTACTGTTTTTTCCCTCCGTAACTAAATGGTATAGCACATCAGGCCAAATGACGGTTCCGTGTATGATTCAGGTTCGATTCCTGTGGGAGGACACATATTTTCTACGAAATTTCTCGCACGTTCAGGCCGGTAAATGTGGTTAATACTGCTTATTATAAGCAGTACATTTACTTAAATATTTTTTTATTTATAAAAATAACGCATAAAGAGAAAATGTATTAAAATAATTGCCGGACTTAGTTCATTCCATAATATATTTTGTCATTTGTTTCCGTTAAGATACGCTTCGAGCAGATATGATCGTTCGAGAAAAATCATGGAAAATTTGTATAAAAAAAATGTGTTGAGACTAGAAATTCTTCCTCATTCAATGGATTCTTCAGACAGGTCAAGCAAGTGACCGCCAGATTATTACTATTATATAACACTTGTTCTTTGTAATCTGCTTGCATCAAGCTTTCGGTCATATCAGGTGGAAACACCGGTTCCCGTATGATCACCGTTGTTAAGTAACATCAAGCCTGGTCAATACCTAGATGGGTGACCTCTTGGGAATATCAGCTGCTTTAAACTTGAATGTGCGTGTGGTGCAATTTATAATGGCTAGGAATTATGAACTGGAGAGTCGAGTTCCAATTCCAGTTGGGTTCGTTGTATTGACTTACGCGCAAATACCCTTGGGTAAGGTATGAATCTACTTCTTCTCCCCTAGCTATGGGTTAATTAGTAAGACTTGTATCACTAAATCATTATTATCTTACAATGTAAAAATATTTTCTAGCCTTAAAATAACCAGAAAAGGCTTGTTAAGCCGTAGAAAACGAATCAATCAAATCAAATGCTTCGATCAATTTCAAGAGGTAGAAAGATTTTGAGAATTATACGAAGCAAAGTAAAATAGCTCTTTTATAAAGCAATACACAATTTAACTGAAGGTCCTAGAAAGTCAAAGAAAAGATTTTCAGGGTGGTATAATGATGCTATTATGGGTGTGGGTGTGTGGGTGTATTTGGTAGCAATCCTTCTTTTATACAGGTTTCGTTAAAGACGACTGACAAGTTACTGCGATTAAGCGTTTTATTTAATTTTTCTTGTGTTCGTAAAAGTGTTTTCTCTTCTGGATAGAAAGTATTTTAAAACTGTCCAAAAGTTCTGCATATCCGATCGCTTTCGGCTATTCTTTTAGCCAGATTTTTTTTTCTTATTTTTAACTAAATTTTTTATGTAGAGAGTGCGATGGATAAATTTTCGCCTAAATTACGTAAAAATGAAAATAACATTGACATCTCATTTTAACAGATATAATTATATTACACAAAAATATCTTGAAATACTAAAGAGTAAATTTATTTAATAAATCATTGGCTTCAACCACGGCCTCCAGACGACTTCGGAATCTCCTACAACTCTTTTGGACGGTCTCCTTGTTTAAATTGTTGAATGCTGCCATAGTCTTTGCTTTCAGTTCATCTTCAAAGAGTTTTGTTGGTCTTTTGCTCAACTGTGATTCACATATAATAATCAAGGGGGTTGTAGTCTAGGGCGTTAGGTGGTCAGATGTAAGGGGTGATTTGGTCGCAGAAATTTTCTGACAGCCATGAGTGGGTTCACCTGCTTGTGTGGCGTTGTGCAGAATCTTGTTGACTGAAATATTGTCTTCCAGCAGCCACACTCTTGACCTAGGGCAGCACTACTTCCTCAAGGCACGATGTAGGCCTCCGTGCTGAGTCGCAAGCCCTGGGGGAGATGAATGGACGCATAACGTCGATTTATACAAAAACCCACTAGCAGAAACTATTGCTCCCTTAATTTACGAGTGAATGCCCACTTAGATATAAAATAGTAGTAATAAAAAAATCCTAAAGAGGGCACACGATATTGATCCGCTCGTTCCCTTTTCCTAAAAGAACTCAATAATGTAAAACAGATGCGAGTTAACAATGGTTTTTCTAACTACCTCATCGATCAACAGATTAGATTATTCTTAAAATAACTAATAGTGATACTGAACATACAGATAAAAACAATATCTACAAAATTCAAATACATGTTAACTATAAGCACGACGAATTTTCTCTTAGAAATATCATAACGAAATACACAACTCCAGTCGACCTGTACAAGACAATGAAATTATCTATTACAAAAATTTTTAAAACAGTTAAAGTAATCCTTATCATTAAAAATAACAACGCACCCGCAAAATCAAAACTGCAAAGAATCAACATTATTTACGACTTCAAATATCCCTTAAGGAACTACGTTCCAAATTAAACCAAACTCATAAATAATTACATTGGTCATACCACTACATGCCTATCTAGACGACTCGTGTTATACCTAGCTGATCATAGCTCAATTAGGACACATTTAAACGCACAGAAGAACCTGTCAAGCTACATCCGAAAAGTACTAGTAGAAAATTTAAGTATAATAGAATCATTCACATGTAAAAAAAAAAGATTAAAAATAATGGAAGTCCTAATAATGATAAAAGAAAAAGTCAACACTCAATAATATTAACTACGAACACGATCAGAATTTTCTGACTGTGTTTCGAAAATAAAACATTCTCATAACTTCAGACACCTACATAAATAAACCACACATTCAGTTAAAAATCAAAGACAAAAAATAAAATCGCCCTTGATAATGGCTAAAAGAATAGTCGAAAGTGCCCGGATATGCAGCACTTTTGGACAGTTTTTACATACTTTGTGTCCAGAAAAGAAAACACTTGTACGAACACAAGAAAAATAAAATGAAAAGCATAAACGCAGTACATTGTCAGTCGCCTTATCGAAGCATATATATATATATATATATATATATATATATATATATATATATCTCAGAAAAAGAAAACAATACATAAAGGAAAAAAATTCTTCGATAATGACTTAATACAGCTGAAGGCGCTTTGGAGACATTAGAAAATTGATGTTCAAATCCTCCCCGAAAACGGGAAACGTGTAATATAAAATTTTTTTCGTTGTTCTTAAAACCTGCATAAATAAGAAATGGCTGCCCCCACCATATATATATATATATATATATATATATATATATATATATATATAATTAAAATGAAATAAGTTCCACGTGTGCTTCTTATGATATATAGATTTAATAGGCCGGTTAATAAAATGTCGACTAAAGTGAAGCATACTTGTGTCCATTTTTAATGAGACGAGGAATAAACAAGGAGGTGGGACTCACTCTTCCGAGGAATGTTAGAGGGCTCGCTATGGAAATTATATTCTGGCAGCTCGACCCCAGTCACTTTCCCAACGCCGTAAGGTTGCCTTTCTTTTTTTTTTAATACATACTTTCATAGCAATTGTTCCGATGAGCTCTTCGCTATGTTATCTAGACTTATTGAATTTAAGCGCAGTACAAGACTGACGTCGAGATCTTGTCAATTTACAGTTGAGCTGGCAAGATGAATGTAACCGTAAATTCTATGCTTACAGTTTATTTTCTCGCACTTCTCGCTTGTGGAACTCTCTTCCGACTCCATGCTTTCAGGCCAACTTTAATCTACAAAAATTTAAATGCAATGTCAATTGCTATCTACTATTCTCCTGATTACTCTTTCCTCTTTCCGTTCATTATTAGTGTTCCTGTTTCTAATTCTTCTACACCCTGCAAGCCATTGTATCTTAGTGGCTTTACTGCCTTACATGGGATGACATGGATTATATATATATATATATATATATATATATATATATATATATATGTGTGTGTGTGTGTGTGTGTTAGAAATGTTGAGACTGTCATGGAGTATAATGTGCAGTCCGTCTAACCAATAGGGGAATCAGCACTGGAATCATTTTCGTAATGGTAGAGAAAGAAACCCTATCTAGATGAGAATGCAGGGTACGCCTTAACGATACGAAATACGTGTAGTGACATATGGGGGGTAATAAATCTTTAAAATATTTACTTTCGCTATGTCTGTGTAATTCAAATTGTTTAGCTGCGAGTGTTTCGGGATGACGATAAGAGGTAGGATTTATAACTATTTGTTTGCATAGTTAATAGACACACACGCGCGTGCGCACACACAGAGAGAGAGAGAGAGGGAGAGATGAAAAGAGTAAAACAAATTTCAACATAGATAGATAGATAGATAGATAGATAGATAGATTTAATCATTTCACCCCAAGACGCAAGTGTTTACTGGGAGTGAAAGGGAAAATTTTAGTCAGCATGTCGATTGGCGTTGCATTTAATTTTTCGAAGATTGTAGGTGGCAGGAAAGAAAGAAATCGGAAGGTGCTCCACAGGCGAGAAAAGAAACTATTAGACTAAAACTTACGATTACATGTCGTTAGTTTAACAATAAAACTGTGAGACCAAGTTGCCAATCTAGTAGCACACTTAAATTCATGCAGTTCAGTTACCAGTTGCCATAAAAATATTTGTAGAAAAGACGTCACATCATGCCAGATTAGGATTGATTACATTACAGACCTTTCTTTGAATTTTGTCAAGAATTTCGAGCATCAGAATCAATATGGCAGCAGTATTCAATGCATGAACGAATGGTAGATTTATAAACATTTATGATGGATTCTGGCGGGAAAAAGTGTCCCAGTGGACCAACCTTCCTCGCTTTAGACGTAGCAATGGATTCAATATAGTCAGTCTACTTCATATCAGTAGAAAGCACGAGTTCAAGAAAGCCAAAAGTGTTGTTCTCCTGGTGTTTTAACAAAAAAAACGTTTTGTTTTTTTTAATGATGATTACATGATAGCAATTTAGTCATGTCTTACCCCAGTTAAGCACTGATTGAACCTAATTTTCATGAGCAGTTTTCAGTTTTATTTGTTAGACCCTACTACTAAGACAGAAGTAGATGTTTGTGTCATCAGCATAAATACCTAGTTGAGAACTGATATATATATATATATATATATATATATATATATATATATATATATATATATATATATATATATATATATAGAGAGAGAGAGAGAGAGAGAGAGAGATAGAGATAGAGATAGATAGATAGGTACATAGATAGATATGAAGAGACTGTGATATATAGATAGATGGAAAAAGAAAGAAAATCAGATAGAAAATAGATAATACAAACACTAAGAGATTTATATGAAGAGAATAAAATAAATTAGATAGAAAAGGAAGGAAGGAAGAGAAAAAGAAACAAAGAAACTGAGATATTAATAGATAATACAGAGACAGGGAGAATCATATGAAAGAAATAAAATAAATATTAGATAGATAGATAGATAGATAGATAGATAGATAGATAGATAGGAGTTCCTAGATAGATAGATAGATATGAAAGAAAGATACAGACTGGGATTGATAAATAGATCAATTCTCATTTCTTTAACCGACATTGTTCTGGATAATGTGAAAATTTCTTACAAGGTTCAGCTTAAAGGAGCTGCTTTAAGGAATCTTCCTCTTCCCTATATATATATATATATATATAAAACAAACCAATGCAATTATTCCTATCTGCTGCTATTACTTCTACACTAAATTCCCTTTTTAAGATCTCACATAATAAATTTTAAAAATATTTTGTTAAAGATTCTGTTTCAGGTCGTACCTAGATTAACTATTAGCATATGATATGCAGTTGACACCGTGTTGATTGCAGACACAGAAAGAAACCCGCATGAATTACGACACGATATCGTAAAGGAAAGCGAGGAAAAAAGGACCCGCCTAGTCATTAATTATAAGAAAAAAAAGAGACCAATGCATGCTCCGAATTGGAGATGTTCGAATCAAACAGGCATACAGGTTTAACCATCTGTGAATTGTTATATCAGAGCGCGGAAGATATGACACAGAAAGCTCAAAACACATTCGAATAGCGAATTAGGATTTTCAAAGTATTAAGAAACAAGAAAATCTCATTAAAAACAAAGAAAAGAGTTGCTGAACTGATATATAATATCAATCCTCCTGTATGGCAGTGAACACTGGACAAAATCTTCACGGATGATCAGCGGACTTGAAGCAACAGAAATTTGGTTCTACAGAAGTGTGCTGAGAATAACAAGGAACAGAACATTTGAACAACGAGGAAATTTAAGAAAAATGGGAATAAAAATAACTTATATTTAGAATCAGAAAGACATAACTGAAATTTCTGGAATGCGTAATGAAGAAAGAGGGTTTGGAGAATCTGACGCACATTGAACTTTGTGAAGTCAAGAGGGGCAAAGGTAAGTATTTAGTAACTTACCTAAGTACCATGTGAAAATGGAATGCAGAACAATGAGTGATGATAGAGAGAAAAACATTGCTTAAAACTACAAAGAATAGTAAGTTATGAAGATCGTCCTGAAGAGACATGGCTCATAAGAGCACTTTCCATGTAAGAATTTTCATAATTACTTATAGATATCAACTGATCACCAAACATTTAATCCTATAGGTCACCAATGTGTTCGTTATAACATCCAGTTTTTTAGAGATAAAATAACAATGGAAAAGAATACAGGGAGGTTGGAATCATGCCTTTTCTAGATACATTCATGAAGAGTAATAGATTATAATTTGTGAATAGAGTTTTTGTTGGATCGCATTTTCCTCGCTAGTTCCAGTAATGTAGAACATTTGCTAAATGAATCATCGCCCTCACAAACATCTGTTCGGTGTTCTAACCACTGAACTAACAGTAACAACAAAATAGTAGAAGATGGTTATAAAAAGTTTATTCAACATAGAAACTGCATTAGTTCTCTCGCCCGAAATATTCAAAGAATATTATTGCTCTCACAGAGTAAATGTAAAATAATACATTTCATGATTTATCGTTAGAAGTTGGTAAGACAGATGTACGTCAGGCAGAAAGACAGCATATCCGTCAGTTTGTCTATCGAATGACCTCTCTGGCCATTTTATTTATTTATTTATTTCTGACTTCTCTATATTTTATCCTTGGTAAAGTTCAAGGACAATAAACCAAATAGAAACTATATAAAGAAACTGAATTCTAAGCATTTCAATGAAAATGAATTAATTTTAAATCTAAATAAAGAAAGAAATATGGAAAGGAAAAAAGAAATAAAAATGGAGGAAACCCAAGGAAACCAAAACGTAATGGAAGCCTAAACGAAAGAAAAAGAAAATAAAGAGAGAAAAAAAAGAAAAAGAAAGAAGAACAAGCAAAGAAAAAGAAGAAAGTAAGAAAGAAAGCCTGGTGGCTGAGTGTAAAGAACAAGAGTAAACCCTCAGTCCATCCTTTCTTCAATCGATTTGAAGTGTTGTCATCTACTGCAGATAAAGCAGAGAGTGATTTTGCCTGAATTTCTCTTCCAAGTCCATTCATCTGGAGTATCTGTGTCTCATTATCCCCTACCACCACTAGAACAGCCTCTCTACCGAGCTATATAGCATTATTGCATTGCTTGAGGGTGAAATGATTTTTTTAAAGAAATTTCAAAAGAAAGAAAGTAATGAAATAAAAAACCTCAAGAAAAACAGGAAAATACGAAACAAAAACAAGATAAAGAAAAAGAGAAATGAAGCAAAGAAAATTATGAAAAACAAAATGTAATAAAGAAAGAATGAAAGAAGAAAGAAAGAAAAATATCAAACAAAAAGAAAAATATGAAAAATGAAAGCAAAAACTAAGAAAAGTAATGAAAAAGAAAAACTAAAGAAAATGAAAGAAAAACTAAAGAAAATGAAAATCTAAAGAAAAAAGAAAGGAAAACTAAAGAAAAAGAAAGAAAAACACAAGAAAAAAAGAATGAAAATCTAAAGAAAAAAACTAAAGAAAAAAAAAATTAAAGAAAGAAAGAAAAACTAAAGAAAAAGAAAGAAAATCTAAAAAACTAAAGAAAGAAAAACTAAAGAAAAAAGAAAGAAAAACTAAAGAAAAAAGAAAGAAAAACTAAAGAAAAAAGAAAGAAAAACTAAAGAAAAAAGAAAGGAAAACTAAAGAAAAAAGAAAGAAAAACTAAAGAAAAAAGAAAGGAAAACTAAAGAAAAAAGAAAGGAAAACTAAAGAAAAAGAAAGAAAATCTAAAGAAAAAAGAAAGAAAAACTAAAGAAAAAAGAAAGGAAAACTAAAGAAAAAGAAAGAAAAACTAAAGAAAAAAGAAAGAAAAACTAAAGAAAAAGAAAGAAAAACTAAAGGAAAAAGAAAGAAAAACTAAAGAAAAAGAAAGAAAAACTAAAGGAAAAAGAAAGAAAAACTAAAGAAAAAAGAAAGGAAAACGAAAGAAAAAAGAAAGAAAAACTAAAGAAAAAAGAAAGAAAAACTAAAGAAAAAAGAAAGGAAAACTAAAGAAAAAAGAAAGGAAAACTAAAGGAAAAAGAAAGAAAAACTAAAGAAAAAGAAAGGAAAACTAAAGAAAAAAGAAAGAAAAACTAAAGAAAAAAGAAAGAAAAACTAAAGAAAAAAGAAAGAAAAACTAAAGAAAAAGAAAGAAAAACTAAAGAAAAAAGAAAGAAAAACTAAAGGAAAAAGAAAGAAAAACTAAAGAAAAAAGAAAGAAAAACTAAAGAAAAAAGAAAGGAAAACTAAAGAAAAAAGAAAGGAAAACTAAAGGAAAAAGAAAGAAAAACTAAAGAAAAAAGAAAGGAAAACTAAAGAAAAAAGAAAGAAAAACTAAAGAAAAAAGAAAGAAAAACTAAAGAAAAAAGAAAGAAAAACTAAAGAAAAAAGAAAGGAAAACTAAAGAAAAAGAAAGAAAAACTAAAGAAAAAAGAAAGAAAAACTAAAGAAAAAAGAAAGAAAAACTAAAGAAAAAAGAAAGAAAAACTAAAGAAAAAAGAAAGAAAAACTAAAGAAAAAAGAAAGAAAAACTAAAGAAAAAAGAAAGAAAAACTGAAGAAAAAAGAAAGAAAAACTAAAGAAAAAGAAAGGAAAACTAAAGAAAAAGAAAGAAAAACTAAAGAAAAAAGAAAGAAAAACTAAAGAAAAAAGAAAGAAAAACTAAAGAAAAAAGAAAGAAAAACTAAAGAAAAAAGAAAGGAAAACTAAAGAAAAAAGAAAGAAAAACTAAAGAAAAAAGAAAGAAAAACTAAAGAAAAAAGAAAGGAAAACTAAAGAAAAAGAAAGAAAAACTAAAAAAAAAGAAAGGAAAACTAAAGAAAAAAGAAAGGAAAACTAAAGAAAAAGAAAGAAAAACTAAAGAAAAAAGAAAGAAAAACTAAAGAAAAAAGAAAGGAAAACTAAAGAAAAAGAATGAAAAACTAAAGAAAAAAGAAAGAAAAACTAAAGAAAAAAGAAAGGAAAACTAAAGAAAAAGAAAGGAAAACTAAAGAAAAAAGAAAGGAAAACTAAAGAAAAAAGAAAGGAAAACTAAAGGAAAAGAAAGAAAAACTAAAGAAAAAAGAAAGAAAAACTAAAGAAAAAAGAAAGGAAAACTAAAGAAAAAGAAAGAAAAACTAAAGAAAAAAGAAAGAAAAACTAAAGAAAAAAGAAAGGAAAACTAAAGAAAAAAGAAAGGAAAACTAAAGAAAAAAGAAAGAAAAACTAAAGAAAAAAGAAAGAAAAACTAAAGAAAAAAGAAAGGAAAACTAAAGAAAAAGAAAGAAAAACTAAAGAAAAAAGAAAGGAAAACTAAAGAAAAAAGAAAGGAAAACTAAAGAAAAAGAAAGAAAAACTAAAGAAAAAAGAAAGAAAAACTAAAGAAAAAAGAAAGGAAAACTAAAGAAAAAGAAAGAAAAACTAAAGAAAAAAGAAAGGAAAACTAAAGAAAAAGAAAGAAAATTAAATAAAAAAAAAATTAAACAAACAAAAGAAAAAAAGAAAACTGACACGAGAAAGAAAGTGAATGCAAGAAGAAAAGTAACGAAAGTATCAGGAAATAAAAATTTAGGAAAAATGAAAGAAAAAAAAACCAAAGAAAGAAAATGGAATGAAGGAGAAAGGAAATAGAAAGGAATAAACAAACGAAAGAAAGGAAGAAATAAATAAAAAGAAGATTTATATATAATTGGAAAAGAAAACGATATTCTTAGAACACATTTCATGGGAGAATAACACCAATGCTTGTAATATTGCACCCTGTCTCTATTTCAGATGATTGAACGCTTCGTGGTCACATGAGTCCGCCATAAACCAAGAGAGATTAAACATTAAAAGATTTGTAATTTTTTTTAACAACTGTCAATAAGGAAAAGGGTTCGTATGATGAAAGTCCCTTGTGAATCCTCATTTAGGGCACATTGCGTTAAACATTAAGAATCCATAGCTCTTAAATCAATCCCCCACACTGTTTGGCTCATGCCTCAAGTATCCCGACTGCTAAATTTCTATTCATCGTTTTTTTCTCCCTCATTTCACTCTTCACATCTTCAAATATTCTTGATCTTTTTTCTTTTGAAATTTTGTTATACAGTGAGGAAGGAAAGAATTATTTCGAATAATTGCAAAATATTGATTTCATATACTTCTGATTACTACAATGTCAAAATGTACACTGGTGATATATTTTGATATAAAATTAACAATTCAAAAGGAAACACATATTTTCAAACATACAATGCTGAATAAAGTATTAAAAAATAGGAAAAAAGGCAGTCAGAAATTAAAACAAAATGATGAGACATATTTAAGCAACATTAATGACGATTTGAGCGACAAGGCCGTTTTTATGATATTAAATATCCTCATCAGTGTCAATGGATTAATATGGAGGAAGTTTGGCACTTTCCCCCAGTGTTCTACCTTGTTTCTGATCTTCATCAATGACCTTTCCTATGTCTTCAGTACCCATCTGGGTACTTATGCAGATGTCATAACTATTTATTCTTGTCTTAGTAGCAAATCTGACAGATCCGACAAAGTAAACCTAACAACTGCTCTAGAAAAGGACCTCCGATCAGTGGTTAACTGGGTAAAAATGGCTTGTAAATTTTAATGCCTCCAAAAAAAAAAAAACTACTTCCATTTAATCCCTACAGAAAACCTTTTCTGTCTGCGGTAAGCATCACAGATGCTAAATTTCAGGTTGGGCTCACGTTTTCCACTGACATGAATCGAAGCAACTATACTGAATCAGTTGCTACATCTACGGTTAGGAAAATAAAGTTTAAAGTGATGAAAAAATTGTCAGATTAATAAAAACACATTATTTTCTTTAGAAAAATTAATTTGTTTACGTCTTGATACGAAATTGTGCAGATATGAAAACAGTTCGAGAAAAGTTTCGATTAAAGGCACAATTTCGGCCTTAGCTGATCGACTGGTATTCTGTAACTCATTTGGTTAGACGCACAGGTTCTAATGGCAGCTCTTTCTAGCCAGGGAATGCGAGTTTGAATCCTTCCCGACAGCGCACTTTTTGCTTTTAATAAGATTTCTCGAACATTCAGGCCGGTAGAAAATAAATAAATATGCGGTTTAATAAATAAACGGAGCATCTACTCAAATACGACTATGCATTCCAGAACTTTTATAAAGTAATGCATTTGATAAGAATTTTTTTAATTCAAAAATTTATAAAAAATCCCCAAATTCTCAAAATATATAAAACAGTTTCCACGCAAGCTTTACTATTTACCATTTTATTAATAACTGTCTATATTTCTGAGATGAGGTATTATGTAAACTATTTACATTATTCGGACTATTTTCCTCATCTTTGTTGCCATATTTATTACAACGTTTCGGCCGTTGTACGGTCCGGCCTTCTTCAGGTGGTAGGAATGTCGAACTGAACTCTTTATTTCGCTCGCTGAGGTAGACTGTTCTAGTTCCACGTGCCATGTCTAATGGATGTCAGTTATCAGTTATCTCCTGCTTAATTCCCCCCTCCAAGTTCTCCACCGCCTTAACCGGGTATTCAACTCACACTCTTTGGGTCCTATCACTGGATCTAACCAACGCCTTTATCCACTGTGCCATGTGTCCTTAAAAACTATGAAAAGAAGTTCTTTATTCATTCTAATATATTGTGTTTAATATCTTTGTTGTCAATTCGCAGGAATAAAGAAAATGTATAAATCCAATTTTCTGTGTTCGGGTTATATTAAAATACTAACCATCGTTTTTACAAAAATAATGGAGTCAAACGTATATATAGTAATAGAGGTGTCAAGGGAATAACCGCCCGTTTGACACACGATTTTTCTTCGGGAACGAAGGTTAAACATTGCCAAATACACAAAGGTAATTAATAAGGTTGGTTTACGAATGACCCCTTTGTGCACACAAAGTTCTCTTAGTCAGGTAGAATATTCTTCTGTAGTCGTTAAAAGATTTCTTTGAACACAAATACGTACTTGAAGTAAAAATGTGAGGAAGAATAGGAAGGTGAGTCGAAGGTAAAGAAAAAAAAATGATTCAAAAACTGATATCCGAAATATAAAGTCCTTTCAACCTGGCAGAGATCCAAAAATATTAGTGGAACTTTTCTCGCTTCAATTGTCTCGGTGGTAACAGTTCTTGACTTTCGAAATATTATCCAGTGGATTCTTTCGGGTGCAGCGCACGCCAAATTCGTTTGTATATATGTCCACCTCAATATATCAAGCCACGGATGTTCTTCCACCTACGCAATTATGTGTAGGTGTTATTCACTTCAATTTCAAGTTTCCTGTGTAAGTTACATTTTGGCAACATTCCCAGCTAAGAAAATCTTTTTCAGCCATTTTTATTTTCATAATTTTATCTTTACTTTTAGTTAGAGCTATTCTCATGAAATTTAATATTTAAATATATTTTAAATATTTAATGTATTTTGGTATGGAAACTGATTTTGCGAAAGACAAAATTATCTATCTATCTATCTATCTATCTATCTATCTATCTATCTATCTATCTATCTATCTATGATAGACCAACCAATTGGTCCACTCTCTGGATTTTGAAGAGAAATTGAAGGTCGCATGCCTTTTCAAAACTAATTTACTAGCAAACTTCGACCCAGCGAGGTTGGTCTCTTCGTGAAGAATTTTATCAAATATTCAATAATAATAATAATAATGATAAAATTTAGAAAACCGCCCTTTTAAAAAATTGAACGCCGTGTGCTAGTGTGCTACAGGTTTTCAGCATCCTAGCTTAGCAGGTGTTAATTAAACTAAGGTAGTACTGGAAGTTACTAATTATTAAAGCCAGTCAAAGGTTTGACATAGTACATCTCTCACTCTCTCTCTGTCTGTCTCTCTCTCTCTCTCTCTCTCTATATATATATATATATATATATATATATATATATACACTTGTGTATTTGCGTAGAAACCCCTCTTTTATACAAGTTTCATAAAAGGCAACTGACAAGGTACGGCGGTTAAGCTTTTTATTTAATTTTTCTTGTGTTTGTAGAAATTTTTTCTTTTTTGGACATAAAAATGGTAAAAATTGTCTATACATATGTTGTCATCCACAGACAAACTGTTTCGCTATATCAGAGATCATCAGTGTGATTAGACATCCAATTGCTTCAGTCGGAGATGTTTCCCCTAAACTATCAGCTCCCGCCAGAGAGAAAGCTGAATTTTTACGTATTTATTTTTGAATAGACACGCCAGTGACATTATCAGCAGTAGCAGTCACTGTTTACAAATTCACGCTTATCCTCTAAAGTGCTCGACCGAATTTTGTTTTTTCGGGGGCGTATATATATATATATATATCAGTGAACACTGAGGCCAACAAGCGGCGGCAGTCTGTTTCATGCTTCAACGGAATCTTCTTTATATTTGCTGGTGAGTGGTCCATTATGGGTAGCAAGCCCTCTGATATTATCCTAATGGTTGTTAGGTGGGCGTCAATGATTATGTTTGGAATTAGTTATCATAGCTATACAATAGTTATCATTTACCAATTCATAAAGAAATAAATATAATTAACAATTTTTTATTCATAAATTTACAAACATTTACTAGATTAACGAATATGTATAAATTAATTTTCATATGTTTAGGCTTTATTATAATTCTAATCTTCTGTTTTTAAGGAGTAAAGGTAGTTAAAATAAGGAATGAAGGGAGTTAATATAATAGCGGTGTCAAGGGAAAAACATCCTTTTCGACACTTTTTTGCGGGCAGGAAGTTTAAAGAATGCCAAAATGAGAACGTAAAAGATAATTCAACATTAACATTTTGAAGTTATTTTTGATTAAGCAAATTTCCAAATGATAAGCTGAATTCAACATTACGGATATAATAAATTTATTTCTATAATGTAATTCATAGCAAACAAATTATTGTAGAAACGCATTGAAAATCAGGAAAAAAAAATGCCTTTAATCAGCAAGTAATGAAAACCTGAGTGATAAAACAGGACTATTATCTATATATAATGCAGATGTATTGTTAATAAACGGACAATTATTTGGATAATTGAAATGAGTGGATTGTCATATGTATAACGTAAATACATTTGTTAATGATTCGTCTATTATATTGGTAAACTAAATGCATTACTAATGATCGGTTATTATAAGTATAATGTAAATGCATCGCTAATGTTTGCACTATGATATGTATAATATAAAGGCATTGTTAACAATCTAATCAGGAGAGAAAAAAGATTCGTTAAGAAGAAAATGCATTGAGAGTGCGCTGATCTCATAGTTCCCGATGATAAACCTAAGAACAGGCTTCTACATAATAGCACTGATCATTGCAAAAACATTAGTAGCGGAAGGCAGTATGCGTGCCGGTGGAGAGAGGAACGGGGATCTCCTCGGAATGGGCTAGTTTCGAGTGACTGACGTTTAAAAAAACACAAAAACCCGGATTAACGGTTTTAAAAGAACAAAACGGTTCTTTCATTTCGAAAAAAAAAAAGTCATTAACAGTTTAATAAAAAAATGTAAACAGAACACACACACACACACACACACACGCACACACACGCACACACGCACACACACACACACACAAACAAACAAACAAAATAAAATAAAAAAACAAAAACAAAACAAACACGCAATTTTTTCTTTCGTTCCAACTGGAAAAAGTCAACGCAGTAAACAGACATTAAAGGCTATAATATAAAAATAACTCATACAGATTTGTCTTTCATTCTAAACTGAAGACGCCTACCAGACTTCGTAACGAAAACGAAACGCATTGTCATTAAAAAGCTTTGTTACTTTGTCAAATTTCTTTTCTTTGGATTCTATATCCTACTAATAAGCATATATATATATATATATATATATATATATATATATATATATATATATATATATATATATATATATATATATATTACTATAAAAGTTTGTGAACGTTGCTTGTGTGTTCGTCAGAAGTCATATATAGAGAGTGAGTGAAAGAAAGATATGGATTTATTATCATGGAGGAAGCGGAGCAGGAGAAGTAAACTGAGACCCCCCCCCCAAAAAAAAACGCTCACTCTTTCCTCCCACCTCTCTCTCTTTCCTCCCACCTCTCTCTTTCCACCTCCCCCTGATTGCTTGCGTGCTTATTTATATTTCAGCTTTCTTTAAACAAACAATAATTGACATTTTTATTTCAACTTTCTTCAAACAGACATTTTTTTAAAGTTGAAAGCAACTTCAATAACTGCAAATAAATGTATTTTTTAAAATATCTTTACTTTCAGAAACTCCACATGAAACTAAATATAAATAGTAATACAAAAAAGTTGACCCAACCAACAGGTCACGGGTGGTCTAGTATATATATATATATATATATATATATATATATATATATATATATATATATATATATATATATGTGTGTGTGTGCGTGTGTGTGTGTGTGTTTCATTATATAGACATATATTACGAGTATAGTAGCAATGTTTTAAAATGCATTTGAGTTGACTCACATTTAACAATATTTTGCAATTTACCATCTCTGGTTATCCCCCTTGCATTCGGAATGCTTGCTTACAAAACATCATAACCTCAACTGCTAATTTTAAAATAATTATACCAGAGCCCGTTCGCACGTGTTTGGAAAAATCTCTATCACAGTTACATTTACATTAAGTCTGTCTTTACAATTTAGCTCTGAAGATGATCTCGGACGAGATCGAAAGTACTTGGGTTAAAAAAATACGGCGCCTTTCTTGACGAATGTCAACTTAACATAAAATAAATCCATATATTGTAATTTTATTATAGAAATGTATGAAAAATCAGAGCGAAAACAATTGCAGGTTGTTAGAAATTAAATCAAGCACTTTTCAAAAGAGAAGTAGCGTAAGTACTTGATTACATGCCGGCTTTTTCATATATGGGCATTGATTAATCGAGAGTGCATTCGATCCTTTAACAGGAGAGAAACGAGCAACAGAGGTGACCGACTGCTGCGCACACGCCTTTCTTCGTTATTAGGACGAAGATCCGTGGCCGATGACTTCAATGCGCAGAAAGTTTTGAATTATCAATTAGTTTGATTCCCTCTCGTCTTATATGACCTGCTACTTCATGTAACCGTCCGATTCCTACCTGCGCACCTAAAAGTACCTATATGAGAAAACGGTAAATAAAAGCTTTGAAAACGCTGTTTGTCATCATTCCTGATACGGTAACCTGTGGCAGCGAGTCACCAGTTGCCACATCTCCCTCAACCCAACATGACCATAACGTTTCGTTCGATGTGCGAGCTGTACAGCATCGGCAATCACAGACTGAGGAGCGACGATCCATATAAGCTGGAAGACTCCTCGCTCGTAGGCTGTCTACAGCGTCGCTTAGTTGAAGGGGAGGGGATTGGAAGTCGTCGAAGAGATCCCTTCTCCCTCTCCAGTGCCTAATTCCCCAGTACCTCATGTGTTCAAGAAGCATACATACAGAAATATGATCATTATTATATAGAAATTTTTACTACTCCCGCCCCAGTCAACTCCTTTGGTTATCACTTCTTGTAAAAGCGAGAAAAGCAAACCACATCAGATGTATACAAGTTTTACTATCTTTGTACTTGAGTTGTACTTTTATTGCAGGAGTATTATTACATATTTCTAACATAATTTTATTCGAAGAACTTTTTTTTCTTTTTAATTATCCTTCTTTATTTATTTACACCAGAAATTCTTGTTTCTATTTGAGTAGGTTTAAGCCTGGTTGTTGTGCCAAGGCATCTCTGTAATCTAAAGATTTCTTTTTCTTTATTTACTTATACTATGTAGGAGTTTTACTGGCAGCCAAATGACAAAGTCTCGCCAGTGCTTCATTTAGATTCCTACGACCTCGTTGGTTATTCTAATAATAAAAATTGTTTCTATTTACGTTCGATCAGCGTGGCACGTAAACACAAGCGTAGAACACCCAATGAGTTGATTGCTTGCCTGCTTTTGTTTAGCAGCATATCAACCTCTATGAGTTATTTAATACCAAAAATTTTAATATTTTATTTTTGGGGGAGATAATAAGAGTTTTAATATTACAAGTTTTACTAATTAACCCATAGATGGGGGAGATATGGATTCATACATTTCCCAAGCGTATTTGCGCGTACTCAACTAGAACTGGAACTCTGCTCTCCGATTAACAATTCCGTACCATAATCCACTACACCTGCACATCCAAGCGGTTACCCATCGAGGTCCTGATCAGGTTCGACGTTGCTTTATTATGTTATGTTTTAAGAAGAAAGTAGAAATGAAAAGAGAGAGGTATAAGTCTCTAGAAGATGTGACAGTAGTAGCGCTGACCTCATGATCACCGGACTAGAATGGAACAAAGAAAACGGAAAAAGAACGCAACAGTAGAAAGGAAGGGAGAGGGGAACTAGAGAACGAACACAACTCCCTATATGCACATTCTTTTATATACACATATACATATGTGCCTATATCCATGCACATATTAGCATCCATCTCAACATATCTGTTTTCACGTAAATACGTTCACACATACGTATATACACACATACTCACATATTCTCTATTTGTATTCATCAACACTTATGCACATATTTGACGAGTACATTCCTAAATAAGTACTTAGATAACATGTAAGATGTCCACAAATATATTAGAAAGCGTATAACTGTAAAGGGGCACTTAAGAGTGTTTTCCATCAAGTGTGCCCAGATTACACAACGCGTAATCTAGTAATTTTCCCATCGTAGCTTAGATGTGATTCAAGGCCGAAAGTATGGCGCACCCAGTGGGGATCGAACCCACTATTCAGTCGTAAATGTTCTAGAGAGACAAGTTTGCTAACCATTACACGGCCTCGAGGTGTCGCACAACGTGTATTCTATGCACCTGCTCATGAGAGAATACAACATATAGCACACGAATACAAAGCTGTACCTATTTAAACAGAGACAAGGGCACACATGTTTGCATATACAAAAATGTATGTCCTAACACAGATATAAAGGCAAAGAAGTATAATATTATGCTTGCGCATACATGCACTTGAAGAAGAAAGTCGTGGAAGCGATAGATGCCCAGGTAAGAGGTTTTTTGCAAAGTGAGGTGACATGTTATGAGGGAAGGAGAATTACATGAAGGATCATTGGTGGAAATTCCGAAAGTATGATTTATTATCCATTAGTATTTTATGTATACGAAGGGATAAAACTATATATATATATATATATATATATATATATATATATATATATATATATATATATATATATATATATATATATATATATATATATATATTAGGTTGGTGCAAAAATAATATCGTTTTTTGACGTAATTTTTAACGTCAAAAAACGATATTATTTTTGCACTAACCTAATATATATATATATATATATATATATATATATATATATATATATATATATATATATATATATATATATAATTGATTCATCGAGTCTGATAGAAACCTCAGGCCAACCTAACTGTCGGGGTTTCGATTACCTCGGTAGTGGATGCGCACTGCTGATGAGTCCCAAATATAGAACGAAACGGCCGTCCAGTGCTTCCTGAGGTTTCTATCAGACTCGATGAATCAATTAATATAATTATCAAATCCTCCTCATTACTATATATATATATATATATATATATATATATATATATATATA
>OZ010608.1:56816555-56924055 GCA_963932145.1 Acanthosepion lycidas | reverse complement strand
ACGATTGTCGGAGGTGCGTTTTTCTCGCCGCAAAATTGCTATTATTGCTTTGCTGTTCCGACATTGGACGGAAATGCCAAAAAAAAAAAAAAAAAAAAAAAGACTCGGACGTTTTCGGAAACTAGAATCTAAATATGGAAACCTAGACAAAGTGAACTGAACAAATAGCTTTTAATGTTTCTAATAATAACCACGTTTGTTTTGTTTTTGTTTTTTTATCGGAATGAAGTCAAGATTATAGACAGGAAGAACACGAGAGGTTAAGACGACAAAAAGAAGCGACACATGTGTTAGGCATTTACAATCTCCTCGGTAGATGTAGCTTTTCTAAATAACTTGAGAAATTCTTTTCAAATATTCTCCGTAGCATTTCGTAGCCTTCTTCTTGCTACCTTTCATTCTTCCACATTCTGTTTTCCAAAATTTTAGCGATAATTCTAATTATTTTATCAGATACTCTAATAGCTCCAAAAAACAATACATTGGGTTCTCTCCAATCATGAGGAATATTTCAGCTTTCAATGAAGATCCGTGCTTTGTACGACTGTTTTTTACAGTAAGGATCACCCTTTACAAGGCCCGCGTGCCATTCGAAGTAGAGAGTTATGTTTGTGTAGATATAAGAGAGCTTTTAGTCCCCACCTCCTGTAATACTTCCTCGTTGCGCATATGTTCTGCCTTTGATATTCTAAGCATTCTTTTGTAGAACCACATCTTTTTGGTTAAAGTCTCCTCTTCATCCATGCAGAAATTGTCCAGCATTCTTTATTTCTTTTTCTTTCTTTTTTTTTGCAGTAAATTTCACCCTTTACAAGCCCGGGGGCCAGTCGGGGTAGATGGTTACGTTAGGAGTGGAAGATAACGTTGCTCCTAGTCTTGAACAGGTTAAGATACTAGGTAACAATTTCACTCTAGAATCTAATTTTAAATTTGCTACAAAAACGCTTGGCATATTGTATCTGACACCTTCTGTTATGCTCTCTTTTTACAAGAGTAAGATTAGGCCCAAAATAGAGTATTGCTGTAATCTTTAGGTTAGAGTTGCTTAAAACTCGCTTTCCATCTTGACAGACCTCAAAAACGTTTACCCAGTTTTGTGGAGAATAATTATTCCCCACAGACATAGCATTGCAACCCAGTCGCTACTCTATTGCTATTTACATGGCAAATGTTCAAATGACCTTCATTCTTTAGTTTTACCAGTTCCAACCTTTACAGCTAGGGTATTTACACAGTCTTGTGAGGGAAGCCTTGTTCTCCACTATGTAGCCAATTTATCACAGACATTGTAAGCCCATCACTACTCTACTGCTATTTCCATGGCAAATGTCGAGATGATCTCCATTCTTTAGTTACACCAGTTCCGACCTTTAAATCTAGAACAAGCCATGCTACTTCCACGGAGTTGATTCATCCTCGTTTGCTCTGTGTTCCAAATGTAAATAAAAGTTCAAATCAGCCAGCTTTACCCAAGAACTGCCACTTTGTGGAACATATTACCGCGTGGATACTTCTTTGAACACATCAATCTTCAACCCCTTCATAATCTTCACTACTCTTCCATTGATATCACACAGGTCATTCATTAATACAATTTCAACTGTAACTCAATAGTGGCAATTGAGCCTTGTATTGGGAGAAATTTATGAAAAAAAATCTAATATCAGATTTCGAAAACCAAATTTTCTGACGCAGATTTTAATCACATACATAACATTTCTAGGATAAACATTCACTCCAAGCAATGGGATCAGATTTAGTTGTGCCAAATGAAAGGATGACTGTCTCCCAGGTGATCATACGATTAAACTGAAGAGGCGTAGAGAATATTATGATCTTATCTGACCGTTGATTATTAGTGAAATGCTAAGCAATGGGCTGTGTTCACAATAATCCACACAACCGGAACTGTCTGGAAAATATCTACAAATAGAGACATCATCCTTGCTAAAAGAAAATAATTTCATATCTCTTTTGGTTACAGGATTGTTTTATTAGTGCAGGAATGACTAAGCATAAGCGAGGGAGTTGTCTAGTCACGATGAACTCTGAAGGAAGCGACACAAAAACTGTAAACTTGACGACATCTTGCATGTTCAATGGTAGTTTGGCGCCAAAATCCAACCGTGATTATTGTTCCATTATGTTCATCCTGCTAGTATTTGTCGCGTCACTGTATATTCACTCCCCAGAATGAATGCATGCTTTAAATTATTTGTTTAATATATCCTGTCACGAGGTAACTCAACAGTTAATATATACATTACATACGTGTGTACGTATATATATATATATATATATATATATATATATATATATATATATATATATATATAATATATTTATATATATATATATATATATATATATAATATATATTTATATATATATATATATATATATATATATATATATATAAATATTTCATATATAATTTAGACATATAATTAAAGTAGGTATTACATATATGCTTGAAAAATATGTCTAAAATTATATATATATATATATATATAGATATTATAAAGATTACTCACTAAAAAGATGCTTTTTTGTCGTGAGTATTTGTTTGCCTGTATGTAAGATCTTTATAATAAATAACTATTGTTCTACTCTTGGTATTGAGCCCTCTTTTAAAATAATGCTATGAACGTTTGAATTTATATTCTTTTCGTTCTCGTTACATTTATATATATATATATATATATATATATATATATATATATATATATATATATATGAAATGTGCATATATATATATATATATATATATGCACATTTCACTGAATACGATAGACAAGGTGCTTTTATTTAGTTTTACATACAATTTCTCATGCGATCTAATAATTTTTTTCTTTTCAGATGATAAATTATATAAATATAATATATATATATAGTTGATGTTTTCATAGTTGATGGATTTTCTTTTTATTATAAATGCTTCCATTTTTTTTAGCATTTATTTTAAAAATGTGGATGAGGCTATTAAAGTTGTAATTTTGAGTAGTATGTTAAGGGTACAATTTGGTAGGTTTCCATGTGTGTTTAAATGTGTCCTAATTGAGCTATCCTAATTGAGTTGATGTAATTATTAATGAATTATATATATATATATATATATATATATATATATATATATATATATATATATATATATGTTGTTAGGGCCAGAAATAAAGACACAAGAGAAGTGAGTTAAACAAATATATTACGGAAACAGTAATACAAACATATACAATCGAGAGTGTTACGGCAAGAATGTTCGGTTCGACTGTCAGTGCTGACTGCTGGAAACCTCTCTCTTCAAAAGGCAGTACCTGCTCCCATTTATAGCTGGGAGAGTCCATACGTGCGTGGGTAAATTGCCATAACAATATATATATATATATATATATATATATATATATATATATATAAAGTCAAATTTCAAGTTTATTTAAAGTATATTAATATATTAAAGCTCTGTCATTTGAGCACTCCTTTTTCCAAAGTGCAATCTTAGGCAAACTCTTATTTCTGATTATATATATATATATATATATATATATATATATATATATATATATATATATATGTGTGTGTGTGTGTGTGTGTGTGCGTATGTGCATAATCTATATTGAGGTAATGTATACATATTTCCCGTGCAAACGATAATCGAAATAATGCGATAGTAAATACATTCTTTCCTTTTTTTTTTTTTTTTTTAAAAAAACTGGTAGATAGAATATTACTGCGTTTGATATAAATAAATAAATAAATAAATAAATAAAGCAACAAATAAATAGATCAATAAAAGCAGTGAAAGAAAAAGACGCCAAGAAAGAAAATGTCAGATCAGAAATTTTGCTGCAGCTGTTCGACCACAGAACGCGCAATTCGCGATGAGGAAATGTTAGTCGCCATTAAAAAACATTCCATGCTTTGTATGTTGACGTTGAGTAGGTGAGCGATCAGCTTTTACGTAGGTAATTAATTAGATTTTCACTTTACCTGTCCTCTTCACCTGCTTTCAATGCACATATATTTCCATATATCACCTTGTCACAATCACATATACACAGACATTTAATTGTCAGAGCCAGAAGCCAGCCTTTCTTATTTTAGACAAGAGTAATAGGCAGATACTCGGCCATACGCTGAGACAGGTGAAAGCCAAGAAAGGTAGTGAATGTAGACACAGGTTTGTCTTTCTCTCTCCCCCTCTCTCTCTCTCTCTATATATATATATATATATATATATATATATATAATAATACAGATATAGTTTTAAGGTATGAGTAAAAGTGCTCAATATCAGATATAGAGTGTATATCAATATAAATAAGGGCACTTAGGTTAAGATCAAGCCGCGACAGTCTGCTTCATACTTTAACACACACACACACACACATATATATATATATTTATTTGCCTATCTGTTTATACTTTATTTCTATAGGTTAAAATTTTAAAGTAAATGTTCTGATCATAATAAATTACATTTACCGGCCTGAACGATCGAAAAAATTTACAGAAAGTATGTGTCTTCCGACAGAAATCGAACCTGTATCCTACACGAAACCATCAGTTGGCCTGACGTGCTACACCATTTAGCTACAGAGGATGCGTCCGGTTAGCGAATTCAAATTACTGTTTGCTAACCAGACGCTTCCTTTGCAGGAATATACATATGTATGTAGATTTAATTGGCTGGTTAATAAACTTTGAGGAATACAAAGACATCAAAATGATAACAATTTTGTCAATAAAATTGATGATATTTATTATGTATTCGCTTTTTGGTTCAATTGAAGCACGGTGGTAAAGATTTTATAGTCGCATTTTTTTTCTTTTTTAACGCAACTAGGAAAAAACAAATTTACACAGAGAATATAAATATTCCATAGCGAACCCCCTAACCACCACCACCAACAACAACAACAACAATATTCCTCGGAAGAGCAAGTCCCATTTCTTTATTTATTCCTCGTCTCATTAAAAATGGACAAAGGAATGTTTCACTGCAGTCAACATTTTATTAACCGGCCTATTAAGTCTACATATCAGACGAAGCATACATGTGGTACTTCTTTCATTTTAATTATATATTCTTATATATGTATGTATATAATACAATGTATATTAGAAATTATATTACTAAAACTTAGAAAGATATCAAATATAGATACACGTTTCTCTTTCTCTTTCCATCTACCTCTGTCTGTCACTCACTATCTATCTATCTATCTATCTATCTATATATCTCATTCTTTTATATAAATGTTTGTTCCTATCTATATATCTACCTATCTATCTATATAAATGTTTGTTCCTATCTATCTATCTATCTATCTATCTATCTATTTATCTCATTCTTTTATATAAATGTTTGTTCCTATCTATCTCATTCTTTTATATAAATGTTTGTTCCTAATTATCTATCTATCTATCTATCTATCTATCTATCTATCTATCTATCTGTCTCATTCTTTTATATCAATGTTTGTTCGTAATTATCTATCTATCTATCTATCTATCTATCTATCTCTCTATCTATCTATCTATCTATCTATCTATCTATCTATCTATCTATCTATCTATCTCATTCTTTTATATAAATGTTTGTTCCTATCTATCTATCTATCTATCTATCTCATTCTTTTATATAAATGTTTGTTCCTATCTATCTATCTATCTATCTATCTATCTATCCACACACACACAGACATGCACACACACGCACGCACACACACACACATGTGCGCGTGCACACACACACACATATATATATAAATATAAGTATATACAGTCAACGACGAAATTATTCATACACCCATCAATTTTGAATATTTTCATCCATTTCTCAGAATCTAATGGCCGGATGATACCAGTTTTTTTTTTAAATGTTAATAAGCACAAAAAAAAAAAGAAAAAAAAAAGGGAATATAAAACTTAATTTTTAGAACAATAAGTTAAATACAAATTTGACGAGTGAATTATGCAAAATCGGAAATGACAAAATTATTCCTACAATGTGAAAAATAGAAAAAAATTGAACAATTTTCACAATATTGATAGTCAATAGAATGGCCGCTCATCTTTATAACATTCTGCAATCGTTTTCTAAATTTTTTGATGAGACTTAAACAAGTCTTTTCTTCAATTCTTCAATGGTTACACGTTCTATTAATAAATGGTCGGTCACCAAAAATGTGATCGACGATTTATTCGAAATTTCAATTCTTGTAGATTTTCAATAGGATTCTAGTCAGGACTCATTGAAGGTCATAGCCGAACTGTAATCTTCTTTGTCTGAAGTCACGCCGTCACTGATTTAGGCGTATGTTTGGCATCATTATCTTGCTGGAAAGTAAATTGCCGACTTAGGTGAAGATTTTGCGCTGATAGCTGTAGATTTTCATCCAGAATTTTGATATCGTCTTCAGCTTTCATTCATCAACTTATTGCAAGTAATTTTCCAGTCCCCCTTGAGATAAAACAACCTCAACACCTGATCGAACCGACTCCATATTTTCTTTGGGAGGAAAGCTTCACATTTCTTGTGCCAAATCTTCTGTACATCATTATGTCCAAAAAGCTCAATTTTTATTTCATCACTCCATAGTATTAGCTCCCAAAAGCAACTTTCTTTGTCTAAGAACGTCTTGGCAAAATTAAAACGAGAAACAATGTGACATGGTTTGTGAAGTGGAGGTCGACGTAGTCAGTTTCTATTTAAACAACGTTGTATTGTGCGAGTAATTACACTGATACGTGAAACTTTGGCGATGTTTTGCAAGACAACACTTAGGTTTTAATATAAACCTCGAGACACAGTTTTCGTATCGTTCTCGGTGACAATTTGTTACATGACCAGGCAAATGCTAAACTGGTTAAACTTCTTTATAACGGACTGTACCGTTGTTCTAGGGATAACTAACAGGTTTCAAATAGTAACTATTTCCCGACTTGTAGAAGTTAATAATTTTCTATCTCAAGTAAACGCTAAGCTCCTTTGTCGTCCCCAATCGTGTTGTTAAGGTAAGAAAGACAATAATGGCACTCTATGCGCAACATAATGTTCTTTGCTGAAATTATCACAAATATTCTACTGAACAAATAGTCTAGAAGGTTTCACCGATTAAATAATTATGTAAATTACTGACACGAATCAATCAATTTTGAAGCGATATTTTCTACTGTACGAATAATTTTCTTTTATTATTTTCCATAATTTGCCTTTCAAATATGTTGTATTTATACTTCTGAAAATCGGGTTTTTATATTTATCTCTTCTTACTTATTAACATATAAAAACTCGCATCGTATGGGCATATATATATATATATATATATATATATATATATATATATATATATATAATATTATGCAGTGTTACATTAGAACATGCCCATACCCACTAAAAAACTGTATTTCAACGTTAAAAATTTTGGTAACGTTTCATCAGGTGGGAAATCACGATGTTACTAAAAAATATTTTATTCCGAAATACAGTTAACGAAGCACATCATCCATTTCCGTCATTGGAAAGTTTCCCATAAAAGGTAAAAAGGAATTTACATGTGGAGAAAGAAAGGAAACTAAGTGATTCGTGACAGCGAGAGAGAAAGAAGAGAAATAAGACGACAAAAGCCCAAGAAAAAGAAATAAAAGTTGATATATATATATATATATATATATATATATATATATATATATATATATATATATGTATATGTATATATACATATATATACAAATTTAAAAGAACGAAGAGTAAGATTTCAGCGTTCAAAATATTAATTTAAAACAAGGTTCAATACATTAGATTAGAACATGCACATACCCACTACAAAGCTGTATATCTTGTTTCAACGTTAATTTTTTTAACGTTTCATCAGCTGGGAAATGACGATGTCACTTAAATATTCTATTCCGAAATGCAGATAACGAAGCACATTTTCCACTTCCATCATTGGAAAGTTTCCCATTAAAGGTCAAAAAGAATTTACATGTGGAGAAAGAAAAGAAGTTAAGTGATTAGTAAGAGCTAGAGAGAGAGAGAGAGAGAGAGAGAGAGAGAGAGCTAGAGAGAGAGAGAGAGAGAGAGCTAGAGAGAGAGAGGAGAAATAAGAGGAAAAACGCCAAGTAAAGGAAATAAAGGTTGAGAAAAAAGAGGGAGGGAGGTGAGATAAACTAATAGGGGATATATATATATATATTTCTTGCTTCCGTTAGCAAAGAGATTATTTTTTCCAATTTGACCAGATCAAACCTATCCTATTTAAGTATGGAGTAAATAGTTGTGACATCAAATCGAGAACTGATGAAATCCGGAATGTGGTTGATGAAAATTATGAGTAAAGTAGGTCCAGGTATAGAGCCATCTTGAATATCCGCATTAATTTAAAAAATATAGAAGAATGGTCGTTCAAGATAACTTTAATTTTCTCGATTTGATTGATTGATTGATTCGTCTTTTACGGATTATCAACCCATTAGAGGTTGAAAGTTAGAAAATACTCCTAGATTGCAAGAAATGCTTGGGGATTATAATGATTTAGTGATACAAGTCTTATTAATTAATTCAAAGTTGGAGAGGGAGAGGTAGATTCATGCCTTCCTTAACTGGTATTTACGCGTAAATGAATATAACGAACCCTGGGGAAATTCGAACCATTCCTAATGAACATCCATTACATAACCCGCACATCCACGCATACAGCAACTGATATTCCCAAGCGGTTACCCATCTAGGTACTGACCAGAATCGACGTTGCTTTACTTCGGTGATCGTACGAGAACTGGTACTTATACGGTGTTTATATGGTCGTTAGGTCTTTCGCGATTTGATAAGAAACATTGAATCAAATAAAAATTTGTCAAGGACTACTATAAGCCTTTCATTGGTTTGGTTTGGTTTCGTTTGGTTTACGGCATATCAACCTCTATGGGTTATTTAATGCCGACAAGATTATTACTGCTGGCAATTGTTTGTTTTTTTTTAAAATGTATTGCTGCTAATATTTTTTTCTTCAAAAATTCATTGCTGGTAATAAACTTTTACAAAAATGTATATCTGGTATTAAAACCTATTTTTACATTTTCATAGTGTTTTGACACCAGTTTGGAAGTCAACTATTGGCCGATAGCTGGGACCTTAACAGGTGCTACCACCCCAGGTCAGAGTAGACCTGAAAAGACCATCAATTAGGAGGTGGTTCCACGCTCATCAAAACCAGATCAGAGGCCTTGCTGTTAGATGTAGTTTATCGTTTAACCCAGGGCGCGGATGTAGTTTATCGTCTAACCCAGGGCGCGGATGTAGTTTATCGTCTTACCCATGACGCGGGTGTAGTTTATCGTCTTACCCAGGGCGCGGATGTAGTTTATCGTCTTACCCAGGACGCGGGTGTAGTTTATCGTCTTACCCAGGGCGCGGATGTAGTTTATCGTTTTACCCAGGACGCGGATGTAGTTTATCGTCTTACCCAGGCCACGGATGTAGTTTATCGTTTAACCCAGGGCGCGGATGTAGTTTATCGTCTTACCCAGGACGCGGGTGTAGTTTATCGTCTTACCCAGGGCGCGGATGTAGTTTATCGTCTTACCCAGGACGGCAAAACGAAGGCTAACATGTCAAATGCATTCGAGATATCTAAAGCAACAACCCGGGATTCACCGTTCTTATCTAAAGCTTGACAGAATCTGTCAGCAATAATTGTTAATACATCAGTAGTTGATCGAGAGAAGCGAAATCCATGTTGTTTGTTAGAAAGAAGACTATACGAGGTAAGTTGCTTAACTAATTCGGAGTTGATTAGAGCCTCAAGTATTTTGCCCCAAAAGATTAACAGAGAGATAATTAAAAGGATCAAATAATTCACCTGATTTCTTAAAAGCGGGAACTACAGAAGAGGATTTCCAATAAGAAGATAAACAAGACGCAGCAAGAATTTATTGTAGAGTTGAGAGAATGGGAATCAACTCAGGAGTACATTTCTTAAAGTCAATTGCAGAAATACAATCAAGGGTGCATACTTTGCAGGGGATCCAGCTTAGAGATAATAACAGAAACCCTGGATGAAGTTATATTGAAATCACACAGTACAGAACCAGCTCTAAAAGTAAAGTCAAGGAAAAGATAACAGTCAAGAGTAGAACTTGAAATAGAATCTACGAGCAAAGCATTCTACTTTATCAGCAGATATTGCTTGCTTAAACTCAACGTTGATTCTGATTCCGCAAAACTGGGTTGGGTGTGAAAAAGTATTTCTTTGTAAGATTCTTTTTTCATTTGGTTTTTCCAGTTACGAGTCCTTTTTTAAAGCTGATCGTTTTGTGTTCATTTTGTTTAGTTCTTTTTCGTAACAGATTTAATGTTTAGTATAGAGCTTAGAAAAAATTCGCAGTGTGAGATAGGCAAGAAGTAAGGCATGTAGCAACATCAGCACGGCAAAGGGCACTCCTTGAAAGGCAAGGAAGGGCAAAAATATTTTAAGTCACGTTATAGCGATTTCTGTATGTGGTACGATTTTTGAATCAAGCACTGGCAACGCCGGGCCATGCTGCTAGTATATATATATATATATATATATATATATATATATATATATATATATATATGCATGTATGTATGTATATATGAAAGGATATATATATATATATATGGATATGAACAGATTGAATTCGATATATACATATATATATATATATATATATGTAGAGAGAGAGAGAATGGGTAGAGAGATAGATAAGAAATAATTTAGGTAGATGTGAAATTACATAGATAAATACGATTGGAGAAGTAGATAAAAAGAAAGAAAGAGAACTATATTGAAATAGGATTAGATAGATAGATAGATAGATAGATAGATAGATAGATAGCTGGGCTTACTGGGATAAAGGTATGAACAAAGTGAGACAGTGGGTGATGAATGAAGTAGTTAGGAAGGTAGGTAGGTAGCAGATGGTCAAAGTATTTTTCGTGTTATCACTTAGTCTTCTGTGGTAAGCATTTCTGGCACTTTATTGCGCTTATTTGGGTTTCAAACAGTCAAGGATAAGGAGGCTGGCGCCATTTGCCTGATTTTCATGCCTCGACAACAGGGCAAATTCATTCATTCATTAAGTCTGTGTTAATCGCCAGCACGACAGCAAAAGTTATGAGAGAAAGAAAAAAAAAAAAGAAAAAATAAACGATACATTTGTTTTCGTGATAAAAGATAGAATGAAAGCTAACAAACATAGGCAAAAAACAAATGTATTACTGTTAAAGCCGGATACTCATGGACTCTTTCCGACTTCATCGCGTGGTCGGATAAATCATTGCATCATAGCAGAATAAATCTATCTATCTATCTATCTATCTATCTATCTATCTATCTATCTATCTATCTTAATCTGTATCTATGTATTTTAGTCTGTTCATATCTATCTATCTATCTATCTATCTATCTATTTTAGTCTGTTCATATCTATCTATCTATCTATCTATCTATCTATCTATCTATCTATCTATGTATTTTAGTCTGTTCATATCTATCTATCTATCTATCTATCTATCTATCTATCTATCTATCTATTTTAGTCTGTTCATATCTATCTATCTTTCTATCTATCTATCTATCTATCTATCTATCTATCTATCTATCTATCTATGCATTTTAGTCTGTTCATATCTATCTATCTATCTATCTATCTATCTATCTATCTATCTAAACAGACCTACTTATCCATACGATGTCATGTTTTATTATGCATGTCAGTTTTTTCCAATAAAATAAAAGTAAATTTTAAAGTAAATTTTAAGCATATATATATACACACGCACACACATAGATGTAATCTATCTATCTATCTATCTATCTATCTATCTATCTATCTATCTATCCAGCATAAAATATTAATTTCATTTTATAATACTATTATTAAAAAGATTGATAATAACTTAATTGGGTTAGTGTTATATTTTATTATATAAACATAGAATCCCGGACTTTTTGATAACGTGCTCCCAGCTGCGCAATGCCCTGACGTTAAAATAAAGTGTCGCGGACGCAATGTAGTCTTTGAATGTCACAAGTCTGCCTCATCTGTGGAGGATTTTCTTCGAAAGTGGTTGTCCAGGGAATAGAAGAGATGTTAATCTGTTGGTACAAGGCCTGGGGAGTAAGGTGGATGACACAGTGTCTCTCGACCAAGTCGCTGCATGGTACCCTGGCCATCCCCGCCACATGAGGCATAACATTTTCATGGAGGAACAGTACCTCTCTTGCGATTAAGAAAGGCTGACTCTTTCTGCTTCAGTGTCGGTTGCACATGTTCTAACAACAGCTCGAAGTGCACCACTTGTTGACTAGTCCATCAGATACAGAGCATGATCTGGCGTGGATGAGGTGGTGGTCTTGTGGTGTGAGGCCCACGGAGTGTCATACAGGACCCACTTTTTGTCATTGGTGAGTACTCGATCAAATATGGGTACGTTGATGTGCCGAGAAAGCAACAAGAACAGACTGTCACTCCGACCGTGTGTAGATACCCACTTGCTTAAATTGTACGACTTCCCTATGTGCTGCAGGTAAAGACTGTTTCATTAGAAACCTGGAAGCGTTCGGAAATCTCTCCACAGGTTTTGTGGTTGTTCACCTCCCTGGCCGCCTCCAGGACTTCATCACCCAGGACCTGTGGTTAGGTCCTGCGGGGTTGATCAAAAAGAGACTGATCTCCCGATTTGAACTCCTGGGATCAATGTTTGGCGGTGTGTTCACTTACAGCATTATCACCAAAGGCTTGACGTATTCGGCGAATTGATGCGGTTCCGGACAAGCCCACCTTAAAATGATAAAGAAAACAACCCTGAACGATATGTGTATGTAACGTACCTGCATTAATCAAGAGAAATGCACCCCCGCCCCGCCGTTTTCCCAGCACGTGACGCACTCTCAGTGATACCTTCTTTCACACGACATAAAAACGGCAATGACTTTTTGTGGTTACCTTATAGATCCTGGATTTAAAATAATTGAACTACAGAAAATATATTGACCTTAAATATCGATTTTCAGGTGGCTACTGGGTAGGGTTAAACAAAAGATAAACTTGTATGCTGGCGTAACGCGATGACAGATTAAAAGAGACTGACGATCCAGTGTACATAAAATGGATAACCATATTTCATAGCATTCTTTTCTTACGAAAGATATTTTTTTTTCATTCTGCGCTCTGTTGACTGGGACATATTCTTGGGGTCTCTGCTGGCCGAAAACTTGTTTAATCCTTTTTATTTCTTGGACAAAATCAGTTTTCTAATTCTTAATCTCAACTTCTACTTCTCTTCCTTTTCACATTAGATTGCAGGAACGAGTTGGCAATGAACGCAAAAGCAGATTCCAATTTCCTGAAGAGAAGGTTAACTCAGTCAAGTCAGATTTTAATTTATTTCTTAACGCTTTTTTGTTTGTTTGGCGTGGGGGAATATTTGCGTTTACGTCGATGCCTTCGTTCAGCAGAGGTAGTCTAAAGGGCTCCGCTGTTTAGTAATCAACACTGCTTCCAGGAAGACGTCCACCATATTTTTCCTGCCAGTAGTTTGTGTAGGCCACTGTTTGTAGTCAGTGCCACATGAGATGACACGCTTCTCTAAGTGCAATTGTGTGTGTGTATTTATATCTGAACACATGCAAAACACGCATGCACCCATGCACTTACGGAAGAGTGTCATGGCAGAGGAAAAAGGAATACTTAGAGAAGGCACGCATCAAATGTGGCACCAATTTATAGACATTTTCTTTTTGCGTTATACATGAAATAATTAGGATAATGGCGCTTTTAAATTTTAATTTTCATATTTTTTTTCTTTGCCATGTAGATTAGTTTTTCAAGTTTCTCTCTCAGTCTGCCTGGGCTTAAACGTAAAGTAATGGTTAACGTACTCGTGGGGATTTCGATCCTTAATGGATGTCCCATAGTGATAGCTTTCTTCCAAACTAAGATAAGCTTAGTAAATATTTAGGGCATCACCGACTGAGGTGATGGTTAACGAGCTAGTCTGGCTAGACATTAGTACTGTGTACTGATATCGAGCCTTCATAAGTGCCTTATGCTTGTGGATTTGTGCCATATTAAACTAAACTTCGTAGATATTTGGGGCGTGACGGAGTAAGGTAATGGTTAAGGAGCTAGTGTGGTCGGACATTAATACTGAGTGGCTATTTCGATCCTCACATGATATACAGCTCATAACCCACTAAACATTTTTTGGAAAATGATTACGGACGCAATTTAATAAAAAGTGACACCCTTCCACATTTCAAAGACTTCGCGAGTGGGATTATTATGCTTTTAATCTTATTTCTTTTATTTTAGCTTATTTATCAGTATATACCAATATAATTTTATTCAAATTAAGATGATTTTAAAAGTGCCATAATCTACGAATCCTTTCGATTCCTGGAATTTATTATCCGTTTTTCTGTGAGTATAATGTTACAAGGTAACATATATGCAACTTTACCTTGTATCGTTGCAGGTACGACGTGGGGGAGTCAACAAAAACGTTCTTTCAACCTCTGTCTAAAGTTGCGTAAACGTTGTAGCATCGTTATATTGTTAGCTGGACAATTAATCTAGGAGAACACTGGCTGGCAATTAATCTAGGAGAAGGAAAATTAAACCGTCAACAAAGCAACGGGAAACTCCTCTATTGCTGCTATCAAGATAATAAAAGAAGAGTTACCATGAGAGCCGAGGGGATCTGGTTTTAAAAGAAATTACCATCACTGTTAATAATAATTCTATGGATATTTTAAGACAGAATTACAAATGCTTACGTAAATAAGGTAAACAAAAGAGAAACAGAACGAAAAATATTTACAGAAAGAGAAAAATCAACAGAAATAGTCAGGCCGTAAAAATGTTAAATGTGGACTGTGTAAAGATTAGATTGTCAGTCATGAAATAAGCGTAAACAGTTAGCTTAGTAGAAAAGTAGACATAATTGGGCAGGGAAGTGATTCATTGGGAATTGTGCAGATATAACGATGGGAATAGTATATGTACAAAACAAAATAAGCCTTAATCGGAAAAACAAAAACAAAAAATAGCAGAAAAAAAAAGAAAAAAAAGAAAAAAAAAAGAAAAAAAAAAGAAAAAAAAAAGAAAAACAAAAGCTTCAAAATTCTCTTGGAATTTCAAATTCAAAATGGATCACCCACATCTTACCAGGAGACAAGATTTAATCAATTGTAAATAAAAATAGGATAAATTTTTGAGAAGTATGAAAAACTGTTAGCATAGAACTTATGGTTACATCTGTTATTAGTTTGGTGCAAAAATAATGACGGATTTTGACGTATTTTTTAACCAACCTAATAGTAGTTCGCTTAACTGAATAAAATTTTGGTACCAAAGAGGAAAGAACATGAGAAGAATTACAATGAAATATTTATAGAACAAGCACAGGGAAGTTACGTCACGGCGGTGGGACAATTAAATGAAGAAAAGATGCCAGCTCAAAACCAATAACATTACAAATTCTTTGTTGTATTTTAACAAGGATCTCTAAGGGTTGCATCACTCACTCATCAGCGATATTTGGTGGGAACATAGAAAGACATGAAGATAATAAATGTTATGTTTATCATCATCATCATCAGCAGCAGCAGCAGCAGCACCACCGGCACCAGCAGCACCAGCACCAGCAGCAGCAGCAGCACCGGCACCAGCACCAGCAGCAGCACCAGCACCAGCACCAGCAGCAGTACCAGCAGCACCGGCACCGGCACCGGCACCGGCACCGGCACCGGCACCGGCACCAGCAGCACCAGCACCAGCAGAAGCAGCACCACCAGCAGTACCAGCAGCAGCAGCAACAGCACCAGCAGAACCAGCACCAGCACCAGCAGCAGCAGCAGCAGCAGCACCAGCAGCACCAGCACCAGCAGCAACAGCACCAGCAGAACCAGCACCAGCACCAGCACCAGCAGCAGCACCAGCAGTACCAGTAGCACCAGCAACAGCACCAGCACCAGCAGCAGCACCACCAGCACCAGCACCAGCACCAGCACCAGCACCAGCCGCATCATCACCAGCAGCACCAGCACCAGCAGCACCAGCAGCACCAGCACCAGCACCACAAGGTTACTGTCTCCGCACTTCTGTACTTCCTCTTAAATAACATAAATAACAAATAAACAAATACTGAAACCCGTTCCTTGATCCTTATCGCTTTGTCAGAAATTTCAATATCAGTGCTCCATAAATTCTGTTGCTCTTCCATTCAGGAATTTGCCAATAAAATAACATTAATGGACGTAACGTTTTCGGCAGAAAGAGAATTCTTCTGAAATCGTAAAACGTCATCATTTTCTCTGATGATTCTGTTTCTAATTGTTAAATTCAGAAAATATTTTGATTTTATTTTCTAACCGGCACGCATTTATGGCTATTATCTGGCAACTTGAATAAATAAACATCAATAGTATAGAATTTGTTTCTTTTTTAAATTTGGTTGTCACGATTCCAGCTCAACTTTCCTAATGACATTAACTTCCTCAAGGGAATTCATCTAATTCAATTAATTAGTTTTTCAATGAGGATAAAGTTTCTATTGTTTATACTCTGTTCTTCTTCAGTTAATTTGTTCACAATGAATAAATAAAATAAATAAATTAGTGCAGTTCACATTTTTAGCTCCCTTTATTATCAGTTCGTCCTTGAATAGGCATTTACGTGGAGTTTGCATAAATCAAATACTAATGCTCTTTTTCATAAACGCGTAACTTTTTTCATATCTCAATAAATATTAATTAACACCATGTAATCATAAGCAGATAGAGTAAATTCGAAAGCTGATTTTGAAAGTAGATATGCCTTCACGAGTTGAATGTTTGGCGCACTATAATCTTCCTATCCCACATTTAGCTTTTTCTAAGATTAAAGTAAGCATGCATACTAAATATTATGTTTCATTTTCAAGAATATTGTGTGACTCCTGAGAGACTTGTAACTTGAAAAAGCATATTTTTCCCACACACACACACACACACACGCGTAAAAAATACAACAAAAACGACAAACCAAGCTCTTGCTGTTTCTAGAAAAACAGACGGTAGTTATATGAACGTGTCAAAGTAAAATAAAATAAAAAGTACTGATTTTTACTGCCTGCTGAACAAACCGCGTTAGTGGAGAGATTTGAATATTTATCAGCTATATATGAGGATATATATATATATATATATATATATATATATATATATATATATATATATATATATATATATATATATAATAGAACCTCGTTCTACTATCAACGAGCTGACTCGGACGCGTTCCGTGATTTCCTCCGCGATGTCCCCTGGGATGGAGTCTTTAAGCTTCCCGTCCAAGATTGTGCTTCTGAAGTCTCTTCTTGGGTTAAAGCTGGAATCGACGCTTTCATCCCATCAAGGAAATATAGGGTCAACTCGCGCTCCTCCCCCTGGTTCTCCGCTGCTTGCTCAGCTGCCATCGCCCATAGGAACCACTACTTCCACCTATTCCGTAGCGACATGTCTGACTGCAATAGACGTCTCTTTGCCTCCGCCCGTAACGAGTGTAAGCGTGTCCTCAACGATGCTAAGTCACTATTTGCGGCTCGGATGAAGGAACGTATTGCATCTCTCAAATTTGGCTCCAAAGATTATTGGCGTCTCTGCAAGAGCGTATTGAACAATTGCAAACACTCTATACCTCCTTTATTCAACCAGTTTGAAGTCCTAACCTCCTCTACCGACAAGGCTGAATGCTTTGCTCAGAAATTTTCATTCAGCTCTACGCTCGACTCTTCCGGTGTACCCATACCCGACTTCCCTCTTAGAACTGAGGCCATATTGTGTGGGCTAAACATAACCCCATCTTTGGTACTGGGCATTATCTCTAATTTAGACCCCAATAAGGCTAGTGGTGGAGACGGAATACCAGCCATTGTCTTGAAGAAATGCGCACGTGAACTGGCGCCCGCCCTTTCTAAACTATACAACTACTGCCTCAAAGAATCTTGTTTTCCTGAATGCTGGAAGTCCTCTTCGATCGTTCCTGTCTTCAAGAACTCCGGCGACCCCTCTGAACCTTCCAACTACCGTCCTATCAGTCTCCTTCCCCTCTTCGGCAAAGTCTTTGAAGCCCTAATCAATATCGAGGTGGTAAACCACCTCACATCCCATAATCTGCTCTCAGACAAGCAATATGGTTTCCGCATTGCCCAATCTACAGCTGATGTGCTTACGGCCATCACTGAAACTGTCTACCGAGCTCTTCAAAATAACGGGGAAGCCTGAGCCGTGGCACTAGACATCTCCAAAGCATTTGATAGGGTTTGGCATGCCGGCCTTCTTCGCAAGCTCCAGGGTTATGGCATTACGGGTTGATTATATAACCTAATACGATCATTCCTGTCAAACCGTAAATTGAAGGTCGTTCTCAATGGATTCTCCTCCAGTTCCTATCCCACGAACGCAGGTGTTCCTCAAGGCTCCATCCTAGGCCCCACTCTATTCCTTATCTACATAAATGACCTCCCAGACGCAATTACTTCCCAAGTTGGCATATACGCGGATGGCACCACAATTTATTCCTGCCTCAAAAACAAATCTAGTCTCGCTGCCAAAAATCGCCTGGCCATGCGTCTCGAAAAGGACCTCCAATCGATTGTGAACTGGGGCATGAATTGGCTGGTCAACTTCAACGCTTCCAAGACAAAACTGCTCTCTATTAATCACCACAGAGGTCCTTCCCTTCCCTCCATTAGAATGTCTGACGCTCAACTTCTCGAGAGCAACTCTCTGCGGCTTCTCGGTCTCACGTTGACTGCTGACCTGAGATGGAATAAATACATTGAGTCAATTGCCTCGTCCACAGCAAGGAAAGTTGGCTCCCTGAGTCGCGACAGGAAGTTTTTCTCCCCGGAGTCGATCCTCCAGATCTACAAAACAACAATTCGCTCTTGCATGGAGTATTGCTGCCATATATGGTCTGGTGCCCCTTCTGTTTGCCTCGGGGTTCTTGGTAGGCTCCAGAGGCGGATATGCAATGTAATTGGCCCTGCCCTGGCGTCTCGTCTACAGTCACTTTTTCACAGACTCGCCGTCGCCTCCCTCTGTCTGTTCTACAAATACTTCAATGGAAATTGCTCCGAGGAGCTGCATTCACTGGTTCCCAGACGTCATGAGTTCAAGCGCCCTACTAGGATGGCATCCCGCTCTCACCCCTTCACTGTCGAAACTCCTAAATGTAGCCGTCTCTTCTACTCCAATAGCTTCATGTCTCGCACCTCTCGCCTGTGGAACTCACTTCCCTATTCCAGTTTCCCTGAGAGCTATAATCCCCAGCTATTCAAGTGTAATGTCAATCGACATCTTCAGTTGCCTTGATCTATCCACTACCCTCATCCTTTCTTCTATCACTCCTATCTTATCTTGCTCTAAATTTTCTGTAACCCCTTGCGTCCTAGTGGCTTCCCGCCTTGCTTGGGGTGAAATGCTTAAAAAAAAATAAATAAAAATATATATATATATATATATATATATATATATATATATCGAGAGAGAGAGAGAGAGAGAGAGAGAGAGAGAGCGAGAGAATCGCTATGTGTCACGAACAATAATCAGATACTCTCACATAAGGTGTACTTATGATGTTGTTTTCAAGAGCACTCGCACGTCCACCGAAGTCCCATAAACTGCGGCAAATCTGTACAAAAATGGACCGCATAGACATTCGCAAATACACAAACCCAAACAAGGGGTCAAAAGAATATTCCACAGTTGGAGCTAAATCAATATGGAAAATAATTTAGATTTGTAAAATTATTCAATAATTAATCTATCTATCTATCTATCTATCTATCTATCTATCTATCTATCTTGGTTTATTATCTATCTATCTATCTATCTTGGTTTATTATGTATCTATCTATCTATCTATCTATCTATCTATCTATCTATCTATCTATCTTGGTTTATTATCTATCTATCTATCTATCTATCTATCTATCTATCTATCTATCTTGGTTTATTATCTATCTATCTATCTATCTATCTTGGTTTATCTATCTATCTATCTATCTATCTATCTATCTATCTTGGTTTATTATCTATCTATCTATCTATCTATCTATCTTGGTTTATTATCTATCTATCTATCTATCTCGGTTTATTATCTATCTATCTATCTATCTATCTCGGTTTATTATCTATCTATCTATCTATCTATCTATCTATCTATCTATCTATCTATCTTGGTTTATTATCTATCTATCTATCTATCTATCTATCTATCTATCTTGGTTTATTATCTATCTATCTATCTATCTATCTATCTATCTATCTATCTATCTCGGTTTATTATCTATCTATCTATCTATCTATCTCGGTTTATTATCTATCTATCTATCTATCTATCTATCTATCTATCTATCTATCTATCTATCTATCTATCTATCTATCTAGGTTTATTATCTATCTATCTATCTATCTATCTATCTATCTATCTATCTATCTATCTATCTATCACATCAGTGTTCCAAATGTAAGAAAGAAATTCTACTTAAACACCATTTTCCCAAGAACTGTCACTTTGTGAGTGCATTTATTTTATGTCTCACTCGTTATTTATCTTCCTTATCTTCTTTGTCTCACCTTTTCTTGCTCTCATAACATATACCTAGTCCATTATTACCATGTCAACTGTAACCCTCTACCTTGAGTTGATCTCGAGCCTTGTATTGGGTTAGATTTAGTGAAAAACATATTTAGTTATATTCGTTATCTCTGCGGTAATAATTCTAATCCTGTGAGCGCAACTTTCTTGATATCTGCGAGGAAACTTTAAAATTTCAATTTAATCGATGTGATAATTTTGTTGTACTTAAATATTTGTGAAATGGCTATAAATCTCGATGCAACATTTCTGTCTGGCAAGTATCCAAAACTTGAAATGGCCCCTTAGTTCTGTTCAAAATACAGTCTTTATAAGCATGCACACTTATCTAAGTGTCCACTTCACTTTTCAAAATACTTTTTAAAATCTTTATTTTTAAGAAGCATCGCGTTATCATTAATCCTTAATCTCGCCCACGGTATGACATCTCTCTTTTAAGAGCGACTTTGGAAAAAAAGTCGAAGACACAGGGAGACGACTTTGGACTGTAAGGGAGCTGAAGTACCTGGTTGATGCGGTGTGTAGCCAAAATACCCTGTAGGTGACATCAATATGAATGCAACAGTTGCACAGTATATAAGATCACTCAACAGTGTTTCTCTGCCGACTGAACAACTCATCGTAAGAGTCTTTGTTTATGGATGCTTCAAAGCCGTACACAAGCGGTTTTCGAGATCTCTATACGATTATATGTGAAACGTTTTTCTTGAAATTATTTAACCTCCTCTTATCCTTATTGCTGGCAAAAAAGAAAACTTTTAATGAAATGAGTAAGATCTTTAACGTTGATATTTAAAACATAGACAAAATATTCAGTTAGTTTCTATCACTTGGTTTTCATTTAAATATGATCAAACGAGTTAAAAAGATGTCATAGGGACACCAAAAGGTTAATATAATAGTTTCGCAAGCCATTCACAGTATAAATTCAAGCTTTTGCTTTATTTGGTTTTGCTAAAATAAGGCAGCTTTTACGACTACCTTAACTTCGGCAGATATTTTCTTCAGCCTTCCTAGGGTCTATGCAACTGTTAGTATATCACTCACCTTTATTCTTATGATTTCGTCAATTTTTTAAAAAATTTAACAAATTGTGTAGACACACACATACGCATATGCATTTCTTTTTAGCGAATCGCGTTCCTATCGACGCAATGTCCAGAACACACAATGAGGAAGGCCGTAGAAGGTCTTTCACTTGCCGTGTCCTTTCGGGACTTGGGCAATTATAGTTTTCCACAGTTTTTCCTTTGTAGAAACTTTTCCCTTTACCATTCCCGTAGTCTCTGACTTGCCAGATCTAGCTAGATAAAAAAAAAAGTGTTAAATGTGAGGTGAATTTGATATATTTGCTAAGACGGCAAATATATTGCGTGTGGCGTAACGGTTATTGATGCAGACAATGAAATCAGCAGCCCTGGTTCCAATTCAATCTGAGACCGTTAAGTTCACTTCATAACATGAATCTCTTTTCTTCTCCCTACAGGTTAAATAGCATGTCAAATTGTATTTCTATTGGTTGAAGCTACTTTCTTTTTCTGTATGAACCGTACCCCCTCAAGACGTAGACGATCATGTCCCTCCACAACTTCCTGTCCCTTGTAGCTCTTAATAAACTTTGTTCTGTTATTTTTCCAAGCTCACTAAGTATGTTATACGTTGTCTTCATTTGACCCACTTGCCCTCTATATGTCCCATGAGTATCAGATTTTCCAAGCCCTCCATCCTCATTATGAACCCCAGAAACCTCAAATATTTCTTTCTGATGTTAAGTATTACTTTCCTTTTGTTTCATTTTCTCCAAATTTTCGTCGTTATTCACATGTTATGCGGGGGAAAGAATTCAAGCCTCCTGCTATGGGACAGCGTGAAAGGATAAGGCTCATTACACCCCACATATATGACACAATTTAGGGAAAGCCTGGTTTCTTACGCGGACTGAAAAATGTGGATGATATATACATATATATAGAGAGAGACAGACACAATGTGTGTGTATGTTAAGAGAGAGAAAGAGTATGGACGTAGGAATCAATACTAGATGGTTACAGTTAATTTCACGCGTCAAGTGTCACATAGTCTGAAGAACGCCTGAGTCATGAAACTGACAGTCACCATGTAGTATTTATTCCTATTTCCATATTGTGTATATCTACAAATGTTCTATCTTCGATATTGAATACTCTTTTCTCATAAATATAGTAATATTAAAGCAAGTATATATATATATATATATATATATATATATATATATATATATATATATATATATATAGTTGATGCAAAATAAGGTAATCCGTATGGGTAGACCCAAGGAGGATGATATCCGGAGAGCTCAATGCAAATTCAGAGCAAATATGTTTGAATAAAAAAGAGACCACTTTAAGGTAATAAATTTGTAAATTCAGAGCAAATACGGCCCGTCAAAAATGTGTAAATTTCTTTTCATTTTTCATTTCGACTTTTGGAAGTAAAGTCTGATGATCCAGAGCCCTTTAAAAGGGCTGTGGTGAAATAATTTATTACATGGAACCTTAAAGTGGTCTGTTTTTTATTCAAATATATATATATATATACACATACTTGATTACTTGAAAAAGTCGATCATTACAATTAATCCTCACAAAATATTTGTCGTTTTTAATAGTATTTACCTTAAAGAGTATTTTCTGCTTAAGTACACAGATACATATATCGATATAAAAACTGTAGCTTGTTTAAAAGTTGATGAATCGATTGAAGGGGGCTTATGGCCGCATCAAATTGAAACCCCTGTTCCTGTACAATCACCGTAGTTAAGCAACGTCGCACCAGCTATGGGTTAATTGCAAGAATTGTATTACTAAAATATTAGTAACTAAAAAAACAAAAAATTGTTACAATCTAAAAATGTTTTCCGCTTTAAATAAATTGCAAATGGTTGATAAACCGTAGAAAACGAATCATTTAATAGATGGAATGGAGTAAATATGAAGAAAGCTTAGTAAGGAAGTATGGAGCTTAGATAAATATTGTGTGTGTTCGTGTGGGTCAATGGGAGAGGGTCATTTCGTAACTGACCAAAGGGACTAGGAAAGAAGAAATGGAAAATAACAGATAAGAAATATAGCAATGGAAAATAGATAAGAGTCAAAGGAAGAAACGGATAGAAATAATAAAACAATTGAGCAAGATCGGATCTGTTCGAGCATTGATAGGTCCAAACAGACTTGAATAGAAAAACAAACTGAGATAGACAGATAATGAACACATCGAGACAGATATCAACAAATATGCATGAGCAGATGTAGCTCAGTTGTAAAGGCCATTTGCGTTGTGTTCTTGCTCGACTATTTACATATTGCCAAATAATTGCATTCGGGTCCACAATTATTCCTACTCAGTAATTTGAATAATTAGAAACACAACCGTTATCGCCATCAATATAACCGATAGAATAGACTATCCACAATGCATCACTTATCTGTACATATATATAAATAGTCAAGCAAAAACACAACGCACATGGCCTGACGATTATCTTTAGCATGAAACAGACTGTCAACTCTGGGTGTTGATTTCAATGTCCACTTTTCTATTTACATACGCTCTATCCTTGATAACGAGCAACTTAACCCATAAATAGAGCATAGCTTAAAATTATATTTTATCACACACAAATATATATATAGGGTGTTTCAAAAGATCTATGCACACTTTTACAATGTATAGCTTAAGTCAACTTGTTTTCTTTTCAGATTTACACGTTAGTATTACTAATGTCATCCCGGCTTAGCGATATATGACTGTAAGAAAATGCAGTTGAAGCTCAAAGGCGGTATTGAAGAGAGTTTCATTCAGATCCTCCCACGCGGCTTAGAATCTCACGAATTAGCGATAAGTTTGAAGCTGAGGGCACATGTTTAAACGGAGGGCACAGGGATCGTTCCGGAAGCCCGTGGCTATCAAGAAACCCTGTGAAGCAAGAAAGGGTGATGGAAAGTTTTTACAGAAGTCCAAGAAACCTATCATAATGTTGATTGCTGGCTGTTATTTGCTTGTGATTCTATTGCATCGTGTAATGTCTGGTTCCTAACGGATATCAATTTAAAAACAAGTGATGACAAAATCTTAAGAGCATGCATTTATAATAAATACTGTCTTCATATGCATTATTTAAATTAGATATCGTTGGTTCTAGTTGCTTGAATTATTTGTTGAGAAACCTTCAAAATGTCTACACATTTTTAAGACACCCTGTATACATATATATGAAATATGAAGAGAGAGAGAGAGAGAGAGAGAGTGAGAGAGAGAGAGAGTGAGAGAGAGAGTGAGTGTGTGTGTACAATTGGAAAAATTGGTTAGCCTTCCACGAAATGTAAAAAAAGAAAGATTGTAAAAAAATATAAAAATAAAAATAAGCGAAAAGTAAAATCAAAAGGAGTGGTGGGAAGAGAAAGAATACTGTTATAATGAAAGAAGATGTTATAATGATTATCTTTTAAAAAGAATAACAAGGAGTGGAAGAAAAGAAAAACAACACAAATACGTAATCGAGACAGAGAATACGAGATGAATAGATAATGCAAACATTCAAGATGGAGGCAAATGGGAGATGAATAATTCAGCAGACGAATATTCGAAAAGAGGGAAGAAGCCATTTGCCTCTGTATTACGATAAAAAAAATATGAATAGAATGGAAGTAAACAGAAAAAAAAATATGTTTTCAAACTATCGGACGAAAAACACGGAGAAAATGTACAAAAATAATAATAATGCTAAAATAACATGAGACTTTTGTTCTATTACTCTTCTTCGCATTTCCTGTTCCTTGTGACCTTACCATTTTAGAAGATGGTGTACAGGGAAATGAAGATCAAAGGTCGCTATTTTGCTTTTGTCTTTGCTTTATTTACTTGTATTTATTTTTAATATAAAATATCGGATAGTTTTCTTCGAGCAACTATTGAAAACTTAAAAACTGTGTTTATCGTATTTTTTTTCTCTCTTTATCCCCGAATGAGTTTTGTATTGAAACGGGAAAGAACATCTGCCATCAATCCATGCAATGCTTCTTTTTACGCAGGGCATATTGGGGAGGTTCACCTCCTGAATTATAGGTCTTTTACACACACACACACACGCACGCGCAAACACACACACCCATATATAGACCTGTGCGTACATGAAACATAAACATATTTAGTGGGTCCACGTGTTTCGGTAAACATCGCTGTTTATAAATCAATCCCGATATATATATATATATATATATATATATATATATATATATATATGATAAAGTTAATTGGTAATCCATATGGATAATTCCAGGTAAAATATAAATCCCGAGAGGTCAATGTAATAAACAGAGGAAAGGATAATTAATTAACAGATGGGAGACTTCAGAAAGACATGGTAATATTTTATTTCGCGAGACTGATAAAATTCAATTTCGATTCGTTAGACCTTGCGGTTTCAAAACAATGAAAGGATTCAAAAATTCTTCCATGAATCAATTGAAAAACGGAATGAAAAACAAGTTTAGCGGAAGTTGTGTAAAACAACATTAGCGGTAGTTATATCTCTATCTATCTATCTATCTATCTATCTATCTATCTATATATATATATATATATGTGTGTGTGTGTGTGTGTGGGTGTGTGGGTGTGTGTGTGCATGTGTGCGTGTGTGCATGCGTGTGTGTGTGTGTGAGAGAGAGAGAGAGAGAGTCTGTATGTATATTAATGAACATACATATCCCATATGGTTTGCACTACTTGGTGTTTCATACCTAATGCAATCTTCAGGTTCTGAGTGTATACTGACCGTTAATCGAATCTAATTTAATATTATATCAGTTTATCGTAATGCTAGTGTAGTTAAACGCTATCTGTATAATAATATAATTTTTCAAAAACTTTCCTTAAAAAATACAACTTCAAAAATTCTTTATAAAATCTATTGTATTTCTCACGACAATAAATCTAGCAACTAACTTAACCAGTATTATCATATAAACATAAAAGGTAAGTAATTATTAATTTAATTATATTTTGAGTCATTTTAATTAAATTGTAGAGTATTATATATATATATATATATATATATATATATATATATATATATATATATATATATATATTTGGCCACAACTTTTTTTCAATCATGTTTCGTTGAATATGACAGACATTGAAAATTTGATGAATCTTTTTTGGAGTTTTTCCATTATTCTTAAAGTTTTCCCTATGGTGGCCAAAGGGTGTGTAACAATTGTCCGTAGTGTCTATTCACTCAAGCTTTTTCGGGTACTTTATCCACTTTCAAGTGGTTTGTTGTTAATTTCTTTTCCCTATTGCCTTTTAAGATGAAAAAGTCCCATAAAAAGGCATTTAGGTACCCACAATCTACAAGAAACCGTAAGGAATTTTCTTGTTGAAGCGATCATCCTTCCTAAATTTCGCTGTGATAGAAGCACTGTATACCCAGTATTAATCTTACTTTATTTAACAACTGAAACAATGTACTAAAGGTTTGTTTCAAAAAAGAAGGACGTCAACTTGAAATCCATCCGCGTTCATTTCAAGGGGCTCAGAATAAACGCTACTATCATACAATGTACACCACACAATTACATATTAAAAGACAACCGTGAAAAGAAATAAACTGCATTTAATAACAAACCCATTGAAAATGGGTAAAGAACTGGCCGAAAGCACTTCAGACAATACACACTACAGAAAGATTTTACAATCCCTTATCCCATCCAAACGGATTCATATATTAGTGAATATACATAATATCCAACGTCGATAACACTACTCGGAGTTTCATGCAGTTCTTGCAATCTTCAGGTGTGGATTCTGACCGCGGTTAAAACCCATACCTGAAGATTACATGAATTATATGAAACTCGGACTAGTGTTATCGACGTTGGATATTATGTATATACATGAATTATATGAAACTCGGACTAGTGTTATCGACGTTGGATATTATGTATATTCACTAATACATACTTATAGCTCTGTTTTATAACATTGAGCACTGTATTTATAATACCTTAGGGATAAATATACTTACGTAGGTCCAAGTATTTGTGCTTGTACGTAAATGTTTTATCCTATCCATTTGTGTGTATATATATATATATATATATATATATATATATATATATATATATATATATATATATATATATATATGTTTGAATACATTACAGGTATTATGTCTGCTAATGTTTTAACAAAATCCGTTCATACTCACGAATAACCTTCCGTGTATTGATGTGCAATTGGTAGAAAACTTTATGTTGTTCATTAGTACAAGTACTTATATAAAGTTGTGAGTTGTTATCCATTACTGTAATTTACTTGCACCCTCTGAAGATGGTCTTGGAAGAAGATCGAAAGTACTTGGGAAATGAAAACAAAAGAAATTTAAACAGTTATAGCGCATTTCTCTCATCCTTTAACATCATTTTGTTAAAAATTAGCCGACATAATGTCTGTAATTTATTCAATGAGATATGTCTAAAAGAGAATTTGCTACCTAAATACACAAATCTATCTATCTATCTATCTATCTATCTATCTATCTATCTATCTGTGTGTGTGTGTGTGTGCGGGATAACGATGAGGTCGTGTAAAGCCAGAAATACAATCAGTCAGTGGAAGACTGAAATAAAAGATATTTAAGGCAAGCAGTTTTTTCAATAAAGGGCTCGATGTAAAGAGACAGAGCATTAATAGGATTAATACAAATAAATGTATCTTGTCACTTAGCTGAGTGATATTATATTAAATTTCATCCGCACCTCGATTCTAGAGTTTCGTAGAATTAACTTTTTGGTAATTAAGAGAAATTCGAGGGATAAAAAAGACAACGACAACAACAATAATAATGATAATAATAATCTTAATAATAAGAAGACTAATAATATTTATTGTATATAAGTAAGCCATATGACTAAATATAAGCATGATGAGAAAAGCTGTCAAAATCGGAATATTCGAAACGAGAAATAAAATGTTGAACTTTTTTTCTTGGTGGGGATAATTTTTTCCACGTGTTTTATATTAGTGATGAAATCTAGTAGTTTTGGGCTAATTATTTGCCCCGATAAATGTTGCAGAGGTTTTGTAGATGCCTTTTTGTGGAAAATGCATTCAATTGAGTGCGCCTAAATTCCTATTTAAACGTGGAATTGGAATAAAGTCAACTTTATCTTAAGGTAACTACACATACACACAAAGAACAGGGGAAGCTAAAATTTTGAAGCTTTAAATTAATATGTTTAAAAATATGTTTGGAAATATAGTCTAGCCAACTTCATTCAGTTTATTTTATCTATTGTTTATGTTTTTTACCACTTTTGTTATTAAGTGAAAATATAAGATCTGTCAAGAAAGCTGAAATGTTGTAAAAACCTAGACGTAAATTTACTGTAGAAGATCTAGCGGTTAAAGCACTTTCTATACACGTTCGTCTTAGTAAATTACTTTCTCTGTTAATTAGTGTAGCATTTTTTATGAACGAAATTATGGTCAAATACATTACTGTGAGCAACTAAGTCATCAAGTTTGTTGTTTAGGAAAAGGTTCCATGTGTTCATATGATCTTTTATTTAAGTTCCTTGATGTTTCTCCTATGTATTATTCGTGGTAATTATTGAGGATAATAGAGTAAATTCATCCTACAAGTTTTAGCTTGTAATTGTTTTGTTTTTCCTTATTTTTAAAATTCTTTTAGAAGTTATTGTAACATGTTTTATGTTAAGCTTAGATAAATTCTTTTTAATTGTAGTTGTTGTGATAGCGTTGGTTCTGGTATTTCAAGATTTACATGCAATTTTCAAGCATATATATATATATATATATATATATATATATATATATATATATAAGAAGAAGAAGGAGAAGAAAAAGAAGAAGATGGAGAGTTTAATTATCCATTTTGATTATAATTTATTTCGTGAACAACGAGGTGTTCGACCACGGAGGAGAATTCGATCTGAAGAGTTGATATAAATTATAATCGAAATGGATAATTAAAGTCTCCGTCTTCTTATTTTCAATCTGTATCGAAAGATACATGATCGCCTAAGCCTGTATCATGCATGGAGCATAACTGACTGAACTACAGTATGGCAAAAAGGTCACAAACTAAGAATTGGTATTGACACACAAAAGTATGTTCGGATAAGTGAACGTCGCGTTCTGACTGCACGACAAGACAGACCGAGACTGAATCTGATGAAATCAAGAACCGGCCTATTTTATTGACTAGAAAAAAAAATCAGAATTCATTTGTGTGCTTCTGCTTTTAAATTGGGGAGGGAAAGTATTTTGCAGTTATTCCTCACTGGCATTGAAACCAACCAAAAAGGAATACAAAATACAAACTGAAAGCAAAATATAAAACAAATAGTTATTTCATAAAATAGTAATAAAGTCATAAAAGTTTGGATGTGGAGAAAGTAATTTTTTGAGTCCGAATGTTTACGTTTCTGAATCAAGAAAAGTACTACTTTCATGACCGATTATAGAGGGGCGCTTTTCATCAAGGTCTATGACTCTGCGAATTACACGAAGGAAATAGAAAGAACAATTTCTTTTTGAAGACCATGCTAGTTATATTCCATCATTGCCGGTCGAACCCCGAACTGTCACTAATCAGGATGAACGGATATCCCCTTGGGGAGGCACCATGCCTTGATAGACTGCTGGGTCTCACACTCGCAATCGACCTCAAGTGGAACTCGTATATGCGATCTATTGCTAAGGATGCAGGTAAAATGGTCAGCTCCCTTTACCGCTCCTGTAAATAGCTGACTTCTCGGGCAGTCCTTTACCTTTATAAAAGACAGATCGGGCCAAAAAATGGAGTACTGTTGTAGGAGCAGCCCTGACTTCAATCTCCACCCTCTCTCTCACAGGTAGGATGTGACATGCTGTTCTGTCGCTACTTCCACAGAAAGTGCTCCGACCTACTACATTCCCCGGCCCCGCCAATTCAAACTTTCACGGCAAGGACACTCTCTACAAACCACCAACATTCCCTTCGTATTCCATCGGCGAGAAGTAAGTTCTACTCAAACAGCTTCTTCCCGCGAAGCACTGCTCTGTGAAACCGACTCCCAAGAGGATGTTTCTTCGATCGTTACAATCTTAATATATTCCAATCCTATCCGCACAAATTGCCTCCTACTTCGAGTGGTTCCGGGCCTTGTAAAGGGTGAACTTTACTGTAAAAAAAAAAGGCACAGATTTTTAAAGGCGCCGATCAGCCTGTATTTGAATTTTGGCTGCTGCTACGTTTCTCCTCTACTGCCAATCATCTTCATCGAGTCCTAAACTTAATACACCGAACAAGAATATTTTCCTTAATCGGAAGAAACTAGTTTCTGATATTGTTCTCGTTCTGCCAAACTTTTATCATATTCGCTTCTATTATTCTTAAATAATTACTAATTGTTTCTTCTTTTCCCTTTTTTAATCACCATTATTGCATTTTTCTCGATTACAAACTCCATTGAAATATTTTAACTTTCAGAGCTTGACTGTTTGTCTTAAGGTTTCTAATGTCTTTTTAATTTGGTAAAGATTGCATAATCTGCCAAATTAAATGTTTCGTCTTTTCTCCTGATTTTATAAATCCATATCTTATATTACAATTTTGCTAACTTTTGCAACTGAGCATCATCATCATTCCTACCTGTGGAGATACTGTGTCTTCGTGGAATATACAACTTTTTATTTTGTTCTCTTTAGGAAACATGTTCCTGCTGCAGTTGTACCACTTTTATATTATTATTGTTACTATTACTCATTATGGGTCTCATAAAGGAGGTTAAGTGGCAGCAAGTCTCTTCAATACTTTAGCATTCTGCCTTCATTTATACCACCAACCTTTAATTTCGAATTCTTGCAGACTTTTCCTTGACGTTTCGCAGCTGCTCCCAATGCTCCGATTACAATTGGTATGACACTCACATTTATGTTCCACAATTCCCAGTCTCCGAGGAAGATGGAGATATTTATGTCTTCACTTAGCTTTAGACTTGCTCTGTAGTCATCCTGTATAGCAAATTCTACTGCGTGTAATGGTTTCTTTTAGTTTGCGTCCACAGGATCCAGTATTGTGGCACGAACGTTTGAATATCAAAGACAAAATGGATTTCTGTCTTTTATTCTCTTCGAGAGATTCCAGTCTCTGTATATACAATTGAAATATGAGGTCAGAATATTGTCGCTTGCACAGTTCCCAGGTGATCACCTTTACCACTCAGTCATGTCTGTTCTTTCTCGGTTAACTTGTTATATTTGCTTATTATTTGGTTTATCATCATTATTGTGTTGGAAAGCAGCTGATGTACGGCCATACGAATCATAATTTATCCATTGTGATACACAATCTGATAAGTGTATTGATTATTCTTTTTATACTATTATTCACCCAATATAAGGCCCAAGAGAGACTCAAGGTAGAGGGTTACAGAATAAGGTTGTTGCAATGTCGTAAAGGGTGGCAGTAAGAAATGCATATTATAGTGGTATGGAAGATAGATAACGGTTGACCATAGATTTGAAGACTGTAATGATCGGGTAAGCATCCACTCGGGAGTCTGTTCCGCAAAACAACAGTTCTGGGAAAAAAAGCTGTTTGAATGGAACTTCCTCTTTACTAATGGAATGCGAAGGAAATGAAGACGTTTCGATCTTGTGTACGTGGCATGGTGGGTTCTAGAAGAGAAAAGAGCTGTATTCGTGGAACTGAAGAATATAGCTCGTCTGAATACTTGCATGAAAATAAGGGTAGTGTAGTGAGAGGTTAACAACTTTTCGACCGTGGCGAAGGGATGGGAGGGTGAAAAATATTTTATCAGCCATAAGGCCGCGTAAACGTTTTTGAACTGGCTGGTTAGTGAGAACTAGGCAGCTCAAGTCCAGATATAGTAGCAATAATCCTTTTTTTGCTCTGATCTGACGCTTGTCAGAATCGAGTCATAGCAGGCGGAGTCATGGACATTTAAGAGCGACACAAGGAATCGACCGTTCTTCTAGCATCTTCAGCGATAGTATGAATATACGAGTTTCACTCGGGGTCTCGAGTGAACAACAATCTTAACAGACGTTCAAGGCAAAGAGCCTCATGGAGAGCGTAACCACTGAGAAGGACTGGTGTAAATTTAGCGTCTTTTCGTTAGCGAATGCTACAATTCAGTCTTTCCACCGTTGACCTGTGAGAGCTCGATCAGCGGAGAGATCAGTTACCAGGCTCTGATCATCTAGATTTTTGGAGGTGCATCCATAAACTATGGTATCATCGCAAATATATATACAAATGAACGAAAGGGAGGAAAAAAATTGCTTGTAACGCTAAAATGGACATAGAGGGTATGATGGGTAAATTGTAGCCATTTTATATTTTTTTTATTTCTTTTTTATAGTTCTATGTATTTAATAAATCTTCTTCAGTATAATTCAAGTTTCATTGATAATTATCTTTCATTAATAAAAAGTGCTTTGGACGTTAGTCAGAATACAAAATTAGAATTAGCAACAATAGGATATAAAATAATATATAGAATTGTTTCCTGCATATTTTAAATTGTTATGCTAAAATATTTAACGATACAAAAGTGGATTCCAAAGAGTATTATAAGGTCGTAGCAATCGGAAGGAATGTATTCAAAGATTGAATTAAAGTTATGAAATTCAGAAAATTAAAAACAGGAAAACTAAATTATTTTTATACTTTCTGAAGAGACTAGAATAATGGAAAAAGAAAACAATGTTGAAAAAGGCGCTGAGATTAGATAACTCGAAACAAGCCGGATATCAATTGTATCGTTCTATTAGGTTGGTGCAAAAATAATGACGTAATAATGTCGTTTTTTAACGTTAAAAATACGTCAAAAAACGACATTATTACGTCATTATTTTTGCACCAACCTAATAATAAACGGCCGTCCAGATTCAGCAAATGTTTAAGCATATCGATTGGTCATGTCTTTTATCTTGAAATTTTTCGGGAAAAACCCTTTCCTCTATTTTTGGAAGCTATTCGACAAACGAAGAGACTAAAAGTCGTAAAGAGGAACGAAGATTGTCGTTAAGAACTGATTAAGTCGACACAACGCACGAAAGCGGATTTGGAATAATCAACACAAGTTTCCGTGTAACGGAAAAGGAAAAGAGGAACCGGAAACGGAAATACTGATTGTTGTCCTCGCCCTTAGTTACCGACGGTAAGATTTGACTGACTGAAGGAAGGAGAGCAGAAGAAACGAATCCAGATTTTCGACTCGGTGGCAAGGTGAAAAAAAAAAAAAAATCTTAGAGGCGGTTTTCTTTCATAGAAGGAACATCTGACAAATAACGATTTCATTGATGAAATCACTTTTATAAAAAGGGAAAAGTTTGAGAGAGAAATACAGCAAAAGCTGGTTACAGTTTACATCTAAAAGTCAAAGATACAGAAGTGCTCCCAAATTTTAATTTTAATTTTGACGTCTGATGTATCTAGGTGTTTTTAGAAGGGATTTTTTTTATTAATCCGACAGATTTTTTATCACATTAAACGTTATTTTTAGTGGATACCGGTAGACGCTCCGTTTATATATTAAACAGTATATTTATTTGTTTTCATCTACCGGCCTGAATGTTCGAGAAACCTTTTTAAAGAAAAAAAATTACGCTCTCTGGCAGGATTTGAATTATACATACGGTTTAATAAATAAACGGAGCGTCTACTCAAATACGAGTAGACACTAAAAATAACATTTAATGTGATAAGTATTCAGGTGTATATCTTCTTATCGCGTATATTTTTACTTCTATTTTTATTATTTTTCAATTGTATTATTAGTAACTTTGTAAGGTATGGAGACATACCGGGGTAAACTTCCTTTTGGGCACATCGACGTGGTATATTGGTTAGGAAGTGTCTTGCTAGATCATTTAACGACTGAGTAGAGAGTTCGATCCTCACTGGGTGCCCCATACTTTCAGCCTTGTGCTACGCTTGGAAAATCACTATAAAGGAATCTTTTGTTTCGTAAAATTCTTCATCTAAATCTCTAGATATCTTACCTGTGTATAATCTGTGGTGTGAATTTACTGTAAAGGATTCTGTAATTAGTGTACTAACAATACATTTTCACCTTAACAAGTTACTTTATCTTTTAATATAAACAGCAAGTCGAAATTATAGCCAATCTTATTACGATGAACGATTTATGTATAAGTATATTGTTATGTAAAGGAATCTTTTGAAGCGGGGGGCACCTCGGCGTGGTGTAATGGTTAGAAAGCTTGTCTTGATAGATCAGTTACTACTGGAAAGTGAGTTCGATCCTCACTAGGTGCCCACTACTTTCGGCATTGTGCCACATCTAAGCTACGCTTAGAAAATCGTTTAGGGCGCCTCGAGGCGGTGTAATGGTTAGCAAGCTTGTCTTGATAGAACGATTAAGACTGAATAGTGAGCTCGAACCTCACTGGGTGCCCCATCCTTTCGGCCTTGTGCCGCATTTGAGCTACGCTTGCAAAATCGCTCCTGGTTCTGTAAGCAGACCCCCTTACTACCGGTGTAAACTTCCTTTTAGGCACATCGACGTGGTGTATTGGTTAGGAAGTATCTTGCTAGATCATTTACGATTGAGTAGTGAGTTCGATCCTTACTGTGTGTCCCATACTTTCGGCTTTGTGCCACATCTCATCTACGCGTACCTGTGTATATGTATGTATGTATAATAATAAGAGGTAAAATTTGGGATACATATGAACGATGTATTAACCTGTCTTTTCTTAGGATTTCTAGAAATTGGTCATTTTCAAAACATTTTGCGATATATTGATGTTATAATATTATATTATGACGTTATTAATATATCCACGCAATGCAATATTACTTGATCTAGAAAATAAACTAAACATCAAAAATAAAATAAAATTTACTAATGAATCAGAAACAAACAATAGATTGTTGTTCGTTCATGTAAAATCGCTTTGAAGATGATCCAAAAACAAAAGTCTGCCTAAAATTCACTAGCAAAAATGATCTCATAACTTTTCATTCATACCACAAAAAAACAAAACAAAAAAAAACAATAATTATGGATTTCTACTTAACAGCCGCCTACATCTGCTCGTATCTATCTCAGCTTGTTTAAATCAATACCACTCCTTCCATCTTTGCGTCTTTCTGTTGAAGTCTGTAATTATCTGCCTCTGTTCATTTCAGTGCATTCTCTATCTATCTATCTATCTATCTATCTATCTATCTATCTATCTATCTCTCTATCTAATAATTTTTCAATCCTGTTCTCTTTGTTTGTTTGTTTGTTTGTTTGTTTGTTTGTTTGTTTCTTTCTTTCTTTCCATCCATCTCTCCAATTCTATCTATCTATCTATCTACTCTTTTTTCAATCCTTTTCTCTTTCTTTCTTTCTATCTTTCTTTCTTTCTTTCTTTCCATCCATCTCCCCGATTCTTTCTATCTATCTATCTATCTATCTATCTATCTATCTATCTATCTATCTATCTATCTATCTAATCAAACTTCATACTTGTTCTTTCTTTCTTTCTTTCTTTTATTATTTAAATCAATTTTTCCACATTAAAATTCTTATTAACTTCTAAATGCTTCTAAATACTATATGTATTCTTATATTATATGAGCAGTTTACCTTGTAAGTTTCAGTTCATATTTAATATTATTATTATTAAATAGTCTGAAACTAATTTTGTTATACAGCATCCATTTTTTTTGCAAACAAATAAGTGAAACAAAAGTTTCCTTTTTAAATAAATCGAAAAGATATAAGCCATAGAAACATATTTGATTAATACAATATCCCATGTATCATAATCAAAGATTACTTGAATATTTTATGTTATCATATTCGATAACTTTCATTCACTGACTTTAACCTTTTCTACTGTTTCGACTGTTTCATTATTACACTTATCGATTCATTTCCACAGATCGTCTTCGCTTGTTGCTTTCCATTCTTCATATAAATTTCTTTTAAGGATGATCTACAAGTTTTTTATTCGATTAATGTCTAGGCATATTAGGGAGTTTTTTTTAATTTGATGTCTCTGAAAAATCTTTTGGCAAGGAGAGCAATAATCAGCTTTGTATAATATGAAGGATCCTTAGTCTGTGTGTATAGTATTCTGGGAATATATTACTCCACGTGTATAGAACCCTAGGTGTATAGTACCCTGTGTGCATAGAACGCTGCGTGTATAGTGCGCTGCCTGTATAGAACTCTGCATGTATAGTAATCTGGGTGTATAGTAGCCTGGGTGTATAATACCTTGCAAGTATCGTACATTGCGTGTATAGTACCCTGCGTGTATATTACCTTCCGTGTATAGTGGCTTGGGTGTATATTAACTTGCGTGTATACTACCCTGGGTGTATAGTATCCTGCGTGCTTAGTGTATAGTACCTTATATAGTACCCCGCGTGTATAGTACTTTGCATGTATAGTACACTCTGTGCATAGTACCCTGCATGCATAGTACCCTGCCTGTATAAAACCATGCGTGTATAGTAACCTAGGAGTATAGTACCCTTCCTCCATAGTTCCCTGGATGTATGGTACCCTACGTGCTACAGATTACAACCAAGAAACTATAAGTTGTAATCGTTACCATTCAAAAAACATTTTTCGAAGACTTTACAATAATGTACCATTTTTGCACTGATCTTGATGTCGTCATCAACCTTTTAAGGGTAGAATAATTTTAATACCTACGATATCAGCCCTCGTTGTTCTCTATGTCGTGTTGGTTGAGAGTTTTCATGAAGAACCCGACTTCTAACCCTGCCAACAGGTTTTATAGTCCAAACAAAATAAGTTAACCGAAACAGTACCCCGTAATTGTATATTCCTTAATGCTGGTGAATCTGTTTTCATCTACCTCTTCATTCGGCGTAAATGTTTCTTTCTATTTAAAGATGGCAGTTTAATTGTTTTCATGTATTTAAGTAATGTTCTTGAGCATCGACATATTTCCCCTCTGGCTTCCCATTTGTAACATCAGCTTCTTCAAATATTTTTCTGCTGGCCAATCTACTTCTTTTGTTTATTACATTTTAAGTTTTCTCAAATTTCCTTTGGTGACCTTTTTACAGAAAGTTTGTTTTTCTTATCATGTCAGTGTTTTCAGTTTCTTTTTTGATTGTCTGCAGTTTCGTTTCAACTTTTTCGCAATTTCCAACATTATGTCCACATTAATCATCTGCTTTCTCTTTTGAAGGTATATTTTTCTTAATGCCAGAACTTCGGTGCATGGATCAGTTATAATAAATTTAGTATAGGAGATAAAGAAATTGAACATAGAATAGGCGTAGTTTTTTTTTTCAACAACGCAAGATGCTACAAAGCCAAAACAGTAATCTAAAAAACAGAGCCGACTCTTCTATGAATGTTATGCATGGCGCCAAAACCGTTCAGAAATATCCCAACTGTATATAACCGCTTTTCCAGATCAATGATTAAATATGTCTTCGAGCGAATAAAGTCTGTAGGTTTTAGGGAGGACCATCCTCGTGTACTATCGCTACGGATTCACAAGCAAAAAACTACCAAATCACTTGAGGCCTTTCAACAAAAACAACTAAAAAGATGGCACATGTACCTCGAAGTAAGAGTTATTAAATATTCAAGATGTTGACGCTCCACGCCTCTTCGAACAAAAGGAAACCTCCGTCAGTACTGGAAATAGCAAAACAGAAACCTATTTATCAGAAAATCGTTTTAGTAGAAAGATTTGACAAATTTTAACTGATAGTAGTGCCGAATGTTTCCATATTAAGAAACGGTTCATATTACCATTACCGTTACTATAGCTATATTTATATATCTGAAATTAAAAAAATAAATACCATATAATATAACACCCCTTACCAATAGGGTCACATCCTTGGTCACAGTAACCAATTAATATAACGCTATTCGCCGCAGCCTACATCCATGTGTAAACATGTTTAGTGGCTCAGTCCTCAAGTCTTAGAACGACATCATAACCAAGGCTAACTCTGCGCTGGTCAATAATGACGCTGGTTCAAGTTGGTTGGTGGTCGCTGGCCGCTTCGATCCACACTAACTCTGCCCACTCTGTATTCTTGGTCTCAGAGCGTTGGAAAATCGAAGGTCGTAGTCTCGCAGCGCTGGTTCAAGCCGTGGCGGAAGCTATATTAAGGAAAAATATCTTTATGACGAAAAATAAAACGAAAGATTCGTGGGGTTAAACTTCAATTGGATTATATAGCTCTTGGTACAAGAAAAAAATAACCCTACCCGCATCAATCTTTATAGTGACACTAGGCCATGACTAAATTTCTGGAAGAGCTGGGATCAAAGTCTTGTAATCTGGAAATCTGGTAGCAGCTAACATGGATTTCAGAGGCACTCGATGCGGGTTCTCAGTACAAAGTCTATGAGTTCCCCAAAGTCATCTGCTTATACGCACTTCGGCCTCAAACTGACCTGGGGTCGAAGGGTTCTAGGGATTCGGTGATTCCAAATTTTCATTAATTCCAATAATGGTTTTCTTTTTTCCTAAATTTCTGCTTTCTTAATCAACTTTCCAAATTTGGCGAATTATCCACCTTCCTTGGGAGTAGTCACATGGGTTGCTCCACACTTCTCCAACCTGCTTCACTTCACATCATGCACCGCTGCTCCACACAGACGGGGCTAATTTCTGCCAATTTCTACTCCTTTCTCGGTATTCTAACTCTGCCCAGTTCTCAGAGTTGTGACAAATCTAATTTTTTAAAGTGCGCAGGAGAGAGAGCGTCGTATATTCTCTTCATTAATTTAATTTCTTTGACTCCTTTCCTGAACCCGGATCGTTTTCATAATCCTACCCCTCGCAGAAGGTTCATTTTCTGTTTTCATTTCTCAATTCGTTTCCGCTAACGAAACTATAATTCTATGACATGTATTTTTCGAATTTTCCAAGAAGGAGATAAAACCATTTCTCAATTTGTTTTTCCTGCATGCCAAATTTTCGATAGATAAAAAAAAGTAAACTCTTGGTGCCTCGTTCCAATTAGTAAGGGTGAAACAAGCCAGGTGGCTTTTTTTTGTTTACTTCTACATTACCAAGAAAAATGTCTTCCATTCTCTCTTCCTCTACCTTCCAGTTTACATTTCATTTTGGGTGTAACCCTTTTTCTGCTTAGAATTAATGTTTAACCACCCCATAGCTTCAGTATCTCAATATCAATAAATATGCTGTTATTTACAATATGCTACCCTCATTCCCTTCGTATTCCATTAGTCCACTCGAGCAGCTTTTTTCCCACGAACGGCTGCTTTGTGGAACCGACTCCCAAGAGGATGCTTCTTCAGTCACTGTAATCTGAACCTGTTCAAGTCTAGGGTTAACCGTTACCTTCCTCACATATCCGCATAAGCAGTGACTCCGTCTATCTCGAGTGGCTTTCGGGCCTTGTACAAGGTGAACATCAGTGTAAAAAAATCATGAAAAAGCCCTCATGACATAACAGAATCTTAAACTTTATAATTAATCGTAAACTCTGTGTGGCGCCATGTTTTTCTCGTCTGAGTCCATCCTTCACATCTACAAATTTCTCCATGCATTGAATACTGTTACCATATCTGGTCTGGTGACCCGCTGTTCATCTCAAGGTTCCCGATAATATCCGAAGACGGATATGCAAGTGATCGGTGCTGACCTGGCATTTCAATTCCAGTCACTTTCTAAACAGATATGATATGGTTTCTCTCTATTTATTCTACAAATATTGTCATGGCAACTGACGAGGTATTTTCACTGGTGTCCCGTCTGCATGAATTTAAGCGTGCTACTAGGTTGGCAGCTCGGTCTCCTTCTTTTACTGTCAAAACAGTTAAATGTAGCCGTCTCTTCTACTTCAACAGCTTCTTCTCTCGCACTTCCAGGCAGTAGAACTCCCTTCCTCTTACTTACTTCCCTGATAACTTAATCTTCAAAAATTTAAATGTAATGTCAATCGACATCTTCTGATGCCTTGATCTTGGTCCGCGTTCTTCTTTTTATCCTTTCCCCATAAGCTTCTCTTTTATTTTACTTTCACTTTCTGTAAATCCCTTGCCTGCTAGTAGCGCTTCCGCATTGCTTGGGTCGAAATGCTTAAAAGATACTTTTAAGTAAAACACATATAAGCTGAAATTCGCATGGTATCGTTATTATATAAAGAGAAGGATATTCTGAAAGAACTTTATCAAAACCAGCTGCTGTTTAATAGAAATATTATTATGAAAACATATACATGCAAAATACAATCTGACATTATCTGTTTATCATGACGTAAAACAGTCACTAAATTTTTTTTCAGTAACTTCTGTAGAACTTTGTTGATCGTCAATGCTAGATGTCATGTTAGTTTTTTTCAACGATTCCTTGTATCTCTACCGTGGCGCTCCTTTGTGTGCATATGTATGGAAGTCAGAAAGAGAGAGAGAGAGAGAGAGAGAGAGAAAGAGAGAGAGAGAGGGTGGGGGGAGAAAGAGAGAGTCGTGAATTATGTACAACGCTAAGCCTATAATTTACTAAAGAATTCACGTCACCGTTCGGCTTCTTTCCAGTGTACAGTCCTTACATAATTTATTGGTTGCTTGTTTTAGTTTAGCGGCATATCAACACTTCTATGGGTTATTTAACGCCGAAATCTAAATATGTTGTACGCAATTTTATGGCTACAACTACACATATTTTATATATAATGTAATGCTTTTAAGGAAAAAGTATGATTTTACACACACACACACACACACACACATACACACATATATATATATATATATATATATATATATATATATATATATATATATACAAAGACCGATAAATGTTATTTAATACTGTTTACTATAAACAGAGCATTTACTTAACTACTTGTATCTATAAAAAGAATGTTAAACATAAAAAATGTCTTTAAATAATTGTCGGACTTTTTCCATTTCATAATATATATATATATATATATATATATATATATATATATATATATATATATATATATATATATATATATATATATTCATAACGTGTGACATCATTTGTTTACATTTGATACGCCATGAACAGTTATGAATGTACGTGAGAGATTCATGGAAAATTGAAGTTTATAAGCAGTCAATTCGACCGATCCTTTGTGGCCGAGCGGTAAGGCACGTCAGGCTGGATGACATTTCCGTGTAGGATACAGGTTCGAATCCTGTCGAAAGACGAACATTTTCTAGGAAAAGTTCTCGGATTTTCATGCCGGTTAATTTTATTTAATACTGTTTATTATAAACAGACCATTTAATTAACTACTTGTATCTATAAAAAGAATATATAAACATAAAAAATGTCTTTAAATCATTGCCGGACTTTGTCTATTTCATAATATATATATAATCTGGAGATCCTAAAATGTATTTTTATATTTTTTAGTATTGCATTGATTATCATTTTCTTATAAAAATGTCATGCTGGCAATTTTTACTATAAATAGGTATTGTTAGTTTTAATCGGTATCAAAATATAAATATGTTGTACGCTAATTTATGGCTTCAATTACAGATATTTTGTACATAATTTTATACTTTCAGGGTAAACGTATGTATTTTAGATATATCGTTTGTATATGATAAAAATTCTTACTGGTAATTTTGCTATAAAAATGTATGCAAAATATAAAGTGCTGTATTGATTGACATTTTACTATAAGTGTTTTACTATAAGTGATTTTTCTTATAACTATATTGTTGGTATTATAATTTATTTTTATAATTAGTGAACCACTAAACAAAAATAAAACGCTATTTTTCTATAGCTGGGACCCTAACAAGTGCTACCACCTCGGGTCAAGGATGGATCTGAGGACAACAGCAAATAAGAGGCGGCTCTCAACTCCTCAACTCCCCCCCACCAAATTTCCCAATCAGAGTCTATGCTGACGGATACAGTTTCTCGTCATACTCAGAACTAACATCATGTATCTAATATAAATTTTCTTTGTGATTAAATTCATTACTGCCGACCCTATTAGTTATAGAAATAAAAGTATTAATTTTAGGTTTATAAGAAATCTATTATTAAATATAGATTTTTATCTGTGACACATTAATGGGAAAATAAATATATATATATATATATATATATATATATATATATATATATATATATATATATATATATATATATATATATATATATATATATATATATATATATATATATATTTTCCCATTAAAGTTGAACATCCGATTTTTAGGACGGTGGACATTAATGTGTCACAGATAAAAATCTTTATTTAATATTTATTTATTTTAACGTCAAAGAGCGGCGTTATTGCGTCATTGTTTCTGCCCCGGCCTAATACATTTATTTCAATTAAATAAAATATAGTTAAAAAAAAACTAATAATGAAAATATTTTAAAGTTGTAATTATAATTGTAGTTAATTAAAATTAATTCTAACCTAAACTTCTTTTAAATTGAAATTAAATAAATAAATTAAGTTTACTAAATCAGTGAAATGAATTAGCTATTTTGGCCATAAAAAAAAAAAAAAAAAATTAAAATCGTAATATAATTGTAAAATAATTTTACTTACTGTAAGTAATCCTAATTCTTAAATACATTCACTTCTATTAAATGAAATTATAGTTAATAAAACTAATAATGAAAATATTTTAAAATTGTAATTAAAATTGTAGTTAATTAAAATGAATTCTAACCTAAACTTCTTTTAAATTGAAATTAAATGAATAAATTAAGTTTACTAAATCAGTGAAATGAATTAGCTATTTTGGCCATAAAAAAAAAAAAAAAATTAAAATCGTAATATAATAATTGTAAAATAATTTTACTTACTGTAAGTAATCCTAATTCTTAAATACATTCACTTCTATTAAATGAAATTATAGTTAATAAAACTAATAATGAAAATATTTTATAGTTGTAATTAAAATTGTAGTTCATTAAAATGAATTCTAACCTAAACTTCTTTTAAATTGTAATTAAATAAATAAATAAAGTTTACTAAATCAGAGAAATGGAAATTTACTTAAATAAAATTCAAGTATAAAATTTAAAAAAATAGTAATATACTTGATGTGATAATAATTCTACAAACTGTAAGGGATTCTAATTACATTTAATTGTTCTTGAAAGAAATATAGTATATTAAAAATTAAAAGTAAAAATATTTCAAATCGTAGAAAAAGTATTCTGACGTAGACACCTCCTAAAAATCTTTAAATATACGAACGAAAAAAAAGCCGTAAGAATTTTAGCCGTTAAAAAAAAAAAAAATCCAGACGACACGCTTTTAACGGATGTTAGATTTCATTGAAAAATACACCCCTACCCACTACCAAAACGTAACAATAACTGATACATTAAAACATAGACATATTGAACACCCAGACACCCCTAGTCTAGCAAAATAAATTTATCTGTAACCTTGGAAACATGAATTTTGTTTTAGCTGTGTATTTAAAACCCAGTAATTTTTAAAGTTACTCCAAAATTCGCTTGAGGATGAAATGGAACTAATGTCTTTAATTTAAGTACAAAATTAAATTCGGGGCTTTTAGCTTCCATTTTTGAAACATGGTTGGAACTGTGTAGCGAAAAACCATATTTTAAGTTTATTAACTTATAATATATATATATATATATATATATATATATATATATATATATATTATTGGTATTTACCTGCAAAGACGCGCAAGAATCAAGTACTGAATGAAATTCTAACTGATTACTGTAAAGAATTGCTCTATTAGAGACGCAGGTCTTGCTGACCATTTCACCACAGTAGGTGTCTTCGTGAATACCAATGATTTCTTTCATGTAATTTTAGATTCTCAGTGTTAACATTAACATTAATGTCGTTTTTTGACGATTTTTTTGATTATCGTTCACCCATTTATCCAACTTTTTTGACTTCCCTATTTGCTTTAAATGGCGAACGACTGTTGAGTAGTCGACCTCGAGTTCAACAGCAACGTCTCGTGTGGTTTTGCGAGGATCGGCTTCAATTAAGGCTTTCAAATGTTCGTTATCAACCGCAGTCGGCCGGCCGCGACCGTCTTCATCTTCGAGGCTCTCGTCTTCATTGCGAAATTTCTTGAACCACCGTTGTGCCACACTTTTGTTAGTGGTTCCTGGGCCAAACGCATCATTGATATCACGAGCTGTCTCGGCAGCTTTTCGGCCTAGTTTGAACTGGAACAAGAAAATCGTGCAGATTTGAATTTTGTCCATGCTGTCGAAAAGGCTGCAAAAAAAATGAATGAAGAGATTGAGAACTCTAACGAATAACACGATTCGATAGAGCAAAAAACGCGCTTCAAAATGATATATAACATGGCTATATATATCAATGAATTAATTCAGAAATCATATATAAAAGTAACATATGTGAGAAAACGACATTATTTTTGCACCAACCTAATATGTAATTTTGGTAAATATATCAGTTAAAATGAAATGTCATTATATGTTATGGCGACATTTAGACGACAATTTAACCATCGCACCCTGTATAAATTAGAAATGGTTTTATTAGTTTTATTATCAGTTTATTTGATAATGTGAATCTTTTCATGTAAGTTATTGGTTATCGCGCCGAGGCGGAGGTTAGCTTACAGACAAACATCATTCAGAATTGAAGGTTTTTTTGGGAATTGTAATATCAGACGACCCCAAATTTGTAAGGTTTGGTTTGGTTTGTTTTATGGCATATCAACCTCACTGGGTTATTTAATGCCGACAAGATTTTTATTGCTGGCAATTGTTTTTTTCAAAAAATGTATTGCTGGTAATATTTTTTCCTTCAAAAATGTATCGCTGGTAATATTTTTTCCTTCAAAAATGTATTGCTGGTAATAATTTTTTTCTTCAAAAAGTTATTGCTGGCAATAATTTTTTTACGAAGTATTTCTGGTATTAAAACCTATTTTTACACTTTCATGGTGTTTTTACCATGAAAGTTTCGGAGTTAAATATTTTCCCATAGCTGGGACCCTAACAGGTGCTACCACCCCGGGTAATGGTAGACCTGGGAAAACTAGCAATTAAGAGGTGGCTCCACGCTACTCAAAATTGCCTCTCGGACGTAGATTATCGTTTTACCTAGGACGCGGATGTAGTTTACCGTCATACCCAGGACGGCAATTTGTAAGAGTGATTTTTTTGCATTTAAAGGTAGCCATACGCGGAAATATAGGAAATAATTTAACGTGTTAGTGTGTTGGGAAACTGATGACATATTTTACCGCTAAGAATTCTTGGTCAACCAACCAAAGCAGAATCACGGTTGAATATAATCGTAATCAGCGTCTCTAGAATTTGCTTATCCATCCTCAATCCGACGGTCTACCGTTTATATTGCATGTCAAAGTTCAATTGGAAAAAAAATTGACAACTGGTAATTTGTTTTCCTCATAAGCTTTCGCTTGAAAACCAAACACAACGTTTCACCATCTGCAGCCGACTTCTAACGAGGAATCTTTTTGTATTGCATTGTTACAGGTGATGAAAAATGATATTTACACTATTTACATTGTTCGGACTGTTGCACTCATTTTTGTTGTTATATTCACGACGTTTCGGCCTTCTTCAGGTAATTGGAATTTCGAACCGAACCCTTTATTTAGTCTACTGTCGTTGATTTTACTAGTTTGACTTGCCATGTCCCTTTCGGATATCTCAGTTTTAGTTATTTCCCTTTAGTAACTGAACTCTCCAAGTTTTTGATCACCACTGCTGTGGCCAGGTATTGAACTCACAACTGTTTGGGTCAAGTCACTGGATTACTTCAACCAACGCTCTTATAAACTAGGCCATGAAAACAAATGAAAAATGGGTTTTGCATGTCAATAAAAAAGGGACAAGACATTGATTATCATAAAAATGAGAAACCAGTGCAAACATCAAAAACAGGGACAACTTCCATAAAAATTCTTTCTTTGTTTCTGGTGGAATATGAAAGATTTCGTTCATTACGTGTCACAACAACATTGAAAGACTATTAATGATGACGTTCAGTGCTAGCAACTAGATCGGGTAAACGAAGAATTATATAGAAAGTGTTATATTTTGATAAAGAGTAAAGGTTTTATTCTTCAGTATGACAATGCAAAGGCACACTTGGCAAAATAAAATCAAGGTAAGGTAAGACATTCATCTGATTGAACATCCGACATTGAAATTTGTGTCTGCATGAAGAGGAGGGAAAAGTTAAAAATTTAAATTTTAAAATAACTGAAAAGAATTAGTAATTTTAAAATTTTTAATTTATATCGACTTTAAAGTAACACAAACACTTTGGGAATCAAAAAGAAATCTTTTTAAATTTAGTTTAGTTAACACCCTTCAAAACTTTGTGAATGAGGATGTCAATTTTATTTCTTCAAAATCCAAAGAATTAGAGTTAAAGTGAGAATTTTCGTGACGTGAGTTTTTGATGTTCTGCAGAGTTTGTGATTTGAAGAACTCTACTCAATTGAAATTCCACAGAACGACATATAAATGATAACACTGCAGTACAAATGTAATTTTTTTGTCTATTGAATTAAATTTTGACTGTTCTAATGTAATTTGGGGTGCGCTGAGCACGACTTTTATCTGGTCCTGATTTTGAAGGTTTTAATTCTTATCAATTATCGGGAGCACGAGTGGATCAATAAGCGTTGACTTAAAAATGGTTAATTTTCTGCTAGAACAACAAGGAGGGTATACAAAATATCTCTGCTTCCTTTGTTTATAGGACAGCAGAGCCAAGGAAGAACATTATTTTAAACAAATCTGGCCAACACGAACATCACTGTCGGAGGAAAAAAAAACGTAAATAATTCACCTTTAGTGAGCAGAGATAAAATTCCATTTCCTCCTCTGAATATCAAATTAAGCTTCGTTAAACAAAATTTGTAAAAGCTTTAGATACGAACGGCGAATGTTTCAAATACATAACTTCAAAATTTCTAAGTTTTAATTATTAAAAAAATCATGGCGGAAATTTTCGACGGTCCACAAATAAGACCATTAATTAAAGACAGAAATTTCTCTAATATCATGAATGACTGTGAAAAAATACCTGGGTCTCATTTATCGACTGGATAGAAAACATTTTAGGCAATTATAAAGCAGATATCTACGAAGAAATCGTAAAAATATTTAAAAGGACTACAAAGAGTTAGTTTGCAATATGAGCGTCAAAATGCATTTTTTAAATAGCCATCTTGAATAATTCCCAATTTAGGTGATACAAGTGACTAACAAGGGGAGAGATTCCACCAAGATATCAAAATTAAGTAAAAACGGTACCAAGGGCACTGGGATTCCCACATGATGTTTGATTACTGCTGGTGTATGAAAGGAGATCAACAAGCAAGAAAGTCTTGTAAAAGAATGTTTTTGCCACAGTGAAATCTTTGTGTCTGTTTTATTATTTTAAGTCATTTCTATCGTCATAATGTAATTCTACTATAGAAATGAATTTTTTGAATAGCAATCTTGACCAATTTCCAAGTAAGTCATGAACAATGGGAGAGATTCCACCATGATATCACAATTAAGGAGAAATGGTACCAAAGCTGATGCGATTCCCACATATTAGCAAATCAGTCAGCCTCAGGGACTGTCTCTACTGTAGTGAGTACAATCCTTACTGGCGGCCAGATTGAAATGAGCTTTTGAAATAGAAATCGTTTGGCATTAACATTTCAAGAGTTAATTTGACGATTGATGTCATTCTTTATGCTATGTTTATTATCACAATATTTCAGCCAGTGAAGAAAGTACCACAGTGTTTCAGCCAGTGTATAGCCTTTTTCAATCAGTGAAGAAAGTACCACAATGTTTCAGCCAGTGTATAGCCTTTTTCAATCAGTGAAGAAAGTACCACAATGTTTCAGCCAGTGTATAGCCTTGTTCAATCAGTGAAGAAAGTACCACAATGTTTCAGCCAGTGTATATCCTTGTTCAATCAATGAAGAAAGTGTTTTAAAAATAGCAAGGTTTGATGGGAAATAGACTTCATTTTATTGTTGGAATTGATTGATGCAACCGTAAGTTTTATTCTAATAGTTTCGTCTCTCGCACTTCTCGCCTGTGGAACTCACTTTTGGCTTCTTGATTTCCTGTCAACTACAGCCCTAAAAAAATTAAATACAACCTCTATCATCATTTATTGCTTCCTTAAAACCTATTCTTTTAGTGTCCGTTCTCGTCAATAATGTTCTCGCAATTTCTTTCATTCTCGGTGACCTTTTATTTGGAGTGAAATGAAAAACAAATGTGTCGATAAAACTTTGATCGTATTAATGGTAATGAAAGAAGCGGAAATAAGTATTGTCGTGAAGTGGTTAGTGAAATATTTCGTCAGTATGATGCGAAATATAGACTGTGATAGTATATTGAAATTCCAATGGGAGAGAAAAAGTGACCGTTTCCATTAAAATTAAAACAAACAGCCGGTTTGGAGACAAAAGATATAAGAAAAGAATCGCACTCTAGTTGATAGAATTGGTAGGAAATAAAAGATCGGTTTGGAAAGTATCTAACCTTTTTGATCATCTCGAGAACAATAGCATGGCCTTGAGTTAGCTTGGCAACAAATCCGAGGGGACATTTCTGCGTGTACATGAACATATACTATCCCATGAGGTTGCTCAATCGGCGGCGAGAGGCAGTTGAGCGAGCCTCAGTACTTTTTGAATAATGTACTTAAGAGACCGTGTGTGTAGATAATCCAAATCACATGCATCAATCAGGATGATCTCTCTCTCTCTCTCTCTCTCTCTCTGTACGATTCAGATTTGATACCAAGCAAATTCTGGCTATTGCCGTTAAAATGAAAACGATTTCAGAACGTAGGACGGATTAAAGAGACGTCGAGGAAGACGTTAACTGGTTTTTGGAAGGATAATTACACGAGGTCTCAAAGGAAGTAATTTGAAGGGAACTAAGGCGCCATTGATCTAGGTAGGCCATTTTATTGTTAATATTAAATTGCTGGATAATTTCCGGATTAACTTCATGTATTGGGTAAAAAAAAATCCATTAAGAACTTGACAGGATATTTTTTTATAACCTCATCAAAATAAACCAAAATATACAAGTGAAAAATGTATTTAATAAGATCCTATTTGATGTCTTTAGTTCGTTATTGTCAGACTATGCTGAAAGGTGTTGCCTTCGAACCTAATTAGTTTGAATCCAATATAAATAAAGCTTTCGGCTTTGGGGATAGTAGCCAGACTGACAAGTCGGACAGCTGTGATGCTGGTGTCAGTCACTTCCCTTCCTTTTTTTTTCTTAAACATTGAGTCTGACTCAAACCCAGTGTCAAGTCTTCCTTGACGGATCACGCATCTGTTGACGGAAGACGTTAAGTGCCTCTTCATTTCTTATTTCCGTTGAATTGTTTGTCTCGCGCGCTCTTCACTTATATCATCAGATATTTCCAAGGATTGGTTTGTCGGATATTTACATATATCTCTCTCATTTTCTCGCCTTCTTTCTCTTTCGTCTGATGTGTTTCACCTTCTCTCTCCTTAACACACAAAGCCTACGAATATGCAAACGAAATTGTATACTCAAAGTCACATGTGTCAGCTCATATACATATATATATGTGTGTGTGTGTGTTTGTATATATGTGTGTGTTTATGTGTGTGTGTGTGTATGTGTATGTATGCGTGTGTGTATGTATAAATCGTACCTAACAACAACTGTAGCATACCAATTTGAGAGGACCGTCTGTATGTTTGTAAATCAAGACACACATTCTAATTTCTATTGATTTTTTCTAAGACTGTATATATATATATATATATATATATATATATATATATATATGTGTGTGTGTGTGTGTGTGTGTGAAGAAATATAGTTTTAAGGTGCGGTATATTATAGGATAAAGTGCTCAATATTAGAGATAGATCGTATGTAAATATAAATATAAAAGTGAACATGGAAGTCAACACTCAGAGGCGACACACTGTTTCATGCTAGACGCAATCATCAGGCCGTGTACATATATATATAAATATATATATATATATATATATATATATATATATATATTATGTACGAAAGAGCCCTTTAGAAAAAAAAAATTCTTTAGACACTTCACGACGTATTATGGTGCCAACAGCTATCTGTCGCTGTGACTGAGCAGACGATGTGCGTACATGAATGCCATCATTCGCTTTGAAATAGACACCCGGCCCTCTTTCTTTTGGCCTCTTTCCGAAGATGACTGATATGAGGATACAAATCAACTCTTATGCCCAGCCGTTTCCATAGTAATTAACTTTTCTGATGAACATGTTTACAAAGATGCATTAATTTCAAGATAGGTTATTCCTAAATTTTCGGTTGAGTATGAAAGAGGGCTTGATACTTTAATTCAATTTAATTTCAATAATTATATTGAGGTTTTTGGCTCTTGTTTTTGAAACATGAGAACTTTTATGTCGCGAAGGAATCATATTTTTTTAAAAAATAATTATAATTTAAGCTTCTGTATGGAGCACTGTTTTTTTTAAAATAAAAACAAAAATACTAAAGAACCCCGTATTACTTACCTAACGTGTTATTTTCTATTTTTCTACATATATATACAGTGTATCACAAAAGTGAGTACACCGCTCACATTTCTTCAAATATTTAAGTATATCTCTTCATGGGACAGCACTGAAAAAATTACCTTTTGACACAATGAAAAGTAGTCTGTCTGCAGCATATATAACAGAGTTAATTTCTTTTTCCCTCAAAATAACTCAAAATATAGCCATTAAAAGCTAAATCCCTGGCAACAAAAGTGAGTACACCACTAAGAAACTACACCCCTAAAAAGTGAGTACACCCCTAAGAAACTACACCCCTAAATGTCTAAATTGAGTACTGCTTTTCATTTTCCCTCCAAAATGTCATGTGACTCATTAGTAAGGTAAGTTCGTTAAATAGCTAAGTTCGTCGAAGGCCTTCGTTTGCCGTATACGGACTCCCGTAATGCGCCTCGGCAGTGGTAGGTCGGACCAGTACATTGAACTAGTGCCAATTTTCGAAGGTGTATTCAAATTTGTAGTGCTGCTCTAACACTCTCTCTTACCGGTCACTGAAAGTTCCAACATGGCACCACATGGCAAAGAACTCTCTGAGGATCTTAAAAAACGTATTGTTGCACTACATAAAGATGGCCAAGGCTACAAGAAGATTGCCAACACCCTGAAACTGAGCTGCAGCACAGTGGCTAAGATCATCCAGCATTTTAAAAGAGCAGGGTCCACACAGAACAGGCCTCGGGTAGGTCGCCCAAAGAAGCTGAGCGCACGTGCTGAGCGTCACATCCAAATGCTTTCTTTGAAAGATCGGCGTAGGAGTGCTGTTAGCATTGCTGCAGAGATTAAAGAGATTGGGATTCAGCCTGTTAGTGTTCAGGCCATACGCCGCACACTACATCAAATTGGTGCGCATGGTTGTCACCCCAGGAGGAAGCCTCTTCTGAAGGCAATACACAAGAAAGCCCGCAAACAGTTTGCTGAAGACATGTCAACAAAGCCCATGGATTACTGGAACCATGTCCTATGGTCTGATGAGACGAAATTTAATTTGTTTGGTTCTGATGGCCTTAAACATGTGTGGCGGCGACCAGGTGAGGAGTACAAAGATAAGTGTGTCATGCCTACAGTCAAGCATGGTGGTGGGAATGTCATGGTCTGGGGCTGCATGAGTGCTGCAGGTATTGGAGAGTTACAGTTCATTGAGGGAAACATGAACTCCAACATGTATTGTGAAATACTGCAGCATAGCATGATCACCTCCACCCAGAAACTGGGTCGCAGAGCAGTGTTCCAGCATGACAATGACCCCAAACACACACCCAAGACAACCACTGCTTTACTGAAGAGGCTGAGGGTAAAGGTGATGGACTGGCCAAGCATGTCTCCAGACTTGAACCCAATAGAACATCTTTGGGGCATCCTCAAGCAGAAGGTGGAGGTGCGCAGAGTCTCAAATATCCGCCAGCTCCGCGAAGTCGTCATTGAGGAGCGGAAGAGCATTCCAGTGACTACATGTGAAGCTCTGGTATTGAACTCACAACACTTTGGGTTTAATCACTGGCTCAAACTACGTCTTTATCCAGTGGATAAAGATTGATTTTTCTCTAGGACCTTATATATATATTGTCCTGGGTATGGCGATAAACTACATCTGGCAGCAAGGCCTCTGATCGGGAGATTGGGGGTTTTGAGGAGTTTCACCTGCTCTTAATTGCTGTTGTTCACAGGTTCCCACTAACCTCGGACGGTAGCATTTGTTAGGGTCCCAGCTATGACCAAATAATGAAACACAAAAAAAAAAAAAAAAAAAAATTCTATGCAAGTACAAAAATAAATATTTATAGTAAAGATACCAGCAATACATATATATTTAAAAACTGACCAACAAGAGCTATTGAGAGTAAATTGACCAGAAATACACTTTTATAGCAAAATGACCAACAATACAATTCATTTATAGTTGAAGGCATACAGATGCGTTCAAAATATTTAGATTTCGGCATTAAATAACCCATTGAGGTTGATATGGCGCTGAAAACATCGACCAAATCAGCCAATATATATATATATATATATATATATATATATATATATATATATATATATATATATATATATATATGAACGTGTTTGTAGGGAAAGTGAAACCGGCAAGTCAAATACCGACCTTGGAATTCCATCTCTTCTAAGTTATAGATTAAATAGAAAAAAGAAGCATTGCAGCCTTTCCAGATAAATAACGACTATGGATTCCATGTCTTGGAGAAGAAATGGGAAAATCACCCCACTATCTTTCGCAAGAAGTTTTATCTATTTATAGATAATGGATAAAAGGTTAAGTGGAGAATGAGTGCGTTTTTGATTAAATAATTTAGACGCATTATGTCTAATTTATTTTTAATCCTTTCAAGTCCACGAATTAATTTCTTGCAGTCTGTAGAAAATTGATGAAAAAAAATTCCAAAATTTCAATTCAAATTATTTTAATTTTCCGAAGTACTTTCAATCCCATCTGAGATCATCTTCAGGGGTTGCATTTCTACGGATGTGTTATGCGTTAACACCGTAAACTGAAAATATTTTTTCACCGCTATATAAAGGAGGAAACTTATATGATTTTTTAAAAGATTTGTTAACTGTATTACTTTAATTTAGTATTTTTCATAAAATATTTTGCTGCTACAAACATTTAAGAACTTTGTAGCTATACTTGTAGTTGACTTTATTTTTTGCCGACAATTACAACAACAACGATGACGAGAAGGCTTACGTTTTACTTGAACGATCATAGTTCAATTTCAGAACATTTAAAGAAACGCTCACGTCCACATTCACGGTTTAGACAGATATTAGTCGAAAATACATTAGTGCTTCATCAAAATAATAATAAGCAAAAACTTAAAATTCTGGAAGCTCTTTATATAAGAGAATTGCGGCCAAAAATAAATAGTCTACTAAGAATGCATTTCAGCTCCGAACTGTTTACGTTAGATTAGGTTTCAGAACGGAAATGTATTATCGAGAAAGATCGTCGAAGATGGTTGTTTATATGTGCGATTAAGAGAGATACCGTTTTACAGGTGAATATTGAGAATTGGCATATTGTGTGAGAAATGAAGAAAAAGTTTGAAAGAAAACTGAGACTATGTATAAAAACAATCAGAAAGAGACAGCTAAAATTTTGCCTTATGTAATGAGGAAATAAAGTTTGGAAAAGTTAACATTCAAATGAATAGAAGAAAAGAGCTAGGAAATTACTTTTCAAATGGATGAAGGAACACAAAGATAGCAAAGATACTGATGTGAGCAATAAAAGACAGGAAGCTGTGGAGAGCCATTATTTTGTGTCACAATTGACATCTATAATCAACAATGTTTTTTTTGTGCACATATGTGTACAATTCTTTCGACCATATACCAGCATAGATAAGATGGATGTAGGTTTGAAATTTAAGAAATTCCTGTGGAACCAAGAAGAAAAGCTTTTCTTTCAGCACATGTGCAGTTTTGTTAAAAATTGTGACATAGTAGCTTTCCCAGCTGACAAAAATGTCGGTTTGGGGCAAAGGAATGTAACGGAAGATCGTGGGATATCTTTACGCCATGGTAGGTTTAACCTGTAAGCAATTAGTTATTTGTTCACAATAATAGTTCTTAATCACCCGGGAGAAAATTTAGAGTTTTACTGGGGAGGGGAATTAAAACGGCAGACTGGAAGATTAAGATTGCAGGATTATTCATCTTTCTACAAAATATAATTCTATAATTAATCCTTTTGAGCAAGACCATTTTGGAAGTAAGGTATAGCATCGCCATATTTGGCGAACAGGATATATGCGCAAAAAACGTTTTGAAACACAGGCTTAAACATATATATGCTTGAAGGGTTACCAATAAAATAATTTCATCTTCAACAGGATTTTATTTTTCAGAAAAATGTTCATGGTTCACTAAATCAAATATTGACTCTTTATCTTACAGATGGTTCCACGCTGTTCAAAACCTCTACTCTCTCGATCAGAGATCTTGCTATATATATATATATATATATATATATATATATATATATATATATATATATATAAATATATAAAAGGCAAGGTGTGTGTGTGTGTGTGTGTGTAACGTATGCACAGCCGCAATTTTCGACGGATTTGCACCAAAATTTACATGCACATGCTCCAAGCTAGCAGCAAGGCCAAGACCGACTTTGCATTTGCCAACTCCCATAGTGGAAATAATCGATTTTTTCATGCTTCTACGGCAGTTTTCATGTAGTTTGTGGGCATTTTCTACTGGTCAGAGTGGGAGCCTATAGCTGGCTGCCACGAATAGGCAGGAAGATTCTATTGGCCAGCGTGAGAGCCAACAGCTGACTGACACGAATGTTAACTGCAATGCTAGCATACAAAAGAAAAATCGATAGCTGCATTCGTCACAAGTGGGAAAAATTTAAATCCGCATAGCACTTTACTCCAAATGGCTCAATTCCGCAGAACGGGGTTGGGTGTGAAAAAGTATCTGTTGTTAACATTCTTTTTTCATTCGTTTTTTCCAGTTACGAGTCCTTTTTTAAAGCTGATCGTTTTGTGTTCATTTTGTTTAGTTCTTTTTTCGTAACAGATTTAATGTTTAGTAGAGAGCTTAGAAAAAAATCGCAGTGTGAGAAGTAAGGCAAGAAGTAAGGCATGTAGCAACATCAGCACAGCAAAGGGCACTCCTTTAAAGGCAAGGAAGGGCAAAAATATTTTAAGTCAAGTGATAGCGATTGCTGTATGAGTCGTACGATTTTTGAATCAAGCACGGGCAACGCCGGAACATGCTGCTAGTATATATATATATATATATATATATATATATATATATATATATATATATATATTCTGATTAAATACAACATTTTCAATGAAGTAGAAATCAACAGGAGCCTTTCCCTTTCGTTTACTACTAGAAACTACTATTTTCAAAGCAGTAGTCATTATAGAACTAATATCTGCAGTTGAATTTAACGTACCTTTTAGGGAAAATATATTAAGATTTGTTTCATCGTGTTTAACATATGGGTTAATTAATGGCGACATCTAAATATTTTGAACGCAATTGCAAACCTTCAACTATAGATAAATGTATTGTTGGTCATTTTGCTTTAAAAATGTATCACTGGTAATGTTACTATAAATATGTATTTTTTACTTTCCCAGTGTTTTGGGGTTCAGTATTTGCCCATAGCTAGGGCCCCAACAGGTGCTACCGTTCTCGGTCTGAGTGGACAAGGGAACAACACAACAGCAATTAAGACGGGGTTCCACACTACTTAAAACCTCTAATCTCCCGATCAGAGGTCTTGCTGTCGGAAGTAGTTTATCGTCATACCTAGGACAGTATTTTAAGTTGCCTAACAAGTACAATATAATATTATAGTTGATATTCAATAGAAAAAAGAAATAGTTTTTACCTTAGACGTGGGTGCTTCACAGAGCATTTTCATCTTGATAATTAGTAATGGTCAATTCATATCTATCCTCCTTATCCTCATAATTTTTCCTTCCCACAACCTGATCTTCCATTCATATCACGTACCGCATTCGTTATTAACATTTGAATGTAACGCTCTAACTTGAATGACTCTCCGGCCTTTTACCGAGTGAAATTTATTAAAAACAAACGAAAAAAAAAATGGTCTGCGGGACCAGCTAACTAACCATCACACCACGGCAATATTCCTTTAAATCCATTTTTCCGGTGCGTTCCAACCACTCCTTACAATAACTTCCGAAAAAACAACGCCCTTAAAATTGGCTTGGAGAGATATGAGGCAGCTGACAACGCCATCCCAAGGAGAATTATGGAAACAAAGGTTCATGAACAAGATAAGCACTTCCGGTCTATGTCTGTGTCAAAGAAAGCATGTCTATCATAAAAAAAAAAATATTTCTTTGTATTGATGAAAAAAACATTTGCCTAATTCAATGACACATACACTCGTATATTCATTATTCATGCACACGCATTTGTTACACACACACACACACACACACACACATATATATATATATATAAAACTTAGGAAATCAGTCGATTCCGCCATCTTGGTTTCAACCTTTCGGTCTCTTCAGGCAATTTCGGTCAATTGATTTCCTAGCGCTTTTTTTAAATTTAATGAAAGCTTTATTATTTAAAAAAATAAAATTAATTTAAATAAATTTAAATTTATTTAAATTTAAGATATTTAATAAATAAATAAACTCATGAGGTGAAGTGTGATAAAAGAGGAGGAGGAGGAGGCGGAGAAAAGCAATGGTGTTGCAAATCGGTGCGGTGTTAAATGAAATGTACATATTTTCTTTTCACCCTCGTTCATAAAAACTCAAAAGGAACTTTTTAGTATGAATTCAACGAGTCATAATTTCCGATCTCTCATTCGAAAGTTTTTTGAGTTTAGAAATGTTATTATAGCTAACTTTTCTTGCTGACAAATGTTGCAGTTATTACTATGTTTGTTGTAAGATTATACTATGATTGAGTTCGTATGAATTTGGATGAAAAGAATCAGCTGGTCATTTTTTGCACTTTAATACTATTGTTTCCTGGTTTAATTCTTAACTATGGCCATTAACTTTTTTTATTATATATACTAAATCGTTTATTTGCTGCGTGTAAAGCCTTTGGTCTTACACTTAGCATAAAGAAAACTGAAGTAGTGCATCAACTTTCCAATCCGAAGCAATTCTGTGGTGTGAAACAAACCCACCAGTCTACAAATTTCCAGAGAAATCATTGAGACCGAACTATATAAAGTCTTGATAACAAGTTCAACTACAGTGGATATTTAGATGATGAAATCATGCATCGTATTGCTAAGGCTACCGGTGCTTTCGGCAAACTTCGTCATCGCTTGTGGGATGATCAAGGTATCAAACTGGATACGAAAATTCGGGTTTACAGAGCTGTTGTCCTTGCCATCCTTTTGTACGGCTCAGAGTAGTGGACTCCATACAGGTGCTAGATACGTTAGCTGGATGTTTTCCATAAGAGCTGTATGGGTGCCATCTGTGGAATTAGCCTTCAAGACAGGACATCCAATATAGACCTGTTTAACAGGTGTAATTATTGGAGGAATCGAGACTTTCCTGATACAGTCTCAGTTGCAGTGAACAGGCCATGTATTGAGAATGTCTGATGGTAGGATATCCAAGATCCTAATGTACACCACTTAGATCAGGACTACAGGAATTTAGGAAGCCCATGGCTTAGATAAAAAGACAAGCTGAAGAGCAACTTGTAAGCTGTCAATATACCTCATAACACCCTCGCGAGCTTAGCCTTGGAGTGGGTAGAGTGGAGATCAACGTGTTTTAGTAGACTCAACGGTTTTCAATCTGCTAGTTTGAATCATCTACAAGAAGCGAGAGCAAGATCTAAAAGGTCAGCCAATGTAACAGTGGCTTCATCCCACGATCCTCACTTTTGCTCCATATGCGGCCTCCTTTCGCACAAAATTCATAACTGAATCAATTGATTAAGTTGTCAGATCCTAATACATCGAAATCGACGTGAGATTCCATTATATATATATATATATATATATATATATATATATATATATATATATATATATATATATATATATATGTGTGTGTGTGTTTCATTAAAGATGATTGGAAAGTCATTGTGATTAAGCTTTTATATTTTTCTTGCATTTGTAGAAAATATTTCATTCTTGGACATAGAGTGTGTAAGACTTGTACAAAAATCTTTGAATCACAGTGCTTTCGACTAATCTCTTAATGGATGTTAAACTATGGATGTTTGTGTTTGTCTTAATATGTAAGTTTTCTGTTTATTTATCAATAGAAATGCTTTAATTCCCGAACACAGAATTAACAGTTAATGTGTACTGTAGATTGAAATATATAAAATCTTATTCTTGAAACAGTTTTTTTAGTTAAAACAATTTTTCAGTTGAAACAGTTTTTCCGTTAAAATCTTTTCAATGAAATGTGCTTCTGAAATCCACCGTTATCTCTCAATCTAGCATTGATGAGAGTTACCTTCCCAATCTTTTGTTTATGTTAATGTAGAATCTCAACATTTTGGTTATGTACTTATTATCCCTTCTAGTATTATATATGCTATCCATTTTAATTGTTGCTGTTGTTGGAAGTCTTCAAATGATATTGTTTTTGTTATTTGCTAAAGTTCTCTGATTCTCTTATGCCAATCTCTAAGACGTGATGAAGGATAGTCTTCTTGAAAACACTGAGGAATCATTCGCTTGAAGCCATTTTTATTCATTTATCTGAAGAAACGACTATATATCGCTGATACTTAAGACATTTATAAATGAGTTGGATGCCATGCATGACAACCAATATGAAAGTCTCGGTCTGACGAGGCTATTTAAGAACATGACACGAGTTCTTAAATTACTATTCTGGCTTTGTAGCATTTTGTATTATTGGACAAAATAACCGCTAGAGCAGCCTCGCCCGTTTTCAATATCTACATCTCCTATACTAAATTTGCCATAACTAATCCATCCATACGCTGAGGTATTTGAAGTGTTTAGAGTTTATTAATTCCACATTATGAAGGGTATGTGTCATCACTACGCTCATTCCAGTTCTTGGCTTACATCCATATAGAGTTGAAACATTAGTTCCTGTACGATCACGAAGTTAAGCAACATTGAGACTGGTCAGTACCTAGATGGGTGAGCGCTTGGGTATATCAGGTACTGCAAGCTTGGATGTGCGGTTGATGTAATGGATAATGTCTTCGAATTGGTAATCGGAGAACTGCGTTCCAATTCCAGTTGGGTTCGTTATATTCACTTACGCGTAAATACCCTTGGGAAAACAATCATTTCCCTCACCTGCTATGTAAAACGTGTATCACTAAATCGATAGTATTTTTTAAAAGATTTCTTACAATCTAAAAATATATAAAAATATGAAAATTTTCTCAGAGTTAACCTGTAGAAAAAGACGATATTTATAAAGGTAAAAGACAATAGGAAAACTGTAATATTAGCCAACGCGTTTTGTCCAATATGGAATTTCTCAAGGCAAAAACAAAATGAATTTATTAAAACAAAGTAACTATTAACAACAAAATAAAATGTCCTTAGCAACTGGAAGAATTTAGAAAACGTTATTGTATTAATATTATCAACTGAAAATTACGTCAAGGATATAGGGAAAAAACCTGGGCGTAGATTAATATTTGGATAATATTCACATGGCGGCACTCTTGAGGATTTTCCTTCTGGGTGAGAAACAAGCAGAAATTTAAAAGAAAAACGCATCTATAAGCACAAAAGAGATCTCACAAAAAACAAGTTAAATAATGTACTAAATAAATAAATTCAACCACAATTTTGATTTTAAAAATGCTACACCCATGAAAAAGAAAATAACTCACTCAGAAGGATATGATATTTGGATAATATTCAATGGCGGCACTCGCTTTTCCCTCATATCATTTTTCCTAACAGTAAAGGTACACAACTGTATGAAGAAATCAAAAGAAAATGGTTGAATCCGTCAAAACAACAATAAAAACAATATTTCCACACGTGACAGTACTTGACGTAATTTTCAGTCGGCAATATGAATACAATAGTTTTTTCTAAATTCTTCTAGTTGCTAAGGAAATTTTGTTTTGTTGTTAGTAGTTACTTTGTTTTAATAAATTCATTTCGTTTTTGACTTGAAAAAGTCCACACTGGACGAAACGCGTCGGCTAATAATACAGTTTTCCTACTAAATATAAAAATATATTATATATTTAAATAACCTGTTTTGGGAGGGCTTATAGTAAGGATGTGAAGTGTTTTGTTCAAGATCATTCTCATCTCAGCTATGAATATCTATGTCATCAGCATAGCCGACCCGCCAACTCATCATCTGTATACTGGCTTCTGTAGGGAAATAGGAAGACCATTTTCTGTTCGTAAATTTGTTTGGGATATAATTGGGAATGATTAAATCAGGCATACGCAACATTTTCCGACTAGTGGGTCGCATCAGATATGGTTCATCATAAGACGGGCAACACTACTAAAAGGATTCAAGGTAATTTTTTGTTGAATCTGTCTCAGTCATTTTCATCATTAGAAGACCATACACGTAAGCATCTGCCATAGAAATGGTGAAAGGTTGATTGTCTTTGGAGAAAAGATAAAGTAGTCGGTATAATTTTATCACAGATGGCAATGGTTAGCATACACTGTTGCATGTGATTCGTTTCTTATTTATTCATTTGAAAATGCAAAAAATAATTTACAAAAAAATATGTTTCTTCAACAAAAAATATTTTACCAGACAAACAATTATTATGAAAATCAAATGATATTTACGCGCATGGTCTCCCTTAGTGAAAATCACCAGTCGTCTAAAATGATGAAAACGTTACCTTCAACGAAAAGTTATAAAATTCAAGTAACATTGCACTTAATCATTGTTTATGTATGTGCTCATGTATGAGAAAATGGGACTGAACAAGCGAGGACGAAACAAAATAAACAAAATTTTAATAAACCTTATTTTCCTCATGGAATTTGGCGTACCACTCAGAAAGCGAAACGGGCAACATGTGGCCCGCATGCCCCTCTTTGCCCATGACTGGTTTAAATTAGCATTTCTACACATCTGTCCTTCGACATGAACAAAGCATCATTTCTATTTGAGGGAAGAAGATCAAGTTTCATTTTCAATTATGAATTTGTTTTCAAGTCAACAAGTTGCATCTGTATATTAATAGGTGTCTTCATCACTTTTTTTTTGTTCGTTAAGTGGATATGTTTTTTATAAACGCAATTTTCCGATTTTTTATTTTCCGATTTTTTATTTTCCGATTGTTCATTGAATTCACTTGTACTTTCACTTTTGTATTGTGATGGAGGAGTGAAGTTAAAAAGAAAATGCAATAGTTAATAAATAAATACAATAAGCTATTTTGCTACATGGGTTGGCCATCCATATTTTAAAGCAGTGTTTCTTTAGCGCGCACTCGTAGAAAAAAACTAAAAATCTAGGGCGCACTTTAAATTTTAATAAGGAAAACTTACTCATGAAATTTGAAAATAGTAAAGAAATTTCCTGAGCTAAGCATTTACTTTTAAGACATTACATTGTATATTTAAATAATCTTGTGTGAAATTGCCTTTAATGATTGTAATTTTGAGTTAGAATTCCACAAAGAGGGTTTATGTGATTTATGAAGAATCTGCTATTTTTTTTTTTTTAAAGAGGCCGATAATGACTGATTTAAATCCCTTGAGAAAGGGAAAGGAATTATCCATTCCTTCTTAATGATTAAGAAATTTAGCATCCACTTTAAAATATCAAAAAACTTGACTTAAACATGGAAGCCATGTGTTTGGTGTCTAGCTTTTTAAAAACAAAGACTTTTTAAATATAAAAATAATTTATAAATTACTCTTCTGTTAAATTGCGGTGCACCTGGCTATCTTTGAGGGTGTACCAGTGCTCCCCGGCGCACCGGTTGAGAAACGCTATCTTAGATTGTTAAGTTAGGGTTGAAACTGCTTGTGAAATTTGAATGGCAACCAAAGTTGTACGGCAAGGACAGTGTCTACTTTAATGTATTTGAATATCCCAAGAGAGATATATAAAAACAGAATGACATAAGTAGTTATTTGTCCCATGGTAGGCTTGTAGATTTTATAAGTATATCAGTGTAATAAGTTTTAGGAAGTTTTTGCTGTGTCAATATTTTATATCCTTTAAATTTTGCCTGTTCGGAAAATCACTGTTCGAATTCCAGTTCGGGAATGAATACTAACTAAAGACACTGAGGGTAATCTCGCAAAACACCAAATAGAGCTTAAATGACGCAGACAGAGAATTCGATATGATCTGACGACTAAGGTAGAGAGCGCGAAGGATAAATTGTCATCTAAATTACGCAAAAATGAAAATAACACTGACATCTCTATTTTAACAATCATATTTACCAAAATTAGACAAAAATATCTTGAAATACAAAAGGGTAAATTTATTCAATAAAATTGACACGTCCTCCAGAGGATTTCAGAATCTCCTGCATCTCTTCTGGACGGTCTCTGTATTTAAGATAGTGAATCTTTGGTGTTTTGTTGGTCTCTCGCCCAACTGCATCCGGCACATAATAATCAAGTGGGTAGCAGTCTGGGGAGGTAGGTGGCCAGATGTAAGTGATGATATGGCCGCAGAAATTGTCTGACAGCTATAACTAGGTTTAAAGTCGGAATTTTCGGACACGTCTGTGTCCTTTTTCAATGATAGGAAGAATTAACAAATAAGTGGGACTTATTCTTCTGAGAAATGTTGCTGATGGTTGGTGTTTCTCCCTGTGGAAATGATACGTTCTGAGTAAAATATTTTTTCTTTATATATCAGAACAATGTTAGGAAAATTGATGACAAAGTGGAAAAAAATCTTCTTGTGACGGGTTACTTTCTTTAGAACATCATGACAACACAGCCGCATATAACAAGAGAAATGGTGGTACACCGTTGCCTTATTTTATACCATTCGCCATATTCTTCTGATGTGGTTAAAGACAAAAAGGACATGTACTGAAAGTCAGAAAAAAGTCAGTTCTAGAGTATATAATGAGGAAAGAGTGCATTTGACACTCACAGGGCATTGAGGTCAAGAGAGACAATGAAAAACAATGCATAGCTTACATAACGAGTTTGTTTGAATGGATGGCAGAGAAAACAGTTACAAAAGAGAAGAAATTGCAGACAATTATGAAGATCCTGAAGAGTCATGGCACATAGAGAAAGAAAATCAATTGTAATCGCTTTGAATGGGAAAACTTTTTCTAATGAAATCCAGATTCCAGAGTTTGTAGAAAACTTTTTCACATTAAAAATTTTGGAATGTACGCAAAAGATCTAGAAGAGTTGCCTGACAAGTGGCAAGAAGTAACTGCAAATAATGGTGACTATATGACAGTTAATATATATATATATATTTATACAGACGCAGACACATACATACACACACGTGGCGTATTATATTAGATAATAAACATGAATGAACAAAAAATGCAGATTTTTTTTTTACAGCGGGGGTGCCATTTTGGAATGTGCAGCTATTTTTTAAAAGTTAGCTAATCTGAGGTCAGATGCCGTAAAACTTCAAAAAAATAAACTTGAACATTAAATAGAAGAACGAAATTGTCGAGACGGTTTCCAAGTAGAAAACATTAAAGGAGAAAAAATCCAGCAATCAGCAGACTGGTGAACAAAGATAGGTTTAAAGTATTCCATATGTGTGTCTGGAGTTGTTTCAAATTGAGATTTATGACGGAGTTGTACTGAACAGAAGAATGAAAGCGAGGCTGGAGCGACGAACGCAACCGAGTGTGACTCTTTTGCGTCTTTCGTCTTCCCACGCAGGCAGCAGATATAATGTATCAAGAGAGAAGAACTATGACGGCATAAAATATGCAGTCTTTTAGGGAGATTAGGGTCGAAATCAAACCGAAGCTCAAGTAACCAGCGCCGAGGAGAATGCGATTATTTATTTTATTTTTTTTTTTATCCTTCACTGATTTCTTTCAACTAATTAGGCATCAAGTCTTTAGCTATCAATGAAATGATGTTGAAGACGGAGATTATGTAAATATTTGCTAGAGGATATTGGTGGTTTTAGCATGGTCAGGTGGCTGAGATAGTTGCGATCTCACTACTGGCGCGGTGTTCTGGCTGAGATAAGTAGCCAGGATTTCGTACACTAATATTCATTGAAGGCAGTCTCGGCAAACATTAGAGAAAGGTAATAATGGAAAGCGGAAAAAAAGGACAAAATGCCAATTATAAGAATGTAGATTGTAAAAGCAACTGCCAAATACGCGGGGTATTATCCTTCTTAATATACCATGTCCCCTCAATAAGTAGGCGATCATGGCTCTGCACAACTTCCTGTCCATTGTAGCTCTTAATTTTCTTTCTGTTGTTTCTCCTAAGCCTTGTTACGCCATCCATTTACTAAAACTCATTAAGTATGTTATGCTTTGTTTTCCTTTGACTGTCCCGTGAGTATCAAATTTTCCAAGCCCTCATCCTCATTATATGCCCCAGAAACATCAACTGTCTCTTGGTCTTAAGTTTTCTTTTTGTATTCAACTTTGCCCAAACCATCGTCGTTATTCAAACGTTCGGTCCATGAAATCCTCAGCATCCTTCTTGATTCTTCCCCTTTGAGGAGATCGTCCAGTGCTCACTGACATATAGAAGGAAAGATATCACGTAGCAGGTTACTACTCTTTTTCTTGTTTCTAGCGAAATTTTCCTATTTGACACGAATGTCAAAATTTTTAGCGAAATTTTCCTATTGACACGAATGTCAAAATTTTTAGCGAAATTTTCCTATTTGACACCAATGTCAAAATTTTTAGCGAAATTTTCCTATTTGGCACGAATGTCAAAATTTTTAGCGAAATTTTCCTATTGACACGAATGTCAAAATTTTTAGCGAAATTTCCCTATTGACACGAATGTCAAAATTTTTAGCGAAATTTCCTATTTGACACGAATGTCAAAATTTTTAGCGAAATGTTCCTATTGACACGAATGTCAAAATTTTTAGCGAAATTTCCCTATTTGACACGAATGCCAAAATTTTTAGCGAAATTTTCCTATTGACACGAATGTCAAAATTTTTAGCGAAATTTTCCTATTTGACACGAATGTCAAAAGTTTTAGCGAAATTTTCCTATTGACACGAATGTCAAAATTTTTAGCGAAATTTCCCTATTGACACGAATGTCAAAATTTTTAGCGAAATTTTCCTATTTGACACGAATGTCAAAATTTTTCGCGAAATTTCCCTGTTGACACGAATGTCAAAATTTTTAGCGAAATTTTCCTATTGACACGAATGTCAAAATTTTTAGCGAAATTTCCCTATTGACACGAATGTTAAAATTTTTAGCGAAATTTTCCTATTTGACACGAATGTCAAAATTTTTAGCGAAATTTTCCTATTTGACACGAATGTCAAAATTTTTAGCGAAATTTTCCTATTGACAATGTCAAAATCAATTGAATACAGAAATTTAAATTTCTGGAAAATATTTATAAAAGATGACGTAGACTGTAAAACAGAAATCAGGAGGCGACTGTGAATAGCGAAAGATGCCTTCTAAAAACTTAACAAAGTATGATGAAACAGGAAAATACTTTAGAAACAAAAACGGCTGAACTACTATGTAATATCAATCGTCCTATATGAAGATGAATGCTGGGCAATTTCCTCACAGGGGATGTGGAGACTTGAGGCAAGAGAAATCTAGTTTTACAGAAGAATGCTGAGAATACCATGGAGTGAGAATGTGAGCAATGAGGAAGTTTTAAATAAAATGGGAAGAAAAAGGACGCTGATACTTAGAATTAGAAAGAGACAGAGAAATTTCTACGGCGCATAATGAAGAGGGTTTGGAGAATTTAACAATCACAAGACATATTGAAAGTAAAGGAGAAGAAGATAGTAACGTACTGATAGCAGGACAGGAACTGTGAAGGATAGTAAGAAGACTAATATTGCTTAGAGCTACAGATTATAGGAAATTGTGGAGAGCGAGGATTGAAAAGATAGGAAAATTTCGTTAGAAATAAACAAAGAAACAGTTGAACTCTTATGCGTTGTCAATCCTTTTATATTGCAGTGAATTCTTCACAGATGAAGATGAGAGTTGAAACGACGGAGATGTTGTTCCACAGAAGGATGCTGTGTATGTCAGGGACTGAAAACATGAACAAAGTTTTAAGGAAAATAAAAACAAAATGGCGCTTATCAGAACGAGACACTTTCTGCGACACATAATAAGGAAAGATGGCTTGGCATGGGAATTAGTGAAGACAAGACGGGCTCTGGGAAACCTTAAGTAATTTAACTAACCTAACTCACATGCTCTGTCCATATTATTCTCAAAATTCTTCTGTACAACTCTATCTCCCTTGCCGCTTTATCTGTGAGGAAATTGTCCAGCATTCACTTGATATTACATAGTAGTTCAGTACTGTTTACTTTGTTTTTAACGAGTGTACCTGTCCTTATTGTTTTAATTTTCTTTCAAACTTCCTTATTGATCGCATGCTCCGTCCATGATGTTCTCAGTATTCCTCTGTAGAAGCATACCTCTATTGTCTTCGGCTGTCATAGCTTCTGGCTTTATATTCATTGGACAAGATTTATCCTATGCAACAATAAATATTCCATTCAATACGACAGAATTGCTTGTCAGTTCTTCTTCTTTGGTGCCGTGACGTTGGCGATCATGACCCTTCACAATTTCCTATCCTTTGTAGCTCTAAATAAATGTTGTCATTTTGTTATCTCTCCTAAACCTTGCTCCGTCATTCATTTACTGAAGCTCACTAGGTAAGTGCATTTTCCTCTGATCCTCTTGCCTTCAGTATGTCCTGTGAGTGTCAAATCTTTCATGCCTTCTTTCCTCATCATGTGTCCTAGAAATATCAACTCTTTCTTCCCGAGGTTAAGTATAAGTGTCCTTTTTGTTTCCATTTTTTCTAAAACTTCGACTTTGCTCACATGTTCGATTCATAGCATTCTCAGCATCCTTCTGTAGAACCCCATTTCTAGTATTTTCCCCACCTGTGAAGAGATTGTCTAACATTCACTTTCATATAGGAGGATTGATGTTATATAACAGTTCAGTACTCTTTTCTTTGTTTCTAACAATTTTTTTATATTTCTTAATACTTCGCTTAGCTTTTGGAAGGCATTTTTCGCTATCCCAATTCGTCTTCGGATATTCTGACCTAAACCAGCTGTGAATGTTACCTAAGAAATGACGCATTCTGTATCTCTGCTCTTGGGTGGGAGTAATGGCGAAACGTTGGATGTCAAGAGTTTATTTTATAAACTTTGGAGGGTGTGTAAGCCAAGATAACTTTAGAGTCACGTATTTGGGAACAACCCTCAATCGATACCGTCTGAGCAAACTGGATTTCCCGACCAAAAGTATTTTATCCTGCGAGATTATGCGCTACTTTTGCCAAAACCTGTCATCATATAGCACAAATTTGGCTATGGTGTATGTGTATGGCATACATTTGTGAGACTGGGTGCCATGGTGGGTATATTGGGCTTTATATATTTGTACTCGAGCATCACTTTGTGCTGTTCTCACATTCACATAATAATAATAATAATAATAATAATAATAATAATAATAATAATAATAAGGAGATTTGAGATTTGAGATTTGTGGAGACATGATGTTACCCAATCTCTTACAGTAACAACCAGAAATCTAGTTTAAATATGAAAATGCTTTCCATAATAACCAGGATAATATCACAAAAATAAAAAAGACGCAAAAACTGGTTGGGGGATAAGAAATTTGAAAACTGCGCGAACAAAAAAAAAATCATTTTTTCACCAATGACCTTGAGTTACCAGTTCTCAACTCGGTATCTATGCTGATGACACAACTATTTACTTCTGTCTTAATGGTAAATCTAATCAATTCATTAAGGTCAAATGGCAGGTGATCTAAAAAAATGATCTACAATCTGTTGTTAAATGGGGCAAGTGGTGGCTTGTTAATTTTAACGCCTCAAAAAACGAAACTGCTCTCTTTTAATCATCTGAGAGAACCTTTTTTACCTTCCATCAGTATGGCTGATGCTGACCTCCAGTAAAGTGACTCATTGCGCGTTCACGGACTAATGAAGTGTAAAGAGTATATTAAATCAATTGCTAAGTCAGCAGCAAAAAAAAAATTGATTCACTATGTCATTCTTTACAATTTTTCTCGTCGGAATCTATCTTACATATTTATAAGTCTACCATTTGTCTTTGCTTTGAATATTGCTGTCATATCTGGCCTGGTGCTTCTGTATTATATTTAGATATTCTTGATAAAATCCAAAGAAGAATCTGCAATGTTATTGGTCCTGACCTGGCATCTCGTCTTCAGCTCCTTTCCCAGCACCTTAACGTAACTTCCCGGAGCCTTTTCTATAAATAATTTAATGGTAATTGTTCTGATGTTCTTTTCCATATGGTACCTAGACTTTATGAATTTAAGCGTAGTACTAGATTGGTGAAAAAGCCTCATCTTTTAATAATTGAAATGGCTAGATGTAACCGTAAGTTTTATGCTATCAGTTTCTTCGCTCACACTTCTTTAATAAAACTCGAGTTTACTTTCCACTAATGACATTCGAGCTTCACCGTCAAAGTCTGATGGACGCCTCGGTTTGCGATTTGCTTCCAACGACGTTTCTCCAGAACGAAACTTTGCGAACCAGTTTCATACTCGACGTCCAGTTATGACTCCTTAACCATAAACATACTTTTCTAGATGTCTCTAAAGCGTTATTTCTTTGTTCGAACTTCCATAACATTAAGTGACGTAAATGCAAATTCAATGAAGCAGAAAGAGTATAATTTAATTGGTTTACTATGTCGTGCTAGACAGTTCTTCGCGACAGAATCTATCTTACATATATATAAATGTGCCATTCGTCCTTGCTTTGAATATTGTTCCCACATCTGGTCATCTGATGCTCTTACATTTAGAGATTTTTGATGAAATGCAAAGAAGAATCTGCAATGTTATTGGTCCTGACCTGGCATCTCGTCACTTCTATACTGCTGTAGCGCTGTTTCTCTGTATCTTTAATGATAATCATTGTACTGAATTTTCCTCTATGGTACTTAGACTGAATTTGAGCGCAGTACTAGATTGGCGGCAAGCTATGATCAATTTGCAGTTGAAATAGCTAGATGTAGCCGTAAGTTCTATGCTTATAGTTTTTTTTTGCACATTGTTGAACTATCTTCCGGCTTTTTTCTTCACAATCATCTTCAAAAAAATAAACGCAACGCCAATCGTTATCCCCGGTCTTCTTAATTCTTGTTCTTTTATTGTCCTCTCTCCTTAATAGTATTAGGTTGGTGCAAAAATAATGTCGTTTTCTCACATGGTAACATATGTGAGAAAACGACATTATTTTTGCATCAACCTAACAGTTTTTCTCCTGTTCTCTAACACGCAGTAACAGATTATGTTTTTGTGGCTTTATTGCTTTGCTTGAGTTGAAATGATTAAAAAATCATTTAGACAAAAATATATAAGGATCTAGCAGCCTGATAGAACGCTAAAAGATGCAAAAACGGAAGGAAAATAGAAAAACTAACGGTAAGAGTATTATTTAGAGCAGTGTTTCCCAACCTTTTTTCAATCAGTGTCGCCCTTTTTGACCCCGCCCCGTCAAATTAAATTTCGAATATTATACTGAATTTATTTTTCATAGCAAGATAACACTTAGGTATTAGTGAAAAAATAATTTTAATATTGTTTTTTATTTCTACAATATTATAAATGCCAATAGTTATTTGATAGCGTATTTCAATGTTTTCATTGGTTGCGATGGTTGGCTTTAGTGTTTACTGGCTAAGGTTCCATGCTGCTTTGATGATCTTGTTTTATAATGTACAGGCGGTTTCTTTGTTCAGTAAGAAGTTGTGTAACTGCATTAAAACTACACTCAGCCATATGGGAAGTTAGAAAAGCAATGAAGTAAAGTTTGATAGCTTCCCACAGCTTTAAATACCTTTCAGGGATTTCTTTTGTAGACAATATTGAATAATTTTTGAAAATTAAAAAAAAAAAAAAATGGATAAATGACCACCCCCACCCCCGAACATCACCTGAGTATGTTCACCTCCCACCAAATCAAATAAAAACTCCCAATGCTCCTTTTCAATATAACAGAGGACGGAAAGTGCAACACTGAGATCCGACGACGTATTGTGATGGCCACAAGCTAAGCAGAGTATTAAGAGACAGAAAATTTTCGTTAGAAACAAAGAAAAGAATACTGAACATGATATCTTTCCTCGTCTATGGACGTGAATGCCGGGCAATCTTCTGAAAGATGAAGAAGAGACTTAAAGAAACAGAAATATGGTTCTACAGAAGGATGCTGAAGATACACGGGCCGAGCATAGGAGCAACAACGACGTTTTGAAGAGAATGGAAACAAAAATAAAACTTATATTTAGCATCAGAAAGAGGCTGTTGAAATTTTTAGGGTACGTAATGAGAAAGGAGGGCTTGGCAAACCTGATACTCACAGGACAGTTTGGGGGAAAGAGGGACAGAAGAAAGCAGCATGTAACATACTTGATGGGCTTGAGCAAATGGATGACAGAACAGGGTTTAGGAGAAATAACAAAAAGGCAAAACTTATTAAGAGCTACAAAGGACAGGAAGATGTGGAGGACCATGATCATCTACGTCCTGAAGGGACACGGCGCATAAAAGAAGACTTAGAAGATAACGAAGCAAAGATCCATACTACAGGAAGGAAGCCTATTCTCAAAATGAAAGTAGATTTTAGCGATAAGTAAACGAGGAAACGGCAGAGAAAAAAAGCGAAAAACCTGGTACTATTGATCAAAGTCACTTTTGAAGAAAGTTTAGTAAACAGAGGAAATAAAGGGTGAGTGGCGTCCAAACATGGAAAAAGAATTACGAATGATCGAAGAGCGACCGGAAGTTGAAAAGAATCTAACGATTCTTACGAAGAACCTAAAGAAACGTAGTGACTGAGAAAATATCCGGTTGTGATGAGAACCAATCCCTTGGTTATAATATTCATATACTTTGGAGAGTGAGTAGATTAACAGACTTGGAGATTAACAGGCTTGCTGTCTGTTAATCTCCAGTGTAATCCACTAGTCGCTACTATGATTAAAAAATGATGAGCTTTTTTTTAAAACGTTATCACCCCATGCAAAGCAGTACAGCCACTAAGACACAAGAGGTTACAGAATGTGGAAGAATTAGAAACAAAAACATTAATAATGAGCGGGAAGAGAAAATAGCAATCAGGAGGAAAGTAGATAACGATTGACATCGCATTTACATTTTTGTAGATTAAAGTTGTCTGGAAAGCATGGAGCCGAAGTGAGAAGTGCGAGAAAAGAAACTGTTAGCATAGAATTTACGGTTACATCGAGCTAGCTCAACAGTAAACTGATGAGACCTCGACGCCAGTCCATTACCATGAAAATATTTATAGAAAAGGCACAGAGAGGCAACTTTACGGCGTTTGAAAAGAGATTGAAGCCAAGACTCCAGATCAGCACCAATAATATGAATGATTCATCTTTGGATTTTATGACGGAGATCAAGATAAATAGCAGAGGCCCTGGACCATATGTAGCAGCCATATTCTAAGCGTGGACGAATGGTAGACTTATAGATATGTAAGATAGATTCTGGAGAGAAAAAATTGTCTCGCACGACACAAAGAACCGGCTTTCTTAGCAGCTGTCCTAAAATTATATGGAATTTATGCGAAAACTTTTCAATAACTTTATTTACTTTATGACTCAAACGGCTAATAATAATAATAATAATAATAATAATAATAATAATAATAATTCTATGCATGGACGAATGGCAGACTTACAGATATCTAAGATACATTTAATGTGCTTCACAGTTTCGTATCAACGTTAAGTTAATTAGAGAATTGTTAAACTCTGAGTTGTTGTTGGTCTTCTTTTTCTATGTTTTCTTTCTCAGGGCGTGGGCGATCATGGCTTTCCACAACTTCCTATCCTTTGTATCTCTTCGTGAGAGTTAACTTTTTTTTTCACCAGCCCCCACACTCCCTGTTCTGCCAACCATTTCCACAATCTCGTCAGGAAGGTTGAACGCCTTCAATATCTCCATTAAGTTTCAAAGTCTCTAAGCTTGTTATGTATCCCGGAAATTCCAATTTTTTTTTTAATATTCTAATTAAAAGCTTCTTTTCTTTTCCATTTTTGGTAAGACTTCACATGTTCTTGTTGAACAAGTTCACCATAGTCTATGAATATAGAATCCAGCGCAGTACGTAATCTGTTCAATGAAACAACGTTAAAGATTAACACTGATTCAATTGAAACCTACGAATTCAAATTTAGGGGCGCTGACATAGAGTCAAACATCATTTTTAGATGATTAGTGATTGCGTCTGTATTGATAGGTAGGTGATATGAATAGTCAATATCTGTTAACTCTTTTGCAGGATATCGACTTGAGAATAATAGTCTTCTAAAAAACATCATAAATCCATTTATACTTAACTGCGTAAAATAGCTTTTTTAGCCTTGGTTGGGAACTAAGGAGAAATACAATTTTGAATTAGAAACTTGCAACCTTTTTTTCATACTCGGCCAATTATCGGTAAACATAAAGATGTGGCGTGTTTTGTGTTCATTATGAATCGATATACGTTTTTTCTCTAAATGTCATATCTTTTCTGGATGCAGGTGAACATGGTTCGGCTCTCTTTATCATCTGTGCATTGATATACGCTCTCGAGAAAGATAATGGTGTAGTTTACCGTTGCCTTATGGATGGGGTAGAATTCAGAGTTTCATAAAGAGCCCAGTCTCCACTGCTAAATGGGTGTTTCATTAAGGCGGATTATATATAAGGGTGTTTCATTAAGACGGATCAAAGTCAGCAGTAAATAATTCAGTATTATTGGTGAAAATTTATTTATTTCTCTATTGGATCATGTTACTTAAATCATGGCAATTATGCGTGAAAAATCTGAAAGAAAAAGAAAAAATCATTAGACGCTTAAACGTAATTCATATTCAAAATCAGTCCAAGTTATTGGAAAACCCTTTACTTAAGAAGTCAACATCTTTATGCATTTCCCAAGGGTGTTTGAACGATAGCGGACGTAACTAGGCTAGGCTAAAACTTGAACTCGCCTCTCCAGTGTCCATTTTCCATGCCGATATGCCCTACATTACTCTCACACATCTCTGGGTGCATATGAAAATGTAGATTTTGCAACATTTTTTTTCATTTAATCAGATTTTAATTACAACTACAGTTTTGTTTTGATAATTTGGGGGATTCATTCTTGTGTTTGTTAAAGATAATCATAGAAACAAAAGGTAAAGCCTCTGATCAAACACTAGATTCCCAGAAGGGAAAAAAACTGGCTGGTTACATTCAGTGATTCGACCAGACTCCGAACTACCGCGAGTCACGATGAACGGGTGTCCTCTCAAGGAGGCTCCGTGCTTTAAGAGAATAAGTGGAACTGTAATAGACGATCCATCGCTTAATAAATAACTATATTGATGGTTAAGGCGGTTCTCAGCTTCTTGCTGGAGTGATTTCGAGAGTTGCATTTCGTCCGGTGAGACAGGGGAAACACTGGACAACTTGGCAGCTATAGATTTGGATCGCATATGCGAATAAAAAAAAAGAGCCAGTGTAATCTTGATTTGGCGCGAGATGAGCAATCCTGCAAAGATGCTAAAAAACCGTTCCTCATAGATCCGGTGGTGGGACCGGCCGTCGTGGATATCTGCAAGAACAGCCGCTGATACATTAAGATCAAGCCAACAAGTTTCATTCTTTGTGTATGGATGAAGAGAAATGATAACTTCAAAATAATAATAAAAAAAATGATGCATTGGAAGTAAATGTCGAAATGTAGAATATTTGCAAAAATAAATAAATAAACAAATAAAAGAGTAAAAGACCAAAAGTGTATGGAATCGAAACCTTCAAGAGAAAAATGATTACAAAAAGCCAAATGAAACGTCAGCAAATATAGATAAATAGATCTCGTAGTTGAATACATTAAATATTATTAACCAACTGTGAAACACACATACACACACACAAACATACATACACACACATAGACATACATATATATATATATATATATATATATATATATATATATATATATATATATATATATTTGTTTGAATAAAAACAGACCACTTTAAGGTTCCATGTAATAAGTTATTTCACCACAACCCCTTTAACAGGGCTATGGATCATCAGACTTTCCTTCCAAAGGTTAAAATGAAAAGAAATTCACACGTTTTTGATATGTAAGCTCTTAGCTATCAGAGATTGGCAGCTGACCTATGTTCCGATCAAATTGGCTGGTTAGATTCAATGCCTCGAAAACCAAACAAGTTATAGTCCATCACCGCCGATCAAACCCCGATCAACCGCCAGTCACGATGAACGGATGTCACCTCGAAGAGGCACCCTGCCTTGAGAGGGTATTGGGCCTCAAACTCACAACCGACTTCAAGTGGAACTCTTATATACGTTCCATCGTTAAAGGTGCTGATAAAATGATCGGCCCACTGTTACCACATGAAGTGTCATGTACTTAATCAAGATCATGCTATCCTCTACCTTTATAAGAGCCAGATCAGGCCGAAAATGGAATACTGCTGACATATTTGAGCCTGAGCTGCCTAGACCCCACTTTCAAGTCTTGATAGAATTCGAAAGCGTTTCCGAGTCCTTGTTGGAGAAGAGTTGTTTTCCACCCGCCAACTTCTCTCTCAGAGGCGGTATGTGGTGAGTCTCTAACTGCTCTATCGCTATTACTATGGAAAGTGCTCGAACGAGCTACATCCCTTGGTTCCGCCAAATCACGGCTAGGACCTGCTCTACCGCTTACATAGTAGTAAACCACCCATATTCCTTCCGTTTTTCATCGGCAAGAAATAAGTTCTCTTATTCTCGCGAACCCTGTCGAACAGACTCCCAAGAGGATGTTTCCCCGATCACTACAATCTCAACCTATTCAAGTTAACCTTTATATTTCTCTTCTTATCCATATAAACTATCCCTTAACATAACCTTCTACATCGATTCGCTACAGGGTATTGTAGAGTGTAATGTAAAAATAAAAATGCTTATAAAAATAGATAGTCACCGACAGATTTAGTAAAATAAACTTGAGTGCGCAAATGAAGGACACATTGGATCCAGAATCCAGAGTTTAAGTAAATAACGAGCACTTTATTCTCTGAGTAACTATTTTCATATATATATATATATATATATATATATATATATATATATATATATATATACAAGAAAATGAATAATCTCTTTCGTCTTTCTTTAGAGAGAAGATTAAATAACATTTTTAGTTGTTTGGTGCAAAAGGTTTTTGTATTGTGATTGGTTCAGTTGTTAGGCAGATTTATTCTTTTGTTTTTACGATTACCAGATCCTCGTAAAACGTTATTTGAGTCGGGTGCTTGCAGGAAGCTAAAATGTTAATAGGCGATGAATCATGTCCCGTTCTTCAGACTTATCTAAAAGATCTGACGGGAAGACCAGTAACAACAAGAACATGAAATCGAGACACACAATTAGTCACATGCAACTTCCTATTTGTATACACGCACACATAAACATGGATATATATATATATATATATATATATATATATATATATATATATATATATATATATGTATATATATATATATATATATGTATATATGTATATATGTATATATATATATATGTATATATATATATATATATATATATATATATATATATATATATATATATATATATCGTTTATTTTACTGGGCATATTTTCACTCATGAAAACATGTATGTATGTCTACGCAGAAAAACATCTATATATAAATGACCACACTTAAACATAGACTGACATAAACATGCATACATATAGATATATATACACTCGCAATCATATATATACTTACACACGCACACACACACACATATATATACGTGTGTGTGTGCGTGTGTGTATACTCACATAAATATATATATATACACATAAAATAATGCATATATGCAAAAGTGCATTAACATGCTTATAAATGCATTCACGTAAACAGCCATATATATACTCATATAAGCATGAATATATATATATATATATATATATATATATATATATATATATATATATATATATATATATATATATATATATATATATATATAATATTAGTGGTAAATATACATATATATGCAAAATCCACATTTATTCACAGTTTTAGGGATGTGGTCTATCACATATTTAGGGTGGTTAGAGTGGACGTTGATATATAGGGGTGTTTGATCAACTTTATTTACGATTCCAATGGAATAAATTATGACCATGGAATATTAGTGTTTAAGCCTTTTTATTATATATATATATATATATATATATATATATATATATATATATACATATATATATATATATACATATATATATATATATATATATATATATATATATATATATATATATATATATATATATCGTGGACTCTCTGGTCGTCAAGCACCTCAGTTCCTAGGAACCGACAGCCAGACACCAGCACATATAATTTGATTATAGTGTTGAAGGGTTAGTGCAGAACCAGCCGCACTTTCTGAAGGGCCGAATACAGAGACCTGGTGCAATATGTGCCACAAGGTCCCCAAACGATCCTCCACAGGTTTTAAATTCAGAGTTGTCCTTCTTCTAGACCAGTTGCCATCCAAGGCTATAGAACCCAGTCTGTCCTGCTATTTACCCGTAGCTGTAGGTGAAGAAAAGGACTAATAAGTTTCCCAATGCTATTAGCACGTAAGTGAATGTAATGGATATATATACATACATATATATATATATATATATATATATATATATATATATATATATACATATATATATACATATATATATATATATATATATATATATATATATATGTGTGTGTGTGTATATATGTGTGTGTGTGTGTGCTTGTAGGATATAAAATAGTATCCGAAACAAGTGAAGATGAGACAAAATGGAAAATTTTAAAACAAAGACGCGTTTCGCCGGAGAAAAGCTTATGTTCCCTTTGTCTTCATCAGTTTAATAGCTTAAAAGAAGAATGACAAAACTATGTATCAGTTGATTTGGAAATTCGTGCCAAAATCAAATGATTCTCAAATTTTAATGAAACTTTTAGGACTTACTCGCAAATGAATTAAATTATTTTAGAAATGTTTCTCTTTTAGAATTGTCTTGATAATATTTTTACGTGTGGTACCCAGTACTTATTTTATTTTATGTAGTTTTTGGAAATTAATTTTTGCCCGGTTTAATGTTTATTTTAGTTATAAGCTCACACTTTTGGGTAATTTAAATAATCATTTTCTTTTTTGTAAAACAGAACCGCGAGTAACAAAAAATCTGCCCCGAATCGTAAAATTAAAAAAAAAATACAATAAAACTAAGGCATTAGATATTCTTTTAATTGCTTCGATGAATATTGTAGAAACTGTTGTCTTAAAAAATATTTTTTCGATAAATAATGAATTATTACAAGATCTGTTTACATCTTTAAAAATATTTAATCATAATAATTCATAAAGTTTTAAATCTTTTAAAATGTATTAATTTGTAATAGCGAAGGTGATTTTGTTATTAAGTAAAAACTATATTTACTAGTCATAAATGGAGAACTTATTAGAACTATTCAATAAACACAAGTATTTTAAAAAGTCTTTTACATTTTTGGTGATTTTTTGTAAATACGGACATACATATACATTATCAGAAAATAAGTGTAGACTTAAAATTTAATGAAAATTTTCTAACCTTTCCACAACAAATGTCTTCCTAAGTAAGACTATGACGTCAAAGTACTTAAAAGAATTGTCAGCATCTCATAAAAACGTCCAACCCCCAACGTTAAAAAATGATTTTTTGACATGTTTTAATCTAAAAGTAAATAATGTTTGTTTAAAATCAGATTAATTAAACTTTATTCCAGTCAATCCTTTTCAAATAAAGTTTCAGAAAAGAATATTTTATTTTTGAAAGATTTTTTAATAAAGAGAATTACGTTGTATTGACAGATTTGTAAATATGGCTAAAATCAACCATTTTAACGATTTTAAAATAAAATAATTCCAGTCAATTCAAATTCGTTTTGAAACAGGGAATTATTTTTATTATTGGAAATATTAAATTTAGTCTATTAGCTTGAAATTAAAACTTATATAAAGGCTTTTAAACATTTTTTTTTTAAAATCCAATCAAGAAATAAAAGCCGATCAAACTGTAGTTTCTCCTAGAATGCTGATGAAGGACCCATCCCTTACGCAGTGCACATTTTCTGTATTAGGATTTATTGAATACACAGGTCAATAGACGTAATAGATACTGTTTAAAATGAAAATAAGAATGTGGTGTGTATTTCAAATACGAGTATCTATTATAATAACTTTTAAAATAATATATATATATATATATATATATATATATATATGAAGGAATATAGTTTTAAGATGTGCTATATTTATGGGATAAAGTGCTCAATATCAGAGATAGACCGTATGTGAATATAAATATAAAAGTGAACATTGAAGTCAACACTCAGAGGCGACAGGCTGTTTCATGCTAGAAGCAATCGTCAGGCCGCCTGACAATTGCGTTTAGCATGAAACAGCCTCTGAGTGTTGACTTCAATGTTCACTTTTATATATATATATATATATATATATATATATATATATATATATATATATATATATTCAATAGTAGTTTATATAATAATTTATATAAAAATACTTTATATGTGCAAGAATTTAGAAACAGAAACCTCCACATAAAGGCAATGCCACTGTACATGTTTTTAAGTTTACTATCCAATTCATGTTTTCTTAACGTAATTAGGAGATTTTGTGAAATATTGCCTTTTCCCTTGTTCCACACATGCATGACGGCATTAAAATACGCACCATGGGAACGTAGTGGCGGGAAACCTGTCTCCTTTCATGTCAACGTGTATGGAAATGTGATCCGGTCTTTCGTAGATTCACAAGGGAGTGGGAAAATATTCGTTCTTTATTTTTGTTTAATTTGCGTTATGCAAAACCATCAACACGTTTGCTTCTTTTGTCATCGAACACCTGCATCGAACACCCCTAAAATAACCAGCCTCGATCTGATTATCACATTGGAAAACAAGGATTAAGATTTTGCGATATTTCTATCCTTTTTATGAGTTCGAGGCAAGATAACGACGGTTGTGACTTCGAGCCGTACCAAGCAACTCATTTTAGTTTAGGTTGCGAGTAATCATAGAGAGCATTTCGAGAATTGTTCGATCCTGAAACTCACTAACAAATTGACGTCACTACAGCGTGTCTGAAATGTTACGTGGAGGTGTAAAAACGTAGTTTGTAGACTCCGCATACCGTGCCCGTAACTTTACGTTGTAGCGATGACGGGTACTTGACCGAATGCCTACAACGTTCGCTTTCCGACAATGAGACAACAATATTCGAATTTTACCTGGGGTTGATTTGTCACTGTGTGACTTCTTGATGTTATCGGCTTGGGGAGGCGATCCTAGTGTGCGGCACCTTTGGAAAGTACCTGAAAAACATACCACTGTTTGATCCCAAACTTGCAAGTGAAATTGGGTAGATAAAATTGGGTATTTGGGAGCCGTCGATGGTTCTGGGACGCAGTCGCAAGTCATCGTGACTGAGGTTTGGAGCATACTGTCCTTGCTCAGACTGTTGATCACGCACTCTCCCAGAAACTTTAACTAATGTCCGCTCAGCATAGTTGCGGTATAAACCACAAGTGGGCTCTGTGGGTGTTGCAGAAACACAAATGTGCTTGAACAGGCGTCTGCTACAGGGACTGTCTCTAGTAGGCAGGTGTTCTTGGATAGGAGTGGCCATTATTATTATTATTATTACTTTGTAGCGTTGCAAATACGTTACCTAATGAGGTTACAATAACAGAAAATGATTAATAAATTCCAAGAAGAATGTGCATTCCTCATCTTAGTGACTCGCAATACGAAAAGAGTTTTAACACCTATCTTGTTCTTCTATGTGGCGTCGTATCTCGCCATGACGTAGGCGATCATGGCCGTCATCAACATCCTCCATTTGCACAAACTCGTTGTCTATGTTACTCGCTGTTTCCCTTTGCGCGGATTGCCTGCAATATGACCTGAGAGTATTAGATTCTCCAAAACCTGTTTCCTCATTTTGTGTCAGAGAAATTTCAACTGTTTCTTTCTGATTCCCCAGTATAAGTGTTCTTTTAGCACTATTTACATTATCCGGACTGTTGTCGTCATCTTTACTGTCACATTGCACGACGTTTCGGTCGTTGTACGCTCCAGCCTTCGTCAGGAGATATTTGTTGGAATTTCGAGACTGAACCATTTATTTAGTCCTCGGGGGTAACTTATTTACAATTTACCTTATTCCATTTATTTGAATAATTATTCTTATCATTTAAAAATACGTTTCGACTAAATACCCACTGGCCATTTTTAGTTGTCCGTTATTTGAGCTGATATTGGATATCTTGTAAATATTGATTAATGGTTTATATTTGTACCTGTGATATCGTTTCTTGTACCTGCCGAATCAGACTATGTAGATTTCATTAGTTGATCTGGGATCAAAGAAAATGTCCAGAAACTGGTGCGGATCCGCTGTAATAACCAAATTACGAAAGCAATTGACATTGGATTTAAGATGTCTTCCCAAAATTCACTTCTTCGGTATAGTTTGTCAAGTAATCATGAGTTCCCTGGATCAGCTAGTGAAATCAATGATCGAAATTTTAGCACTACTCGTACATGGAACAAGCTTTAGAATAATGGTCTGAAAAAAAAAAACGAACATTCTTATGATACACCTCACTGTATAACCATAAGATTAATAATATAATACAGATATAGATCGTCATGAATACATGAAAGATGGTTTGGAGCAAATGTTCGTAAGGAAACGAAAATTCAAATTAAACACGCGGCCTTTTACGAAATGAAGTCAATTTGTTTTGAGGGGAATTGACCTTAGAAATATGATTAGCAAGTCAAACTAATAGATCGTTATAATTGTAGGGGAGACAATTTTTATTTTTATAGTTTTGTTAGACCCACCTCTTAAAAACCAAGAAGCTAACCTCAGAGACTGTTATTAATGTAGTGAGTTCGATTTGTACTGGGTGCCCTCATTTTGGTTTCAATCTTATTGGGAATGACTGCAAAATACTTCCCCCTCCCCTTTTATAAGCAAACGTACACAAATGCATACTGGGATTTTTTCCTAGACAATAAAATAGTCCGGTTGGCGGTTTCATTTGACTCAGTCCCGATCTGTTTTGTCTTGGTCAGAACACTACGTTGGCGTGTCAGAACTTGCTTTTGTGTGTCGAAGCCAATTCTTAGTTTGTGATTTTTAGCCATATTACTAGTTTTTTTGTCTTATTAGTGTTAATTTGCCTTGCATATATAATTTGCATGTTTTATATTATTTTTTTGCCCTGTTCTTTTCTTTATCTTGTTATTGCAAACTTTGTCGATTTTGTTTTTTGGACAGTTCTGTTATTTATCTTGCATTTGACCATGGCTATTCATTCCACGCCTCACTTAGACCGTTCTCTTGTAGGAAGTATTAGACTTACTTATTAGAGTAAATAATAGTTTATTTTCCACCATCGCCTGTGCATCTAGTTTGGCCCTGTTTAAATATTTAAATATTTTTATAATATTGAAAGTAGTAACTTGTTAAATTAAGCATGTTAAGCATTAGTATGTCTTGATTACATTATGTTAAATGGAGAAATTATATACCGGGAGATTATGTCGCGCGAATCTTTTCAATTTGCCGGTATGAAAAACAGAATTCAAAATATTGCCGTATATTGATATGATTTAACACAAAACTCTGGCAGACAATACAAGTGAATGCCAACAATGTGGGCCAGTTTTTGATTTGATTACCACAACCGAGTCAAAATGACTGGTAAAGGAACAATAAATAAACGTAAATCCACGTCTCACAATTATGACTCCCATAAGGAACTATATGTACTGCCTCCATAGCAGCAATGTCTAGGGTAAGCTGACTTGACAAAGCCGATTCCACTGATTCTGAGTTCAGATTTGTCCGTCTCATAGACTAGTTGCCGTACCAAGACCAGAATATTCTGCCATTTAACCCATAGCTGGTGGAAAATGGATTCATGCCCTTTCTAAAGGTAATAGTCCGAAGCGAATGTAACAGACTCATTCAGAACGCAGATTCTTTTTTCAGCGCTGGTAACTCTTACGCTGTCTGCACATTTGTGCCAGCGTCTAGAATTATGATTTGAACTTATTTCAAGTATATTATCAATAGGTAACTACCAACTGAGCCTAGTCATCTCCCCGTTTTGTTACAAGGTCAGCTGTAGCTTTTTTTTATTTTTTTTATTATTCCGTCGGTTTCTTCGCTATAATTTTTTGTAAATATTTGTTCAAGTCAAAATATGATCCGACAGTTTGTACATCATGAAGTTGACATTCAAGTTAAGAGTCATTCGAAAAGACAAATGTGTTTCACACCGAGGCACTTGTTTCGAGCGGCTCTCAAGATGGCAAATCCCCAACGATCAGACAGAAGGCTCAGAAGACTTGAGAGGTTGATTAATTTTTGACGGCCAACTAATTACACAGAAACCTTGAAAACGTACCGCCTCGACAAGCTCAACTGGTTTCGACCTATCAATTTCTCAAGTAATTTGGACCACTTGTGAATATGTTTTTTGAAGGCTCACATAGCAAGTGTGGAGGTTCGTTAGGTCCTCGTAACCACAAAACACATTTAAGATGAAAATCTCCACCTCTTTAAAAAACATACATTCAGTTATTAAATTTAAATTCTACGTGCTTTTTATTTAATTCGTTGTTGATGTGCAGGTAGTTTTACGGTTAGCAGCTCGTATAAGCGAAAGTGGTAGAGACAAGTCTGGCTGAGTTCGTGACACTCACTTTGGGAAAAGTATGAAACCATCTATTTTCAACTAGTTATGGATTAAATAGCAAGACAAACTAAACTCTCTCTAAGTAAGTATTAATATTTTTCAAAGCATTTCGCCCCAAGAACTGTAGGAGAATCCGTTTAGAACGACATTCATTTCACGGTTTGACAGGAATTGTTGTATTAAGTCAAATAATCGTCGTGTAATGCTGTATCCCTGAAGCATACGAAGAAGGACGGCATGCCAAACCATATCAAACGCTTTAGAGATATCAAGAACCACGGCTATAGGTTCTCCATTATTGTGAAGTGCTTGGTAAACAAATTCAGTTATAGCTGTGAGCCTATGAGCAGTAGATCGGGCAAAGCAGAAACCATATTGTTTGTCAAGATCATGGGATGTAATGTGCTTAATCACTTCGGCGTTGAAGACTTTGTAGAAGTAATTCATTTTAAAAAAATCGAAATTATAATATATTTTTATAAAATTTACTTTATTAAAAAATAAATTAAATTACGATTTACTTTATTAAAAATATTAAAAAACAAAATTTCATATTTTACATAATGCTCTTTCAAATGCCTTATTTGAAGAAAGATATTCACTAATTAAGGCTTTAATCCTTAATAAATTACTTTTATTCAGTCATAAGAAAAGAAAAGTTATCTTTTTCCGTGCTGAGTTGTCTCAGTCCTGAGCTGTCTCAGTCCCGAGTTGTTCCTGGCGCTGAATCGGCGGTGTTGAGTTGTTCCTTCCCGTATTATGAAGCAACTTATTATAATTATAGCATTTACAGTTAATTACAGGGTTGTGGAATAGGGACGGAAAAAAACATGTTCTTCCTTAGAGAAACAAATGCTCATGTTAAACCGGCACAAATGACTTTATTTTTAGGAATCAATTCCAAGACAAATTCAACCGTCCTGGATATGACGATAAACTACATCCAGCAGCAGGACTTCTGATCAAGAATTTTTGAAGAGCGTGGAATCACCTCTTAATTACTGTTGTCACCAGATTCGCCCTGACCTGTGGGGTAGCACCTATTAGGGCCCCAGCTATGGACAAGTAGTTGGCCCCCAGGTTGGGTCCAAAACACGGTGAAAGTATAAAAATAAATTTTTCTAATAAAAATAGCAGTAATACATTTTATATATAAAAAAACATTCATAACAATTCATTTTTCAAAAAAAAAAATAATATTATCAGCAACACATTTTTGAAATAAAATATTACCAGCAATAGATTTTTGAAAAAAAAAAATATTAACAGGAATACATTTAAAAAAAAAAAAAATTACCAGTAATACATTTTTGAAAAAAAAAATATTACGAGGAATATTTTTTTTGGGAAAAATTAGCAGCAATACATTTAAAAAAAAAAAATTAGCAGCAATACGTTTTTAGAAAAAAAATTACCAGCTATACATTTGAAAAAAAACCTTTACAGAAATAGGTCAATGAAACATGATCTAGAAACTGATTTCTTATAAAGAATACATATTTATTCATACGAATCTACCCTAAAAATCTTGTCGGTATTAAATAACGCATTGAGGTGTTGATATGCCGTAAAACTAAATAACCCATAAAACAATCTATGTCAATTCAAGGTGAGGATAGATTTTCTTAAATAAAAGGAATTTGAAGACAAAAAGAAATGGAATAATCTAACAAAGTGTTTTAAATGATCGACAGAAAAGAGAAATAAGGGAAATAAGATTGCTTCGACTTGCAAAGGATAGGAAAAATTCAGTCTGAGTTTCTGGGTTGGGGAATGATTATTATTAAGAATATTTATTAGATTGTTCAGAAAGTCCTGACTCACTTAGGAAGCAGAAAGAAAACGGCAAAATTTTATAGAGCAACACCAACATTTATTCTTCAAAATGACCCTTAACATTTTCGACGATCTTCTACCAGCGATCAGCCAGCATCCAAATCTGTCCCAGATACCAGTTCGCTGGCTTTGAATAAAAAAAAACTGTAAACAAGCTTCCTTCACGTCATCAAAAATGTTGAAACGATGGTCGCGGAGGAAGTGTGCCATTGAGTTGAATAGGACAATAGTCACTCCTCGCAACATCGGGGCTGATTGGTGGATGTGGATCCATATGTTTGATCTCCTCCTTAGTCAACCTGGCACTGTGTGGCCACGCATTGTCTTACTGAAACAAAGCCCGTCCTAGATTGACCAAAGCAGGATACTTCATCTTTAGTTTGTCGTACACGCGGTCTAGCTGCTCGCAATAGCGTTAATGGCGCGACCCTGTGGAACAAGCTCAAAATGCAGTACACCTTGGAAATCTGTTTTTTTCTTTCCGCTTTCTAGGTGTGTCTGGACTTTCTCTCCAACACAGTACGTTCGAACTCTTGGTCTCAATTTTGTTTTTGTTATTACAACATTTCAGCCATTGTGCTCTTCGACCTTCCTCAGTTGTATATTGATCTATGTAACCTACAGGGAATTCTGAACTAAATCATTTCTTTAATCTATGGAGGTAGATTTTTCTCATTCCACTGCCCATAACTACGGATATCTTGTCTACTTCTTAATTTTAGTACTGCTTAGTTATTGCTCGCCTGTTTCCAGTGAATTCACGTACACACTGCTCAGCCCATGGATTGAACTCACAATTACTATCTCTCTAAATTCACTAACCAACGCTTGAATCCAGTAGGCCCGTAGTAAAGAGTGAAAATAAAGTATAGGAAGTTGTGAAGAACCGTGATCTCTTACGTCCTGAAAGGACAAGGCGCATAAAATAAGTGGGTCTATTAGTAAACTTCACAATAACCATCTTATAAATACATCCGAAATATTTGCGGGTGCAAATCACGAAGAGATTACAAGATTTGGTCAGCGGTTTTAAAGTTTGCTCGAGATAATATTACAAAATAATTTATATGATCCGCGATATGACATGTGGAATTTATGAAACATATACATTATGCTTTTTATTCATTCAAATGATTGCGCGTACACATACGCGTACACACACGTACACACACACACACACGTATGTATGTATGCATGTATATATATACACATATATTTGGTTGGATTGATGTTAGCGCTATCTCTGATATTGAGCGCTTTCTAATAAGTACCGCGCATATAATATAGAAATAATTATATATATATATATATATATATATATATATATATATATATATATATATATATACACACACAATTTTTGCCCACACACACACATATATATGAAGAAATATAATTTTAAGATGTGCTATATTTATGGGATCAGTTTTTTACAGATATATAATTGTATAGTTTTCTTCGTAACCTAGACATCATTGTTTAATTAACTTTTATGTCGTTATTATTATTATTATTAGTAGTAGTATTAGTATAACTATTATTACCATTGTTATGTATATTTATTTTTATTATTTTGAATACTATATATTTTTTATTTTTGCGAAAAGAATGTTTACATGAAAAATCACAGATTTTTTCAAAAATTCTTTGCATCATTATTATTATGATTATTTCTATTATTTTATTTTTAAAATTTCTTCTTTTATAAAAATATACAAAAGTGTCATAATTTGAAGGACTACATGCATCAGAGGAAAATTTATTGGATTGTATGGAGAAAATCGCTGGGTTTCTTCTAACCGTCTGTGTCTAGCTTCCTTTCTTTCTCTTTTCTTTCCTCTTCTCTGTCTCTTGCCTCTATTACCATCTAAAGATCTCTCCCTATTTCACTATGTAACTCCGGAAAATTAGGTCAACATGTCTACAACCTAAATATATCTTTTTAAACAGAATTAAATATATTCCTCCTTCGTCAACCTCTTTTTTTTTTCATTACCTTATCCCTATCTGAAGATATACCCTTTCGTCCTCTCCTCTGCCTCTTTTTAAATCTGCATAAATGATATTCATATTATCGATTATCATCTTTATCGATTTATTTGTGGGTAATATTATAGTCTGAAGAGTTGGAATCGAATTTTCGATTCTAACGAAAAAAATATCACCATGATCTTGTAAATATTTGTTTTCATGATAATAATTATCATTTGCTCTGTTCTTGACATTGAGCACTCTCTGGATTAATATCCTCTTTGGAATTGTCCATACGGATTACCAAATATTATCATTGTATATATATATATATATATATATGTGTGTGTGCGTGTGTGTGTGTGCGCCTGTGCGTGCGAGACGCTTAATTTTAAACTGAAATTTAAAATTTTTGGCTTCCGACTTGTCGTGATGCACAAACTAACCGGACACATTCAACTCACCAGTGTCTTTGTTTAGTATTTATCGCTGTTCTATCTATCTATCTATGTCTACAGAGGGAGAAGAAAATAATTGTATGGGTTGTCTAGACTTATAGCATTTTTGTTTTGCAAAATAAACTGAGGTTGGTGAATACCGACTTGTAAAGTATGGATTTGACAAATGTGTAAAATCTTGAGAGATTAAAGACTGAATATAAATACTTGACTGTAGAGGCGATCTTTGATAAAAAGAATAAAAGAAACTAATATATATATATATATATATATAGAGAGAGAGAGAGAGAGCGGGAAAGAGAGAGAAAGAGGGTGTGATTGATAAATTGTCGTCTAAATTACGAAAAAATTAAAATAACATTGACATTTGGATAAAATGGATTCAGTATCCATTGGTTTCAACGACAACTTCTGAATTTCCTGCAATAATCTTTGATTTCAGTTCATATTTGGTATTACAAGGAGTTTTAGAGTCCTGTTGCAAGACATATAGTCTTCTAGTAGCCACTCTCTTGACGCAGGTCAGCACAGCCCCGCTAAAGTCACAATGTAGGCCTCCGTGTTGAGTCTGAGACCCTCACCACCAAATTAGAAGTTCTTTTATTTTTTTTATGTATGCATGCGTTATATATATATCATGTTATCTGTTATATATATATATATATATATATATATATATATATATATATATATATATAAATATAAAAGTAAACATAGAAGTCAACACTTAGAGGCGACAGTCTGTTTCATGCTATATGCAATTGCATATAGCATGAAACATACTATATATATATATATATATATATTTATGCATGCGTTATATCTATCTATCTATCTATCTATCTATCTATCTATCTATCTATCTATTATCACTACGAGAACGCGAACTCCATAACAGTCAAAATATGCTCCGCACCTGAAGTTTGCAAGGACTGCACGAAACTCCGTGTCGTGATATCCATGCTGGATAACATGTATACTCACTAATTGTTATGGAGTGATTTCACAGTGGAGGCTTGTATTCGTACTAAGTCGGTCCTAAAATAGGCTCGACGTACAAAACGTTAGGAACTTGATATAATAGGTATAACGCAGAGTAATCTTGTTGTGGTGGATGATACTTCAGTATCCGACTAACGGTCGTCCGGCATCGACTGACTGACGATATTCAGTCGCCCCTCGCCCACGAGGGCATCATGTGGCACAAGGCCGGTTTAACGTGGGATCTCCGAACCCGTGGGCTCGGCCAAAAATATGCCCATTCAACGCGTATAAACGGGTTCAGGGTCGGTTTACCTCCCCGAAAGAGAATCCGCCCTTCGGCGTAGCCTCCTTCGGGTTCCTCCCCGCCCGAAGGCAGAGAGTTCAACCGAACAGCCGGTCAAGACTTGAACGACTGACTGACACACTGAGCGATTCCTACTACTCCTATTATTATAGGTGGGAGAGTCTATTAACTATAGAATAGGTGTATTCCACTATAACACTAATATATATATATATATATATATATATATATATATATATATATATAACGCATGCATGCATATACATACATATATATATATATATATATATATATATATATATATATATATATACAACGCATGCATGTATATATATATATATATATATATATATATATATATATATATATATAAGTTTCATTAAAGAAAACTAATGGGGTTGTTTTTATTTATAACCCAATTAGGACCCAGTTAAACAAAGACGAAAACAAACTCCTAAACTCTATCGGCAACATACTTGTATATATATATATATATATATATATATATATATATATATGTATGTATTTATGTATATATATGCATATTCATTTAAAATAAAAAATAAAAGCCATCTTGATAATGGTTAATAGAATAGCCAAAAGTGTTCGGATATATAGAATATTCGGATAGTTTTTATAGTCTTTATGTTCAGAAAAGAAATCACTTATCGAACGCAAGAAAAACTGAATAAACACTTTAAAAAGAGAAAAAAAATAGGAAAAAAAAAATGAAAAACGGAAAGAAAAATGAAAAAAATAAAAAAAAAAAAAGAAAGGGAGAAATAACGTTTTTTCTCCTTTTCGGTTTTTTCTTTTTCTTTCTCTTTTAAACATTTTTTCTCTTTCTTTCTTGATTCTTTAAAGTTTTAAAATTGTTATGCCATCTTTTTATTTTATTTCCAAACCCCTTGCTGTTGACAATTCTTGCAGGGAGAAATAGCTATATATATGGGGTATTTCTGAATTTCTCTTACATGTAATTTATTTCTATATGCTCTGTAATAAAAAGAGTTCTCTTTGTGGATCAGTTTTAATATTTTATATTATTAGAATTCACTTGGATTATTTACCCACGGATTTTTACCTATATATATATATATAAAGAAAGAAAGAAAAAAAATACGAATTCGTTGAAAAATACTTCCTTAACCTCCCTAAATTAACCCCTTTTTCAAACGCAAATAATAACTGATACAACAAAAGTTAATGAAAATGAACACGCAACCACCCCTTGTCTGGTTAAATAGATTTCTCTGTATCCTTGGAAACCGTAAATTATGATTTTTGCCGTGCCTTTAAAACCTAGTAAATTTAAAAATAAGTTACTCCAAAATTCGCTTAAGGATGAAATGGAACTAATGTCTTTAATTTAATTACAAAATTAAATTCTAAGCTTTTAGCTTCCATTTTTGATACATGTTTAGAACTGTGTAGCGAAAAAAACATATTTTAAATCAGTTAATTCATATATATATATATATATATATATATATATATATATATATATATGGTTGGATTGATGTGAGTTTATGACCTTGGGTTTCACGCTTTTGCGATTAATCAGTTTGTCTGACGATCGCAAAAGCGTGAAACCCAGGGTCACAAACTCACATCAATCCAACCAAATATGTTAGCTCTATCTCTGATATTGAGCGCTTTCTAATAAGTACCGGGCATACAATATATAAATAATTATATATATATATATATATATTTATTTATATTTATATACACACACTTTTCACACACACTTTTCGCACACACACACACACACACACACACACACACACATATATATATATATATATATATATATATAAATTTAAAATTATTATTAACTTTATTATTAGGTTGGTGCAAAAATAATGACGTAATTTTGACGTATTTTTTAACGTCAAAAACGACATTATTACGTCATTATTTTTGCACTAACCTAATAATTATTGGTCGATTTTCATAAAACGTTTTATTCTGAGCAGTATAATCGTTGTAGTACAGTACCGTGATAAAATGATGTCTTTTGTATAATTTTTCAAATCTGGTTTTTGAAGGACGACTGCTTCTTCTCTTATTGTTTCAGCATCCACTGAAGCACAAAGTCTATGAAAACTGCATCACCATCTCTGCACTCGTACCACAAACTGTCACACTTTGTAACTTGATAATAGCTGACGCGCTCATACAGTGTCAGACGTTGTGCCATTCTAGCCTATATTTGCCAAATAAAAACAGTAATTAACAATGAAATACTATCACTTTAGGGATCACAATATATTAGGTTTTATGCAAATCTGGTAATATCAACAAAGGTTATAAATAATTTTCAATAGGGAGTACCTTTCCAACCACACTATATGTACACACACACATATATATATAAACACCACGTGCACACACATTCATATATTCAGGGTGTTCCCACCAAATTACTCACTCTTTAAATGACAATAAATACAGTGTTCATTCACTTGCAAACTAGAATAATGGTTTAAATTAAGAAATATTAACATTCATTGACTTACAAAGATGTAACGGAGAATCAGATTAAACCCGATAAGTGGCCCAGAGTTGGTTGCGTGTGGTTACGTCATATTCTACAAATGACTGTTGAGAGAGGACATTCTGCTTACAGTAGGATGTCTTCTTTCAACAGGCAAGTGTGGAAGAGGACGTAACCCTTAGTGCTTACAACCCGCAACCAACACCGGGTTTGTTGTCAGGTTAACCCAATTCCCCGTTACAAACATTAACAGTTTAAATTAGTTATTAAATAAAATTAAATGCATGGATCTGAAACCGAAAATAAAATCAACAATTTGTAGGAAGTAAAAAAGTGACTAATTTTTGACACTATATATATATATATATATATATATATATATATATATATATATATATATTAATTATAACGTTATTAGAAAAATATTTTACATCGCTACACAAAAACTTTCATGTTTCATGAACAATTTTCATTTCCGAAACATGAACGTTTTTGTGTAGCGATGTAAGATATTTTTCTAGTAAGAATATTATTATAATATATTTTGCTCTACCTTCTATTGAGCACATTTTTGAAAAAATAATTGCTAAAGAATGGTAGTCTGTTCCTTTCCTTTATATATATATATATATATATATATATATATATATATATATATATATATATTAAGAAATGGACAAAGTCCGACAATTTATTTATTAAAGACATTTTTTATGTTTAACGTTCTTTTTATAGAACATGTCAGAGAAAGGGTATCTTTTAACGTATTATATACGTGATGTATACAAACGCCAAACCAGTAGCCAAGAGCGCTCAATTCATGACTGAAAATCGATGAGTTAACAGCAGGAGCGGCCACTGTTGAAAATTCACTTACTCTATAGTGCTCAATCGGCGAACGAGAGCATAAATTGTTATCCATGTACAAGCCTGTTTCGCTGCATCACAGCTCATCAGTGTGGCTATATATCCGAATAGTTTAAGCCGGGATCGAAACTCGAAACTTTATATGGAGATAGATAGATAAACTATATGTGGAGACAGATAGATAGATAGATAGATAGATAGATAGATAGATAGATAGATAGATAGATAGATCTGTAATGAATTGAAAACAAAAAGGCTCGGACGAATGCCTAAACCCTTGCAAACATGAATGAATGGACGAATAAATAAAAGAAAACGGCGAGAAATAAAAGAACATTGAATGAAATACAGTCAGACAGACATGAGGTTACACAAAGAAACACTAACAGTTAGTGTCTTAGAACAAGTCATGGTAAATTACGATAAAATATCTCATCCACACACAAGACTATAATAACACGTGGTTTTGAAATTTTCCCAACTTCCGGTAGCTGGCAAAATAGAAAATAATTTAAATATTAAATAAATATATCAATAAATAAATAAGAAATATGTAATAGTAAACGTCTATTTTATAGTTGAGTTTAGAGTTTGGGCTTGGGTCAAGGTTTACGAGAAAGGAGTGAATCGTCGTGACGATGAAGGGGTAGAAATCGAGAACCCGAAGATGATTATGTGCATAGTTGAAGTGTATGTTTCGTTTTCCAGAAATAAGAATCGGGTTACAATAACCAGACAGAGCGCGTGCGTGTACGCATGCGCACTGAGAGCTGTTTACTTTGTTTTAATTTCCATATTTCCTTTTACTTTTTTTTTTTTTCTCTTTATCTGCTTTTCATTTCTTTTGTGTTGGTAAAATAACAGCTGTAGAATTTAATTACATCCTCTAGCATATTTGTGCTTCTCGCCCCCTCTGTCGTCACCTCCATGCAGCCTCATGAGTTTAAGAATTCTTTCCAATTTTTGTATTTTATCCCAGACTCCAACGCAGTTTTCCCTGAATTTCATCACTGACTTTTCTCATTTTGTTACGAACATTGGATAATTTTATAAATAGATATATTCTATAATGGCACTATGTGACCATTAGTCTAAATGCGGTAGTTTTAAAATTGTTTCAAAGTTAATAAGAAAGGATACAATTACGGCATTAACTTAACTACAAGAAAAAACTTAAAACATTTGTCTTGACTGACTAACTGATTGATTTGTTTATTTATGGTTTATTAACCATTGTAGGCCATTTAAAGCGAGGAAATATTTTTACATTATAAGAATTTTTTCGGGGAGATAATAATGATTTACTAATTAACCCATATTTGGGGGTAAGTGGATTTATACGATTCTCTGATTTTCAACACCAACCCTTTATGATAAAAACTCTCAGATTCACGATTCCGATCCGTTATTATAAATGGTGTAAAAAGAATGAGATAAAGTGATGCAATCTTGCTTAAATTATTTACAGCGTGCTTTTCCAGGAAACAAACTGAAAATGAATAAACGGATAACATTTAAAACATCTGGTGTCATTTTACTTATATCACACTGACTTACGGCCGTATCAGGTTGAAACAACGGTTTCCGTATGATTACCGAAGTTAAGCAACGTTGTGCCTGGTCAGTACCTAGATGTGTGACCTTTTGGGAATGCCAGGTACTGTAATCTTCGAAGTGCCGGTGATGTAATGAATAATGGATCGAAATTGCTAATCAGAGAGCTGAGTTCTAATTCAAAGTTGGCTTCGTTATATTAACTTATACACAAATACTCATGGGAGAGGTATGAATCCACCATTTCTCTCCAGATCTATAGGCTAATTAGCAAAAGTTGTACTCCTAACTCTCGGAGTAAAAAAGCCGTAGAAAGCGAATCGATCAATAAAAAACGGATAAAAAGAACAAAGGTGAATTTAAATTGAGTATAAAATGATTTTAACAAAGAGGTTGGAGAGTGCAACGGCTGAAACGTTATGTGTATATCAACCCAATTACAATGCTGGTCCGAAGAGAAACTCATATAATAATGATAGTTGCCATATAAAATATCTCTCCATAGAAGCAATAAATTGGTGAAAGGAGAACATGTGGAAGAAAAGGTTGTTTGATATGTACCAAGTGATTGCTTTTGTCCAGCAGCTCAGGATGCCATCCACACATATCAAGTGCTATGGGTACTGATATAACACTTTTAACAGAGCGCACGGATACTACACTCCAGTCAGTTATTTCCCTATCTCCCAGAGGGGTATGATATGACATGCATAAATGTGGGTCAATGAAGAACAGGACGGGAGCCGGTGGAGGAATGTCATGCAATTGTCAGAATACTCCCTGATTTCCCATTTGGTGCAATGGGGATGGTATTGCCTCAGAAATGGAATCCAAGGGAACGAGTGAAAGAAATATATCACAGTGCCTGAAGAAAGGCTATATAAGGGAAACAGATACTACACTCTGATTACTGGTGAGCGAGATTATGATTCAAGGCAGATGGTATTTACCACTCCACCATCTCTATAGTGGTAGGATGTGACACAAAATCGGTTTAATATGGGCACACACACACATATACACACACACATACACATATATATAAAGAAGTAAAGTTTTAAGGTGTGCTATATTTATGGAATAAAGTGCTCAATATCAGAGATAGAGCGTATGTAAATATAAATATAAAAGTGAACATTGAAGTCAACACCACGGGCCGTTTAATGCTCGACGCAATCGTCAGGCGGTCTGATGATTGCGTCGAGCATAAAAAAGCCTGTGGATTCTGAGTGTTGACTTCAATCTTCACTTTTATAATTTCTCTCTTTATATATATATATATATTCATAATATCGTGATCTATCTATCTATCTATCTATCTATCTATCTATCTATCTATCTATATATATATATATATATATATAAATCATTTCACTCCAAGCGAGGCGATGATGCCACTAAGATGCAAGGGGTTACTGGTAGCGAAAGAGAACGGAATGACTTTAATAAGGAGAAAGGACAATAAAATTATAGGATTTAGGAAGAGAGAAGTTGGCGATTGGCGTTGCATTTATATTTTTGAACATTGTAGGTGGCAGGGAAGCAAGAAACGGGAAAATAATTCCACATGCGAGAAGTGCGAGTAAAGAAACTATTAGAATCGAACATACGGTTGCTTGTTAAACAGTAAAAAGATGAGACTTAGTTGCCAGTCTAGTAGTAGGCTTAAATTCAAATAGTTTAGGTACAAAGAAGGAAAGCTCACCAGAACAATTGTCATGAAAATATCTATAGAAAAGACAGAGAGAAGCCAAGTCACGGCAGTTGGAAAGTGACTGAAGTCGTGATGCCAGACGAGGATCGATTCTACAATAACTGACCAGTCTCCGCGATCAATGTCACGCTGACGTCAGTGTCCATGAACAGTTTTTTTTTTGTGTGTGTATAATGAGGATGGTGCTGCTGCATGATTGCAATTTTCGTTATCAAGCATTCAAAGCCCTTTTCAATACACTGCCCAAGCAAAAGCAGCTTGCTTTTTCATTTTCTTTAGAAAAGCAAAATTGCGCTCTGTGTGAAAGCTGGGGTTTGATATCATAAATACGCATACCAAAAATTAGATATATAGCTTTTATCAATGGTAGAGCATTTAATTTTAAAGATCGTCTGAAAAATGTACAGAAATACCCAATTTCCACAGTTTTTGTTAACAATCTGACCTCAAAATTTTACTATTTCAAGAATAAATTCAAATGATATTTTTTGTATTAAATACATTGAATGAAAAATATATTCAAACGAAAATTCGAATTATGAATCACCACAAGCAAAATATGCATTTTTTTTTTAATTGTATTCGATAAGTAAAAACTGTGTAAAAGATTGTAAAAGATTACAAAAAATTCGACTCAATGAATAAAATTTGTTAGATCATTTGTTAGATCATAATTAATAAAAAAAATAAATAGATAATGGTCTTTATAATAACCATAATACTGCCGAGCACAAATTATAAGCGAAAATGTTTTAAATTTATATTCTTTATTGAAAGTTACACTAAAATCACAGCACGTTGTAATACATAATAAGATAAGCAAAATTGTTCAGTATTAAGTTGGTTAAAAAATAATGTCGGTTTTTGACGTATTATTTAACGTCAAAAACCGACATTATTTTTGCACCAACTTAATATAATTTGCTTTTGAAGTAAAAGAACGTTTTATTTGATGGCACAATGATTTAGCAATAATGTGACTGTGCCATGCATCTTGTCCATATAGAGTCTGTAAAGTTTCAGTTAATTACTGATTCATTTTATAAGGCTGTGCTCTAAGACTTTCACTGATAACCGAAATGAAATTCCAACGCTACAATTTTGAACCTAAACTTAATCTTTTAAACTCGTTTCCTCAAAAAATGGTAATGATTTGGAAAAAGATATTTTGTGTCTTTATTTATCCTGTCGAACCCCAACTATCAAATTGAGTGCAATACCACGGTTTCAAAATCGACCTGACATAGTGCCGCAGGGAAAAAAACACAGCAGTGATGTGAAGAAGAGATACTCGTCACAGGTCACAGCCGGTTAAGTTGCGCTCTGCATTTACCCGCATCCCCACTTTGGTAGGATAAGTCACATAGACATATATGACCCAAAGACAAATATTGTCCAGTCCCCGTGACCACTGTCACTGTCGGTATCCACCAAATCTTCCCCATTAGTACAAAGTGGAAGGTACCGTCGAAGTGTTAGAATTCCTGCACCAGGCACTTTTCATGACTTTAAGAGGAAGAGAGAACAGACAATGAATATACGTCCTGATGATCATAGGCATATCGCAGAGATGTTACTATGATCTTCTGTCTATTTCCCAACGGTGTTACGGGTGGCGTACACACACTTACTTATATATCAAAGGCTGGCCTAGAACAATTCTCGAAACCACTGTTCTCCAGGTGTCAGAGTATTCTTACCTGTAATTGAGTTTTTCTCTTTCATTGAACTGCATGAAAGCAGAAAAGAATGAAGAGACGAGCCGGAGCAAATATTTTATACTTTGACATTAAAGTCAAGGAATTCTTGCAATTACCTATCTATGAAAGGTATCAGTATGTAACACATAGTCAGAAGAAAATTTCTGCAGCAGGAATAAAATTCCAGAACTAAGATTTTCCGTGAAAGACTCGAAAGCAGAAACACGAAAGGCAACCCGAAAAGGAGTTTCAGTGAGGACAGTCCAAAGAGCAGTGAAAAAAGACTTGAAAATGAAATCGTACATGAAACCTGTGAAACAACTTGATACTCCCGAACAGAAAGTTAGAAGGTCAGAGAGGGTGATATTCAATAAGTTTGAGGATGGTTCTGGAATAAATATATATCTGAACTTAATTTCAATCGTTCATCAGCTTCCGATCATTACCTGTGATTAATTAATAATGAACATGTCATTTTCGTTCATAATCGATTTCATCACGATTCTTCTGTTAAGCTTGGCGAGTAATTAGACATCCTTATTGCCCAAAGTAGAGTCCAATAGTGTTATAAAACCTCGGAGAATTCCTGTAAGATATCTTTAATCATTTCTAAGATAAAACTGTTCAGCGCTTAATTTAACAATTGTACAATTTTGCTGCTACGCGATTTGGACAATTTTGCTGTTACACCCGATATATATATATATATATATATATATATATATATATTATAAGAAATTATAAAAACATTTTGAAATCGCTAAGCAAAAGCTTTCATATTTCAATATTATGATTGCATCTCTTCAGGTGATCAAATGATTTTTAAAGAAATTTAAAAATAAAGTGTTACCTCTTATCCGAAAGTTAAAGGAGGGGGACAGTATTAAAAATAGACTTGTGGGTGTGTCTTGATTAACCTATTAAATGTCAGATCTACGTTAAATAGAAAAGTTAAGGTCAGAGGGTCGGGGTAGGTGAGTTATTATTAATGTCCCGATAAACCGGGACATGGACATGTCATCATTGACGATTGCGGAAAATATGCCAGCGAGAAATGTATCGTGATTGTAAACAAATATGATATGTTCAATTTTTTGAAGGGAGAGGTGGGTTTATCAGACGTAAAGTTAACAGAAAAAAAAATTTGAACAGTTTTTTATATTCAGGAAGCCACTTAAAGGAGCCTGTAGATAAAATGAAATACGATATTAAAAATAGTAACTGAACGGCAATACATATCAATATTTAAGCTGAATAAACAAAATAAGGTAATTTCCCGTAGAGGGTGGACCGTTATATGCTAATAAATTATGGCTATAAGAAATGGTAATAGGTAATTTATTACGTATATATATATATATATATATATATATATATATATATATATATATATATATATATATATATATATCATTATTATTATTTTTATTCAATTTTTTTTATATTCGTACAATGTCTTGTATTCTGGACATAAAAAATATATAAAAACTGTCCAAATGTTCTATATATCCGAGCACTTTCGGATATTTTCTTAGCCATTATGAAGGATGTTTTTACAACCACAGTCAGCATGTTGTGGCCGTGTTCATGATTGATATTATAGAGTGTTGGTTTTTTTTTTATTAATGATGTGTTTTTTGTTTTTTTTAGATGAGGTTGAGACAATTATGGTTTATTTTCCACAAGTATGTTAAAGGACGGAGTTTGTTAGGTTCGTGTGTGTTTAAAAGGTTCCTAATTGAGCTAAGGTCATTTCCTTGAACTTAGCTCAATTATAATTAATTATAATGTGAGTCTTTTTGATAAGCCTGTGGTGGTATGTCCTATATAATTATTCAAAAATTTGGTTTAATCAGGAACGCTGTTCATTAAGGGGCATATGAATTCATAAATAATATTGTTCTTCTCTAATTTGGATCTTGCGCATAAATTGGCGTTGTTGAAGTTGAGGTTACCTGTTTTAAATTTAAAATTTTTTACGCTCCAGGATACTTCAGGTCAATAAAATTTTAATCATCTGAAGAAGGCTGAAGCGTACAAGCGCCGAAACCACCTGAATACGACAACAAAGACGAGGACATTACTCCGAACAGTGTAAATAGTGTAAATAATGGATAATAATTTAATTTTCTTGTTCGGTCTTGTGTACTTTTTGTATAATGTTTCAAAGGGAAAGTTCATCCAGCTTACAATTAACGTCTATTTGATTTTTATAGAAAATGTTGATGCTATTGTTTTTATCTGTATGTTCAGTACTATTATTTGTTACATTAGAAAGAAATAGTCTAATTTAGTTATCGATGGGTAGTCTGGAAAACCGTTATTAACTAGCATATGTTTCACGTTGCTGAGTTCTTTAAATAATAATGGACGAGAGGATTAAATTTTATGAACAAAGGATTGCTGCCCAAATGCACAATTATACACACAATTGGTTGATGCCGTTTATTCCTGGCAATCTCCATCAAGAACATTATGTTTTCAAAAATATTAAAAAGAAGAAAAGGCAGAGAATTAAGGGGAAAGTTCATGAAATAAAACAATGTTCTGTCCCAAAAATGGGAAACACTTTAGCATTTAGATCACATTAGGGAGTAAACAGTGTTGAAATTTAAAAATTTTGGCTTCATCGTGAAAATTGAACGAATAAATGATAACAAGCCGAAGATAAATTAAACGACTACTAAAATAGGTAAAAAATATTAAATTCAGAGAATTTAAATTTAAATTCCTATACGATAATATTGTTAGTACGATTTTACGTCATACGTCATACGTCATACCTCTGTTTCTCTAAAAAAAAATAAAAAAAAAAAATAGTGATAGTTTTCAAAGCAAGAATTTCCGCGAGGATTTTTTTAGAAAGTTTGTTCACTGTAAATGTACTAGACAATTTTACTCTCCAGATTTACATATAGGTCTACCATTCGTCTATGCTTTGAATATTGCTGCCACATATGGTCTGGTACTCGTGCTATATATTTAGATATTCTTGAACAAATCGAAAGAAAAATCAGCAATGTTATTGGTCTTGACCTGGCGTTTCGGCTTCTGTGTCTTTCCCACCACAGCAATCTAGATTCCCTGTGCTTTTTCTATAAATACTTTCATGGCAATTGTTCGGGTGAGCTTTTCACTATGGCACGTAGACAGTTTGAATTTAAGTGCACCACTAGAGTCTCATCAATCTATAGTTGAACTGGCTAAGATTAATAATTTCTTTTCACGCACTTGTGGAATACTCTTCCGGTTCCATGCTTTCCAGTCAAACTTTGATCTTTAAGTGAAATATCAATCGTTATTTACTGTTTTTTTTATTGTTCTTCTTTTGTTGTTCTCGGTCCTTAATAATGCTTACCTTTTTTTTTCTTAGTTTTCACATGAGTAACCCCTTGTATCTTAGTGGCTTTACTGCTCTGTTTGGAAATGATTCAAGATTAAATTAACGCTACATGGCCTCGTCTTTCTCTTCATTTCGTCCCATTTTTGCATTCGACTTCGAAATCTTGAATCCACAATACCGCATCGCAGTTAACTCTATTCAAATAGAAGAATTTTCCTGCTTGGTAAATTAAGGACGATTTTACATTGATTTTCTCTTGGCCTGATGAATATTCAAGAGCGTCCTTAAATTTTAAAATTTCTGAAAAGCTAACGACATTATTATTTCTGTTCATAATTACTTGTTGCAAAATAAAATCCTTACATTTGTCATGATAAAGTCACCCAGCGAACGAAACGCGTTGGCTAAGATAAATTTTCATTTTCAGTTTATTCATATATATATATATATATATATATATATATATATATATATATATATATAAAGAAAGAACAGTAAGATATATAATCCGGTGTTCTTATAGATATTTTTATTTTTACAAAATAGTGCTCAATGTAAATTTACAGAGGATTAATATTATAAATTGATTTATTTAAAATATGTTTTTTTTCGCTACACAGTTCTAACCATGTTTCAAAAATGGAAGCTAAAAGCTACGAATTTAATTTTGTAATTAAATTAAAGACATTAGTTCCATTTCATCCTCAAGCCGATTTTGGAGTAACTTTTTAAGATTACTGGGTTTTAAAGACACAGCTAAAATCATAATTCACATTTCCAAGGTTACAGACAAATCTACTTCAACTAGACAAGGGGCGTCTGGGTGTTCATTATGTCTGTAATTTGATGTATCAGTTATTAGTTACGTTTTGGAAGGGGGTGGCGATGTATCTTTCAATGAAATATATATATTACTAAGTTTATTACTAAAGTTTATAAAAAATAAAAATTACTTAATCAGAGAAATGAAATAGCTATTTTATGCCGTCATTGTCAAAAACTTTCCTTAAATAATATTTAAAAATTTAAAAATAAAAATAAATTTAAAAACGTGCGATCAGGTAATATACATACTTATATTTAACATGGAAAAATAATCTTATATACTGTAAGTAATTCTATTACATTTACTTGTTTTTTCTTTATGAAAAAAAAGAAAAAAAGAAAAAAGTCTATTGAAATAACAGTGAAACTATTTTAAAGTTGCATTTAAAATTGTAGTTAAAACGAATTCTAACCTAAACATCTTTTAAAATTGTAGTTAAATAAAATGTATTCTAACCTAAACACCTCTCAAAAAGTACTACCGGCACTTAAATGAATCCAATAAAAGACCTACTGAAAAATGAAATTATAACGAAAAGCTAGATGATGTAAGCCATTGAATGACCCATGTCCTTTGTACATACATATGAAACTATATATTACTAAGTTTATATATAAAAAAAAAAAAAAAATAAAAATAAATAAATAAAGTTTACTAAATCAGAGAAATGAATTATTCGCCATTTTTGCCCTAAGTGCCAGAAATATTACTTAAATAATATTTAAATATAAAAGTTTAAAAATCGTGATATACATATACTTGATATGGAAAAATAATTTTACTTACTATAAGTAATTCTAATACATTACATTACTTTATGATAGAAGGAAACTTCTATCATAAAGTAATGTAGTCTATTAAAACTAACAATGAAAATATTTTAAAGTTGTAATTAAAATTGTAGTCAAATAAAATGAATTCTAACCTAAACTTCTTTTACATAGTACTACACGCACTTAAAAGAATCTAATAAAACACCTACTGTAAAATAAAATTAATATGAAATGCCAGAAGATGTAAACTTTTGAATGACCCATGTCCTTTGTACTTACATGAGAAACAATATATTACTAGCTTTGTATATAAAAAATAAAAGTTTAGTAAATCAGTGAAATTAAGTAACTATTTTTGCAGTCATTGTCATAATTTTTACTTAAATAATACTTAAAAAAAATTGTAATCTAATACTTATACTTGATGTAAAAATAATTCTACATACTATAAGGGATTCTAATACATTTAATTGTTCTTAAAAAATATAGTATATTAAAAATTAAGAATGAAAATGTTTCAAATCGTAGTTAAATAAAACGTATTCTAACCTAAACACCCCCAAAAATCTTTAAATAGAAAAATAGAAAAAATGCCGTAAGAATTTTTGCCGTTAACAATAAATTTTTAAAAAGTCCAGACGACATGTATTCAACGGATGTCAGATTTCATTGAAAAATACATCCCTACCCCCTTCCAAAACGTAACTAATAACTGATACATCAAAATACAGACATAATGAACACACAGACACCCCTTGTCTAGTTGAAGTAGATTTATCTGTAACCTTGGAAACGTGAATTATGATTTTAGCTGTGTCTTTAAAACCCAGTAATTTTAAAAAGTTACTCCAAAATTCGTTAGAGGATGAAATGGAACTAATGTCTTTAATTTAATTACAAAATTAAATTCGTAGCTTTTAGCTTCCATTTTTGAAACATGGTTAGAACTGTGTAGCGAAAAAAAACATATTTTAAATAAATCAATTTATAATATATATATATATATATACATACATATATATATATATATATATATATATATATATATATATATATATATATATATATATATATATATATATAAGGAATACTACTTTGATTAAAAGAAAAAATAACCCAGAGACGAAAATGTCTGGAAAGTGCCTTGATCGATCGTTCAGACACGATAATTTTGCATCCAAGTTCTTACAATATATCTCTATTCTTGGTAGATTTTATATTATCACCACACACACACGCGCGCACAAACACACATACACGTATATATATATATATATATATATAGATAGATAGATAGATAGATAGATAGATAGATAGACCAAGTTAATCGGCATCATTAACAAATTAAAATATAGGAAAATAAGGAATAATAACGTGCAACAACAAATTACTAAGACTATAAAAGAAATAATGGAAGACAAGAATATCTACGTAAAATCCGATAAATCTAAATTCTTATATAAAATGAGCCCCAATAATTACAAAAAAATATTAGATAAAGAGGTAATAAAACATTATATAAAAGCTCCAAATGACATAGAGACTAAAATTAACAAAGAGGCTAGTATCTTAATTAATAAATTTGAATTAGGTAATCGAAAAAATGTATCTAGGTCTGCTCTACGGTTGTACTGAGCTCTTTTGTTAGTTAGTTGTTTACTCGTATCGTGGTTTTTTCTTTGGGCTTCAAACCTGGATCTGTGCGATTTTCAACAGACTTTCATATTTGTAGCTCTTTCTTTTTTTAAAACCTTTTTTTCCCTCGAGATTGATTTGATTATTGGCAAATCAAAAAATCGAGTATAGTTATCTATATATATATATATATATATATATATATATATATATATAAATATAAAAGTGAACATAGAAGTCAACACTTAGAGGCGACAGTCTGTTTCATGCTATATGCAATCGTCAAGCCACGTGTGCTGTTATTTTTCTCGGCTATTTATATATATACGGGTTAGTGGTGCATTGTGGGTATTCTATTATGGCGGTTATTTCACCGGAAGTCGTTTGTTTATCTATTTAGGTCAAATTATATTGCTTGTTTTTATTTTTGTTTCGTATTTTATTTATTTATTTATTTATTAACGTAGTAAAAATTTGTTTATATCACTTATTTAACAGTTTTGTTTTGGTTTGGGAATTTAATTAAAACTATTTGTTCAGTTTTGGGGTTGATTGTTGTAGTTCTTTCTAAGTATTATTTTGGCGGGAACAGGTTTTAATTGATTATCTTTATTTGGGATTGGTTTGTTTATTTATTTACTTGGATGAATTTAGGTTAATTTATTTTACTTGTATATTTTCTCTTTTCGGTTTTCGATTTTTAAGTAACATAGTATTTCTATATTTTTTTTTTTTTTTTTTTTTTTGTTATTTTGTTATTTTTGCTTATTAGTATATTTATTTGTTTTTATTTTATTTTTTCCGTTTTTTAATTTTTTAGGTTACGTAGTAAAAATTTATTTTCATGTCTGCATTTTGAGATGAGTTCGGATCTTTTGTTTAATAATTTATTTTGGTCGGGAAAAGTAATGATAGCTATTTTTTCCTCCGAGCAAAGTTTGCAAGTTTTTGATTGGTTATTGTAGGCTGATGATTTTTTCCTTATCTTCCAAGATATTTTTGGTGTGATGTTCGTTTTGTTTTTAATTTCCCAGATATACTTAGAAAGCATTGTACTGTTTGCATATTTACTATTTGTGAAAGATGTTTTGTGTGTATAATTTCTTTGTTTCCAGGGTCCTTCAGTTACTCCTATGTATACTTTTTCTTCATTATCTGAAAGAAAAAGTATACATAGGAGTAACTGAAGGACCCTGGAAACAAAGAAATTATACACACAAAACATCTTTCACAAATAGTAAATATGCAAACAGTACAATGCTTTCTAAGTATATCTGGGAAATTAAAAACAAAACGAACATCACACCAAAAATATCTTGGAAGATAAGGAAAAAATCATCAGCCTACAATAACCAATCAAAAACTTGCAAACTTTGCTCGGAGGAAAAAATAGCTATCATTACTTTTCCCGACCAAAATAAATTATTAAACAAAAGATCCGAACTCATCTCAAAATGCAGACATGAAAATAAATTTTTACTACGTAACCTAAAAAATTAAAAAACGGAAAAAATAAAATAAAAACAAATAAATATACTAATAAGCAAAAATAACAAAATAACAAAAAAAAAAAAAAAAAAAAAAATATAGAAATACTATGTTACTTAAAAATCGAAAACCGAAAAGAGAAAATATACAAGTAAAATAAATTAACCTAAATTCATCCAAGTAAATAAATAAACAAACCAATCCCAAATAAAGATAATCAATTAAAACCTGTTCCCGCCAAAATAATACTTAGAAAGAACTACAACAATCAACCCCAAAACTGAACAAATAGTTTTAATTAAATTCCCAAACCAAAACAAAACTGTTAAATAAGTGATATAAACAAATTTTTACTACGTTAATAAATAAATAAATAAATAAAATACGAAACAAAAATAAAAACAAGCAATATAATTTGACCTAAATAGATAAACAAACGACTTCCGGTGAAATAACCGCCATAATAGAATACCCACAATGCACCACTAACCCGTATATATATAAATAGCCGAGAAAAATAACAGCACACGTGGCTTGACGATTGCATATAGCATGAAACAGACTGTCGCCTCTAAGTGTTGACTTCTATGTTCACTTTTATATTTACACACGCTCTATCTCTGATATTGAGCACTTTATTCCATAAATATAGCACACCTTAAGACTATATTTCTTTATATATATATATATATATATATATATATATATATATGAATGAAGACAAAAGGATAAGTTATCTTAGCCAAAGCGTATCGTCCCCTGAGGGATTTTTCAAGGTAAATACAACGATTTTATTTTGTAAGTACTAGACAAGTGTAGAAACTTTAGATTTGACTTGATAAAGTCACTCAGAGAACGAAACGCGTCGTCTAAGATAGCTTTTCATTTTTTACATATATATTTTAGTTATATCTGAAATTTTACACAAACACGCACGCGCGCACACACACACACATATATATATATAACATGACGAGCAAACTTAGAGGGAATGTGATTTGTTATCGTGTAATTCAATCCCATAGCCACCGTGGATGAAATAATGAGGATATTGGAGTTTTATTGCATTAAATTTTGTCACATACCATCCTCCATAATTTACATAGCCATTCCAGCCAGCCTGATGCGTATCCACGAGCGTTTTATAAATTTAAATTTTTAAAAACTAACAACAATTTTACTTTTGTTTATAAATACTTGTTGCAAAATAAAATCCCTACATTTGCCTTAAGGACGAAACGCGTCGGCTAAGATAAGTTTTCCTTTTGTCTTTATTCACATATATTTTTAGTTATAACTGGATTTGTACACACACGCGCGCGCACGTGCACATCACCCCTTACATCTGGCCACCTATCTCCCTGGACTGCAATCCCCTTGATTATTATGTGTGGGGCACAGTTGAACGAGAGACTAGCAAAACTCTTTGCAACACCAAAGATGAACCTAAGGCAAGGATTATGACATCATTCACCAAATTAAACAAGGAGACCGTCCAGAAGTGTTGCAGAAGATTCCGAAGTCGTCTGGAGGCCGCGGTTGAATCTAATGAAAATTTTATTGAATAAATTTACTCTTTAGTATTTCAAGATATTTTCTGTAATTTTGGTAAATATATCTGTTAAAATGAGATGTCAGTGTTATCGTAA